>JANAVB010027998.1:4723400-5028640 GCA_029216955.1 Iris pallida | reverse complement strand
CTAACATGATAAAAATTAGTCTAATTAATTAACTTAATTTGGGTTTTGTGGGCCATGCTTAACTTAATATTGGGTCTCATCTAGAGTTTAACTACCCGGGTCACAATACAAGTCGAAATGAGACAAACTCAACCCGACAAACAATCCAATAAAAATAATATTAATAAAAATTTTCCCCAAATATTAAAATATGAAAATGCCAAAATTATAATACATCAATTTAAATATCATTAAAATAATCTAATATTCACCAATTAATCAAATCCTAATAATTCAAAAGTCACAAATGACCAAAATACCCTTAGCCTAAAAAGTTGTAAATAGTCATTCTAATCACATGGTTGTCCCCATGGTCATGGTTAGTCTCTAGGCTCAACAGTTCTAGGGTTCACTAGCTAACACATCAATTTATAATTCACCAATTTTAATATAATTAATTAAAATTCTCATAAATCATAAATCCTATTATTAAATAATAAACTTTACAAAAGTCAAAATTACCCTTATTTTAAAAAGTGAGTGTTACAAGGCTACCCTCTTAGAAAATTTTGTCCTCGAAATTAAATGTTCATACCCCTTCTAGGTCAAACCCCACAATCAAAGTCTCAAAATTTAATCAAATCATACAATTTAAAGGACGACATACAGGTCATGGCATACGGTGGTATGAAAGTCTCATCTAGGTATACTGTCACACTATACCAAAATGGTCATAGGATATCAAAACATACAAGCAATCAGAGATGTTAAACTGGAAAAGATACAAAATACAAATCATCAAGGCTTTAAAGCAAAATCAAATCAAAATTTAAAGCACAATGTCGAGCATTAAAATCCAATCCACAAATATATATATATATATATATATAATATTATATATATCTATATATATATATCTATCTATAGAATATATATATAGTGTTAGAGAGGGAAACAGCATTATTAAAGGTTATTGGTTAGTGGTATGGGTGTATTTGTTTTCCATAATAAATTTACTTTATTTATTTTGTATCTGAGAAAATTACAACTGTAGGAATCTAATCTAGAAGGCGATTACTTTATCCCTTGGACGATGCGATGAAGAAAACTCGAACCTCGAAAACTTGGACAGCAACTGGGCAATCTCTCTGTTCTCTCTAAAAAAATGACCTGTCCTCATGAGGTGAAGAAACTCTCTATTATAGAGTTCTGGATAACTGTCCTGAACCATACGCTCAGGTAGTTACTTGACGTGTGCAAAACTGCAGGGACGCGTGGCAAATTCTGACGAAGACACTTGGCGTGCGGTTGAGAGTAGTGGAGCACATTCAGGAGATTGATGGCATGAAGGCCACATTGCATACTTCTGATAAATGAGTAACTGAGTACAGGACACGTGAGAACGTGGTTGACTGTACGTTGAAAATCATCCTGGATACAACTGCTGTAGAGTCATACGCTAGCTTTTGAAGAGAGTCATACGCTGATTTGGACAGCGTAGTGCCAATAGAAATCCATACGCTCACTTTATGGCAAGGAGTCGTATGGAGATCATACTCGCTTGGTCAGCAAAGAATCATGTGAGGTCCATACGCTCACTTGGCTGGGTGAAGAAGGAGTGTGAGGTCGATACGCTCACTGGAGAAGTGGCCACGTGGCTATCATCACTTCTTTGGTACACCATATCTTCCCATAACTGACAAAATCTTCTCGAGCGTCGTGACTGCGGATTTGACGGCTGACAGACTGTCAAACTGACAGTAATGGGCTTTTGTATTTATGAAGGCTGCTGAGTTGTCCTCGTAAAAGACAAAACCGACTCTTCGAAAACCTATACAACGGTTACTTTTCACGTGACAGCTGTCTTTGCACAAAAGATGAAGTGTCAGATTCATTCCTCATTTAAACATATGCTGTGCTGTCACTTCAGTAAATAATAAATATACTGAGCGTATGGCTTTTGAATGAGCGTACAACTCTGAACTGAACGTATGGTTCTTAACTGAGCGTATAGCCTTGAGCGTATGACTTCTGTTTGAGCGTATGGCTTCAACTGACATCTGTCTTTAAGCGTATGGATGAAAATGACAGCGTGTCATAATTTTTCACATCCTACAAGACCCCCTTCAAAGTTTCGAACTTTATGAGTTTCAAAAGTTCGAAATTACTTTGAACAGAAAGTGGGAATGAGTCCTGACACGCTGGCATGAAGTTCATTAAATGTCATGATGACTCTTCATTTTTCGAGATTGATTGAATCTGATGGAAGAATAAACAGTCGCAAGCTCTATTATATAAACCGAGAGAATTCAATTTTGACTTTCATCTTTTGAAACCATGACTCCAAAGGAAGCCGCTGAAGAAGAAGCACGTAAGTTGGGATTCTGTTCCCATGGTGACCCCACTTTTGGGGGCCAAGAACCCAACCTGTCGTCATCGAGCTCAAGGACGACCTACGCATTTAGCCAAGAATTTCTTTGGGCTACTTTGGTCTGGACGGCTCCTCTTCTCTGATGGGCAGAGCCTCGCAGAGAAGCGTAAAATGTTCGTTGCTCTGTTACACCGCAGGGGGTCCAAAGCGTAGAAGAGTTAGGCGTCAAGCTTAGTCGCTCTGGAAAATAGAGCGTGACTTTATTGCACTCCTTTCCTTTTTTTTGTAAGGCCATCAGTGCCTTAATGAAAAAATATTCAAGAATCCTCTGTTTAGTCCAAATCTGTGTTGAAAACCAACGTGCACCGATGAATAACTGTAGAATACGCCGTCTTCCAAGTTGTAAGTTACGCTAGATAGCGTATGCCAATGAAATAGCGTATATTACGCTATTTTCCAATGTTTTGTGAATTCCGCTGAATAGCGTATGTCAGCGTATGTTACGCTATAAATTACGCTGTCCTTTAACGTTGTGAATTACGCTAAATAACGTACGCCAATGAATAGCGTGCACCAATAATAGCCCGTAAGTTACGCTATCTTCCAACGTTGTGGAAAGCACTCTTTGAATATTTCCAAGGCTGTGCTGATTTCCAAAGTACACGTGTCATTCATTCCACCTTACGAGCGCTATTCATGCGGATCCTTTCCAAGAATAGGTTCATGCTCCATACTTTAAATAGATAGAATAGTTTCACAGAACTCATTTCCATCTTCCTTTTCTCTTTCTTTTCTCTGAGAACCAACGTGAGATTTCAATCTCAAATCAGAAAGCAAAATGCTCCTGAACATTCGAATTCTGAGCAATATGTCAGACATCAGTTTGCCAATTCTTAATGTCAATCCTGAAGGTAAATCCAGTGTAATCACATACTGTTTTCGTTGTTTTGGAAAATAGGCTTTATGTTTCTGAGTGTATATGGCATTTCTGTTGATTTAATTCTTTTCCTCTTGCTGTTTCTGCAGAAACTTGGCTAAGTCTTTTCTTCAGCTTCAGAACTGGCATTGGCGATGTGGATGCTATGGAGAATGTCCTTCTAACATCTACATCAGAGAGCTCATATGCTTTTGACGCGTAAATCAACAACTCAGAACTCTCCATGAGATATAATGGCCTTCCTCTGTTGGTAGGAAGAGCCTTTATACATGGAGAGTTGGACGGTGGAGTCAACTCTTACCCGAGAGATTGGGTAGTAGAGTTCCTTTCACGGCAGAACTAGGAATTGTATCCCAAGGTTTGGATACATTCCTATCTGCTTGAGGTGCCGCCGTTCCTCCACGCGCTGTATTGGCAGCAACACGCCATCGTGTTGCCATACTCTGTGGTTCTCCTCTCGTCTGAGAGATAAGACCAGAGTTTGTTTTCTGTTGATCTGGTCGTTACTGAGGCCCAGACAGTCAGGAATTGCCACAAACAACGAGATTGTCGGAGAAGATCCAAGAAGAAATAGATCTCAGTTGTACATAGAAATAAAATCAAAGATTTTGTAATAGATTCCATTATGATTTGTAGGAAGTCTAAGAAGGTAATAGACTTTTTATGAAAATATGATAATGGAAATGAAAATCTTCTTTATCTGAAGTGATTTTGTATCTCTCTGGATGTAAAAAGAACATGATAATAGAAATCTTGATTTCTGTTTTTAGAGTGTACAATACCATCAGAGTAATATGGACGTGATAGATGTAAAGACTCAAAAAGAAAGTCAGATTTGTATTTATACAGAGGTCAAAGGTTATGAAAATGTGAAAGATAACGAATTCCAATCGATAGAAGATTATGAACAGACGAACCATCGGATGAATAAATAAATGCATGGATGAACCGTCAAGTATTAATGAATGAATATCGGGAAAAGACACGTTCCTTTAATTCTGCAAATATATGCCTATAAATAGAGCATCTCTTTGAGTAGAAGGATCACATATTATTCTCTTTTTTCAAATGTCTTCCGAAGAGAACACGAAGAAAGCCGGAGTCGTCTCCAAAGTTGATGAAAATGCTAAAGAGCACTCGACTCCACAAAAAAGGAGACGGGCGAAAGCTCGTCTGCTCCCAAGCTGCCGAAAGATATCTTAGATTTCCTGGTCGAACAAGGAGAAACCGAAGAAGAAGAAGCAATGAGGCTGGCTGCCTGTCAGTTCTTGGTGCGATCAGGAAAGGATGTATTCAATTCTTTTGCTAATTATGTATGTGGTCCTCGTCCCAAGTACGAAAGGGATACCAGTGATCTTCCATGATGATGTATTTCTTGAAGAATTTGTCTCAATAAACTCTGTTTAAGGAAACTTTGTTTATGATATATCCTTCCTGCTTTATATTATTTTGCCTTTATTCATGATCTTTAGACTCAGAAATCAAAAGGACGAGATATCATTTTCATAGAATATGGTACATACTGAGATAGAAAATTCAGAGGTGATATGGACATGATTTTCTATACAAGATCTTTATTAAATCCACTGGGAATCTAATAAGACAAAATATCAAATTCTCTGGAAAATGATACATGGTAGAATATCAGTTTCCGCTGGGGATAACGACTCGAAATAGCTTTTGTAGAGAAGAATAATTTTTGATTTTACACTTGCTGGGGAGTAATGAAAATATTATATATATTGATGAAATTTATACCTAATATTTCTTTAAGAATTTGCCATTGATAGGCATCATCGTGACTTTTCCGTCCATAGAGGCAAGCTGATATGCTCCATTAGAGAAGACTTTGTTTACTACGAATGGGCCTTCCCATTTTGCGTTAAATTTGCCTTTGCTCATATGTGTTATGGTCATCGGACGTCTGACAGTAAGGACCAATTCTTCCTTCTGATATGTTTGACTTTGACTTTCGATTAAAAGCTTTTGAGATTCGGGCTTGATATAGCTCGATATTTTGTTGCGCATACAATCGCTTTTCATCTAGAGCTTCCAGCTCCTGAAGTCGAAGTCGATCATTATTCTCTGTTGTAAATTCGTTGGAGATTGCAACTCTCAAGAAGGAATTTGTATCTCGAGGGAAGAACAGCTTCACACCCATATACCAAAGAGAAGGTGTACATCCGGTCGCATTGCGAACTGTGGTACGATAAGCCCATAAACATTCACCAAGCTTCTCACTCTAGTTACGTTTATTGGAAGAAACAAACTTTTTCAAGAGTTTGATGATTGTTTTGTTGAAAGCTTCTGCTAGTCCATTGGCTGCTGGATTATATGCTGTAGAAGCCAGATTATTAATCCGATGATCATCACAGAATCGAGTAAATTTGGCTGACGAACTGTGGTCCATTATCATAGATAATACGCCGAGGAACACCAAATCGATAGATGACATGATGTTTGACAAAGTTGATACATTAGAAGTCTTGACTTCAGATAACGGGATTACTTTAGTCCATTTAGAAAGTAATCAGTTATTGCTAGAATAAACCGATGTCCTTTTGATGATGGTGGATTGACAGGACCGATGACGTCCATGCCCCAAGCTTCAAAGGGCCATGATGCCGCTGTTGGGTGTAAGAACTCCGATGGTTGATGGATAAAGTCTGCATGAATTTGACAGGCTTTACATTTCCGAGCATATTGAATGGTATCAGCTACCATCGTGGGCCAATAATAACCCATACGTCGGATACGATCTTGAAGTTTTGGACCTGGCTGGTGAGCTCCGCAGACGCCATCATGTGCTTCACGGATTATCTGTTGTGCTTCTTCACCAGCGACGCATCGAAGGAGAAGACCATCATAGGCTCGACGATATAGTGTCTTCGTAGTATGATTATAATAGAATCTGAGAGACCGGCGCCGGATAGATGCTGCTTCACTCGGGTTATCAGGAAGTATGTCATACAACACAAAGTCCAGAAATGGACGTCTCCAGTCTTCAGTTACGGTGTCTATTTTTTAAGAAAAAGACATATTCCATAGTAGAATCGAAAGAAGACAAGGACACTTCGTCAAACTTTAATTCAGCATCAAAGTTGAGAGAATCTTCGTCTGGATTATGGGGAAAAGCCAAAGCCAGATTATTTTCAACGCAGAATAGTTCTCGGTTATAAACCACTATCACTTGCTGACGTCTGATTGGTATGGCTAATACAGCAGCAAGATTAGCCAAAGCATCAGCTTCTGCATTATAGGCTCGTCGAACATGTTCAATAAAGAAACCTTCAAAGGAGGAGGCCATAGAGAGTGCTGTTCGATGATAAGGTATCAAATCTTGATGATGAACTTCATATGTTCCTCTGATCTGATTGATGATAAGCTTAGAGTCTCCATAAACTTCTAAATATTGAACATCCAGATGTTTAGCGAGTTGAAGACCAATGAGCAACGCATTGTATTCTACAATATTATTTGAACATGATTGATCCAGAGAATAAGCCCTCTGAATAGTTAATCCCTTTGGGGATACAAGAACAATTCCAACTCCGGCGACAATATCGCCGTTAGGCCCTATTCTAGATGCTCCATCAAAGAATAGACGCCAGGTAGGAACTTTTTTAGAAACCATATTTGAATCCAGAACTTCATCGGGAATCTCATCATATAATTTAGAATCTTCTGGACTGCATGAGCTGCTAGAAAATCAGCAAGAGCCTGTCCTTTAACCGACTTCTAAGGAATATAATGCATGTCGTATTGGGCTAACAAGATTCCCCAATTAGCAAGTCTAGAGTTGAGAATACCGGGTTTCTTCATTATAATCCTGAGTGGATTCACTCTGGAAATGACGTGAATCGTCTGACCGATAATATAATGTCGCGTTTTCTGAATAGCAAACATTAATGCTAGGCATTCTTTCTCGATTGGAGAATAACGCGGTTCAGCGCCTGTCATTATGCGACTGAGATAATAAATGGCCTGTTCATAACCATCTTTATTTTTTTGGGCGAGTAATGTACCAAGAGAATGATCCATAGCTCGACATATAGGAGAAATGGTATTCCCGAGACGGGAGGTACCAAAACTGGAGGGTTCATGAGGTACTGTTTGATGTCGTCAAATGCTTTTTGACATTCTTCATTCCAGATGAAAGATACACCTTTCTTCAGAAGTTTGTGGAATGGTCTGCAGCGTCCTGATAAGTTGGAAATGAATCTCCTGATATAAGCAATCCTTCCTTGAAATCCTCGTAGCTCTTTTAAGGTGCGTGGAGGACGCATCTCTTGGATGGCTTTGATCTTCTCGGGATCCACGTGTATACCTTTAGCGGTAATGACGAAGCCGAGAAATTTGCCACTAGAGACGCCTAGGAAGGACTTAGTAGGGTTCATTTTAAGTTGATGCTGACGCATTAAATCAAATATAGTCTTCAAATCTTGGATATGATCCTCCTTTCGTCGACTTTTGACTGCAATATCATCAACATAGCATTCGACTATTTTCCGGAGATGTTTACGGAATATAGTGCTCATTGCTCGTTGATATGTTGCTCCCTGCATTTTTGAGACCAAACGACATTACTGTATAACAATATGTACCGATCGGTATTCTGAAAGAAGTATGTCTCTCGTCATCTGGAAACATCTTGATTTGATTATACCCCGAATACCCATCCATGAATGACATTCGTTCGAAACCACATGTGTTATCAATCATTACATCTGTAATTGGAAGAGGAAACTCGTCTTTAGGACAAGCAGCATTGAGATCACGAAAGTCTATACAGACTCGGATCTTGCCGGTCTTCTTGAGGACAGGAACGATGTTGGCCACCCATTCAGGATGTTGTTCCTCTCTGATAAATTCGGAAGCCATAAGCTTGTTGACTTCAGCTTCAATTGCAACCATAATATCTGGACGAAATCGTCGCTGTTGCTGTTTGACCGGTTTAGCATTTGGCATAATATTAAGCTTGTGCATTGCGATCTTCGGATCTAGTCCTGGCATATCCTCGTAGCTCCAGGCAAAGACATCGATGTAATCACGAATAAGCTTGATCATATCTTGTTTATCTGTTTCTGAAAGACTCTCACCGATGAATATTGGTTTAGGGGAACCTTCTTCACCAACATCAATTTGGATCAGTTTATCTTCAGTAGGAGGTTCCCTCTGTTCGAACCTGAATTCCCATTGATTATCTAATCTTTGAGCCCATTGTTCTGATTCAGGTGATATTTCAAAATCATCCTCATCTTCACCATTTTCTTGTGGGCCATCAACAGAGACCATATTGATGGATAGAATAGAGCGATGAAGATCGCCAACACTCGTATCAGAATCCCAAGAAAGGGAATCAGAAGACTCAGATCGTTCATCTTCAGATTGTTCGTCTTTATTGAATTTTGACTCTTCATGAACTATGTTGATAAAAGGGGTGGGAGCAATGTAACCTAAACCACATTTTGTCCTTCCATATTTTAATGGAGGATTTCGAACAGGCATTCTTCTTCCTTTTCCATTAAGACTGGTTCTGAAATCATAACCCATATTCTTGATGATATTTTTGGATTGCTGACTGTAGCGACGTAGCTGTAATCTTCCAGTATCGTCATTTATATCATCCTCCTCCAGATTAGGAGGATTCTGAGGTCCTTTATAGAAAAATATTGGATTTTCTTCCTTCTTTCGACTGGAGACCACAAAGTATGATTTCTGTATAGAGTCTAATGATACGTCTATATGAAGAGCTTGAACAACCCCTATAGTTAGTGGCTCTACGCTATCTAGCAATTGTAAATAACTTTGCACATAACTACAAACATCAATATACTGCAAAGGAGATGCTTCATTAATACTAGATGCTGTATTTACAACAGAAGGCTGAGCCTTATCAGACTTAGTCAGATTAATGACAAAGGGGGAAGAAGAAGAACAGTTAGAATTTTTGTTTCGATTAAGATCGATAACAAAAGGCTCAGAAGAGGTGAGCTCCCTTGAAGAAGACCGTGGATAAGTAATGCGTCCACTGACTGGAATGACTAGAGTATCTGATCTAGCCTGAGAAGATGGAGGGGGGAGTGATGCGTCCACTGACAGGAATGATCAGCGAACTTTGTGAAGCTTGGGAAGATGGTACAGTAGTGCGTCCACTGACAGGAATTATCAGTGAGCCTTGGGCGGATGATGAAGTATTACGTCCACTGACCGGAATTATCAATGAGCCTTCTTCAGATGTTTTAACAGACTGTGGAGGAGTAATACGCCCTTTTACAGGAATAATAAAGATGTCAACTTTGGATGTGTCATCTTCATTATCCATAGCTTGCAAGACTTTCGAGTATTCATCTTTGTACATGCGAGCGTCATTGAAGTAAGCTTCGACTCCTTTGAATGGGTAAAGATCTGCCACTTCTTTTTGAACCTCTCCATTATCATCAACATATTTGAAGCACTGATGAAGAGTTGAAGGAACAATATTATGTTCATGCAAGAAAGGTCTCCCCAATAGAGCATTGTACGAGCAACCATGATTGTCGATGATGTAAAAAGTAACCTTAGTACGAAGATCGCCTATTTGAAATTTAAGGCGAATCTTGCCTAAAGGCTCACTTTTTCCTTGATTGAATCCCAAGATGGTAGTGATAGTGCTGGAAAGACTATGCACAGGTATCTTCAATGCATCTAACATAGCCTTTGGCATAATACTGAGAGCGGATCCTGGATCAATCAATAAACGATCAACCTTCATAGAATCAATATATCCTGTATGATATAAAGGACGATCATGTCGATTATCCTCTAGCAGCATATCGTCCTGCGTAAAGGTAATGTTTGGAATAAATTCCAATATATTATGGCAGTGAGAGACAGGTTCTGTTTCCAACTTCTTGAGGAGAGTTAAGCAAATTTCTGCTTGTAACAGTGCTTCACTCAAAGTTTCTCGAGTCTCTTTAGAGAGACGTAAGAGTTCGAAGATTGACAATTTAGCTGGTGTATTGGCTAGTTGAGCCAATATATCAAAATTATAAGGCTTTTCAAGTCCTGTAGGGGATGATTTCTTCAATGGTTTGTCGAAGCGGACTTGTTGTTTGCCCTTGTCAGCTGTTGTTGGTTTAGATGGAACTGTCTCGACAGGAACATTTGAAGGTTCTTCAGTAGAGACTGGTGTTGGGGCTGTAGCCGGAGGGATATCAGAGGTTTCTCCAGAAGTGTCAGCATAATCTTTGAGATATATTTTTCCTGACCGAGTTCCAGCATGAACTTCAACTTCAGATTCTGGTTCAGGATCTATCGAAACCATGTTACAATTCTTCATCTTGCTTTTGGTTCTTTTATGCTTGATGAGAGCTTCGTCCCAGAAGCCGAGACCAACACGAGATTGATTATGTCTCATAGTGAGGGCAAAAGGTGCTCGGAGTCCTTTGCCTGAGTTCAGACCAGGAGCAGTAGCTAGATCATAGCCCATCTTTGCCATTAATTCATGAGATTGTGAACTATATAGATGGAATGCAGGCTTGTACTTATCTTCAAATTGAGGTACAGTTTTTACCTCAGTAGGGGCTTTTTAATTTCTGGCAATTATATTTTATTACCTTTGAGCAAGCATTCAAAGATACCCTGAACATCGTCATCATCGAAAGAATATTCTTCTTTCGGCCGAGGAGATCTCTGTTGTTGATTTGTTGGAGCTGAAGTAGCTTGGGTAGTCTTTACTTCTTGACTACTGCTTTGGAGATTGACTTCAAGAGCTTCTTTCCCTTTGCGATTGTTGGGTCGAGTACTATTGCTAGCACTCTGATTTGATTCTTTGGGAGCCATTTGTACCCCCAGACCTTTGAAGGTCTCAGCACTGACTTCGGCAGCTTTGGCACTGACGATGAATGAAGGCCAATCTTGGAACTGAGTGGACCCTGTCCACATGCTGATAATTGGTAAGAGGTTCGACTTGCAAGTGTCGATCGTAACAGCATCGGGAGTTCCAAGAGGCATTTTGAGGGCTTCTCTTCTGAATCTCTCAATGAATTCCTCAGTGGTCTCATTATTCTTCTGTTTGATTCTTATGAGGGCCGACATGGTCATATCATTGAGCCCTTCGTAGAATCGTTCAAGGAACATTTGTTTGAAACCGACAAATGAAGTAATACACCCGTCAGGGAGACTTCTGTACCATTCATAAGCCGTTCCTTTGAGACATCCAACAAACACCCGAGTAAGGAGGGCATCGCTTGGTTGTAATTGATCAGTCATTACTTCAAAGTGATTAATGAACTGACTTGGGAAGTAGTCCCATCAAAGAAGGAGATAGTCGGAGGCTTGTACTTAGGAGGATATGATACTTGCTTCCATTCTATCGGGTAAGGTTGCTTGATACCTAACCTTTGTAAACCATCCTTCTGTTTGAATGCCTCAAACTGAGTTTTGAGATTCTTTAACTCTTCTGTAACAATTCCAGAGGATTGTGGAGTTGTGACTTGTTGAGTGTAATTGGGAGGAGGGACTGCAGCATATGTACCACCCCCAGCTCCAGAGTGACTTGGGGTGGTTTGTACAGGAACATTAGATTGTACCCCCGGAATAGTAGAGGGTTCGGGGTTTGGAACAACAGGGGTATTCAATACCACTGGTGGTGCTGTCTGTTGTTGAGCCTGCATTAGAGTGTGCATAGCACTCAATGTATCTTCCATAGCTCGCAATTGTTGTTCTAAAGAAGAAATCCTCTGTTCATGAGCCTCGTTGCGAATCGAAGGTTCATGATCACCTTCTGCCATGTAAGTGGTAATCATTCGAGGGATAGATGATGAAACAGTTTGCTCTGAATCATCGCTGTAAGAATCAGTATCTTTCCCGGGACTGTTTACAGGAGTTAATGCCGGAAAGTTGGACTCTCCAAGGAAATCTTCCGTGATCTCCGGATTATTACTTGGATGAGAAGAAGAAGAGATTCTGGCCAAGGCTCCGGTCCTGGATCGGGTGCCAAGATAAACACCATCTTCAGAATCTGATATAGCGTCAGACCGGATTCTACCCCCAATATTTCTGGAGGTCATGTTAACAAAAGCATAAAGAGGTTCATCTTCATCTGATGTTGGTTCATATTGAATCCGTTCGAAAACAGACCATCTTTTCGGTAAACAACAACATTGGATGACAACCCGAGGTTGGAAGTCACAACCATGCTTTTTATGGCGAATATGGGCAATGTCATAGCCAGATGGAGTGTCGATTCTCCGTTTGTTTTGTAAATATTCCCGGAGATCTGTAGGGATAGATTGGGAAGTACTGGAAGATAGTTTCTGTGTAGAAACTTATCTTTTGTTCTTCTGTCTTCTTGGTTCTTGAGTGTATAGAGACCGATTAATTTGAGCCACATAGTTCCTGGCATATTCAACATCAGGGTCTAGTACACTTGTCTCAATTTGATAAGACTTTTTAATACCAGAAGCATAACTGTGGTGATTTTGATTAAGCTTGTTACGAAGATCCGTGGGAGATATGACTTTGGTATCAGTCTTGGATACTTGTAACTTGCCTTTCTCAGATCGAGAAATTTTGAGAGAAGGGAGATGAGTATTATTCTGACTAGGAGTCGGTAATAATCCATCTTTAGAGGAATTAGCCAAAAGGCGTTTTCCTTTGTTTGAGCTAGTAAAAGTACTAGTCAAATTAACTCCAGAGGTAAAGACCTCAGAAGTAGAGGAATCGACTAAAGAGCCTTTCTCCTTGGTTGGCACAAGATGCGCAAGTTGTGGGGGAATCATTTGTAGGTTCTGTGAAAGAGAACCCCCAGTCTAATTTTGAGAATCAGTCAAAGGACTGTATCTGTCAGCATACGCCGACTTCTTGTTAGCATATGCTGGCTTTTGCTTAGCGTACGCTGCCTTCTTGTTGGCATACGCTGGTCTTTGCTCAGTGTATGCTGCCTTCTTGGTAGCATACGCTGGCTTTTGCTTAGCGTACGCTGACTTTACCGCATGCTGCCCTCTGACTGCTGTACGCACAGAGTCATCAATGGCTAAAGAGCCAACTGCTGTCGTAAGAGCAGAAGGAGAAGGGACTTTGACATGTCCAGAGATGGTTTTCCTTGGACACACTGACTTGGTTAAAGAACCAATTTTGTCAGCATGACTAGGGGAAACCATTGTTGCTGTGTTCAGGGAAGCAGAAGTGTGCTTTGTTGAAGTTGAAGATGTGTTCTTGTCAACGTGAGAAGTGACAAGAACATCTCGGGCTGTCGAAGAAGACTTGGGGACATAGACAGAATGTCCCATCTTCTTGGCAGCAGGAAGAGCGGAGGAAGCAGTTCGGCCCTCCTTCGCCTTGAGCATTTCTTCGTAAGCAGATTGGTCGAATTGTACGACCATCGTCTTCTTCGTCGAGTCGATCGACGAAGTATTGTATTGAGTTGTTGCTATCTCGTTGGAGGAGACAGCTTTCCCCAGCAGAGTCGCCAATTTGTTTTCCATAAATAAATTCATTTTATTTATTTTGTATCTGAGAAAATTACAACTGTAGGAATCTAATCTAGAAGACGATTACTTTATCCCTTGGACGATGCGATGAAGAAAACTCGAACCTCGAAGAACTTGGACAGCAACTGGGCAATCTCTCTGTTCTCTCTAAAAAAAGAAGGTGAAGAAACTCTCTTTTATAGAGTTCTGGATAACTGTCCTGAACCATACGCTCAGGTAGTTACTTGACGTATGCAAAACTGCAGGGACGCGTGGCAAATTCTGACGAAGACACGTTGGCGTGCGGTTGAGAGTAGTGGAGCACATTCAGGAGAGATTGATGGCATGAAGGCCACATTGCATAACTTCTGAATAAATGAGTAACTGAGTACAGGACACGTGAGAACGTGTGTTGACTGTACGTTGAAAATCATCCTGGATACAACTGCTGTAGAGTCATACGCTAGCTTTTGAAGAGGAGTCATACGCTAATTTGGACAGCGTAGTGCCATAGGAAATCCATACGCTCACTTTATGGGCAAGGAGTCGTATGGAGATCATACGCTCGCTTGGTCAGCAAGGAATCATGTGAGGTCCATACGCTCACTTGGCTGGGTGAAGAATGAGTCATGTGAGGTCGATACGCTCACTGGAGAAGTGGCCACGTGGCTATCATCAATCTTCTTTGGTACACCATATCTTCCCATAACTGACAAAATCTTCTCGAGCGTCGTGACTGCGGATTTAACGGCTGACAGACTGTCAAAACTGACAGTAATGATGGCTTTTGTATTTATGAAGGCTGCTGAGTTGTCCTCGTAAAAGACAAAACTGACTCTTCGAAAACCTATACGACGGTTACTTTTCACGTGACAGCTGTCTTTGCACAAAAGATGAAGTGTCAGATTCATTCCTCATTTAAACATATGCTGTGCTGTCACTTCAGTAAATAATAAAATATTTACTGAGCGTATGGCTTTTGAATGAGCGTACAACTCTGAACTGAACGTATGGTTCTTAACTGAGCGTATAGCCTTGAGCGTATGACTTCTGTTTGAGCGTATGGCTTCAACTGACATCTGTCTTTAAGCGTATGAATGAAAATGACAGCGTGTCATAATTTTCCACATCCTACAGTATGTGGACATGTTCATAGGGTTAGATAGTAGACATGTGTATGTGTGAAATATACATAAAAGTGTATAGGAGGATTTGGGTTTCAAAACAATAGCTATCAAGTTACACTACTCATGACATATTGGTTAAACAATCTACAATGCACAAACTATTTACTCATAACATGCATGGCTAACCACATATATATATATATATATATATATATATATATATATATATATATATATATATATATATATATATATAAATATATATATATATATATATATATATATATATATATATGTATAGAGAGGTAGAGATTTAGTTATGTATCTATATACATTATAACATGTATGCATAAACTATATATATACTCAAACCCTTAATGTATAACTTCCTGATATGGAATGTTAGGGGAGTCGCAAACTCTATGACTCTTAAAAGGTTGAAGACTATTATAAGAATTCATAAAGTCAACTTAGTTGCTATCATTGAGCCTAAAGTTGATAGTGAGCAGCTCCTGCGCTATCGACTTAAACTAGGGTTCTCTTCTGCTGTGTCCAATGCTAAAGGGAACATTTGGGTTATGGCTAAAGCTACTTGCGACATATCACTAGTAGATGAGTTCGAGCAGGCAGTGTCAGTTTGACTTGTTGATCCAGTTTTGCCAATCGAGACTTTGGTTTTGATCGTGCATGGGGATAACAAGAAGGAGGGTCGTAGGCTCCTTTGGAACAGACTTCTACAGGTGCAGTGTACGCAGAGAATGCCCTGGATTGTTGGAGGTGATTTTAATGCTGTTACGAGAGTGGAGGAGAAATTGGGTGGCAGACGGGCTGATGCGGTTTCTATGCAGGAATTCGCAAATTTTTAATTGTCAGCAGGAGTATCTGAATTACCTTTTATAGGGAGTACATACACTTGGGTCAAGTCAGACAAGTCAGACAGGAGGGCCTCGTGGTTAGACAGGGTGTTCATGGATAACACGTGGCATCATCTTGCCCCTTACTCAGTGGAAGAACATTTGAACAGAGCTGAGTCTGACCATTCGCCTATTCTTGTTAGACTTCTAGCTCAATAGCAGCGTATTCGAAAGCCATTCAGGTTTTTGGATTTCTGGACAAAACATGAAGACTATTTGAAGCTGATTCAGGAAGCCTAGAATTCGGTGGATCATCACCATGGCATCACCAAGGTCGCTCTGCGATTGGAGGCATGTAGGTCAGTGTTATCGAGGTGGAGTAGAGCTACATTTGGTGACTTATTTCAAGCAGTCAAGGATGCAGAGGACAAGGTACTTGCTGCGGAATTGGCATTTGAAGCAGATGGCTCAGAGGAGAATAGATTAGCCCTTGCAAAGAACACAGCTCTGCTTAAACAATGTGTCCACATTGAGGAGGAGTATTGGAGACAAAAGTCAAGGATGAAATGGGATTTAGAAGGGGACAAGAACACGGCATATTTTCAGGAGTGTGTTAATTTCAAGAAGAAGGCTCTCAGAATTCATTCGATCCTCACTCCTAATGATGTTCACCTGACTGATAAATCTCATAACAAATCCTATGCGATGGAATACTTCTCGGCTCTATATCAGAGAGGGGATATTAAAGAAGATGAAGACTTCCTCTCGGTGATACCATGTTTGGTAGAGGATGAAGATAATGATCGCCTCATAGCTCTCCCGTCGAAACAAGAGTTATTGGATACTATTAAATCTTTAGACAAGAATAGTGCTTCGGGACCAGATGGATTTAGTGTTAAATTCTTTCTTTGCAGCTGGGAGATTATAGGAGATGATATAACAGAGGCTGTACGTATGTTTTTTGAGGGCTTCTCTCTCCCCCGAGACATTACGAACACATCATTGGTGTTGATACCTAAGATCAAACAGCCTAAGTATTTTTCGGACTATCGACCGATCAGTCTCTGTTCAGTGCTAAATAAAATTATCTCTAAAACACTTGCTATCAGGTTGGCTCCTTTGCTCCCCAAGTTGATTTCACCTGAACAGAGCGGCTTCGTTAAAGGTCGAAAAATTGTGGAAAATATTGTTTTGGCTCAAGAGATAGTAGCTAAGATGAACAAGAAGCATTGGGGTGGAAACATTACGATTAAACTGGATATGATGAAGGCATATGATCGAGTCGACTGGAGATTTTTGCTTAAAGTGCTGCGGAGGTTTGGATTTTATAACAAATGGGTAAACATGATGCTTCGACTGCAAAATAACGTCTGGTTTTCTCCACTGATCAATGGGGAATCTGCTGGTTATTTTTAGACATTCAGAGGAGTGCGGCAGGGTGACCCCATCTCTCCAGTCTTGTTCATTCTTGCAGCAGAGGCTCTGTCCCGTAACCTGAAGCTATTGCTATCCACTGACGGGTTCACTCCATTCATCTCTCCCAGAGGATGCATGCCAATTACGCATTTGTCATATGCTAATGACATTTTATTGTTCTCAGCAGGTGATCTTCGTTCGATCGTATTGGTTCAGGAAACATTGAGTAGATATGAGGAAGCATCAGGCCAAAAGCTCAATGTGGCCAAGACTAAGCTTTATGTTTCGGAGAAGACTCTTCCAGAGCGAATCACTGAGCTTGCCGATCGAACAGGGTTTGATATCGGCCATCCACCTTTCACATACTTGGGTTGTCCTATGGCAGCAGGACATAGGAGCGCAGCATTGTATGAAGAACTTCTCAGTAAGATCCGTGCAAGGATTGATGGGTGGCATAACAAGATTTTATCTCCAGGAGGTAAATTGGTTTTACTTAAATCAGTGCTTACTTCAATTCCAGTTTATACATTGGCGGCGTGTAATCCCCCATGTTCAGTGTTAAATCGTATTGAGGCTATATTTAGCTCTTTCTTTTGGGGTTCATGCAATGGGGCTCCCAAAAGAAAATGGCTGGGTTGGGAAGCTATAGCAAGAACCAAATCAGAGGGTGGTTTGGGAGTCAAGAGATTGGAGGACATTATGAAGGCTTTCACAATTAAATTATGGTGGAAATTTCGAACTCAGGAGAGTCTTTGGATTCAGTTTTTTATGGTTAAATACTGTTCCCAGGCGAACCCGACTGAAGTGATGATCACGTCGAATTCCTCTCATGTTTGGAAGAGACTTCTGGCTGGGCGAGGGATGGCAGAGCAATACATTATTCAAGATGACATGGGGACGCATTGGCGAAGGGTGTCGGGAAAGTTTACTCTAGCGTCAGCATGGGATGTTTCTCGTATACATTGGGCGATCAATCCATCTTTCATTCATATCTGGGGTACTTGTATTCCATACAAATGGTCTATACTGTTGTGGAGAGTGTTGCATTGTAAGCTACCAACGGATGAAAATATAGTAAACATGGGATACAGTATGGCATCTAAATGTCACTGTTGTATGCAGAGCTCGGGCGAAACCATGGAACACATCTTTCATGAAGGTGAGTTGGCAAGGGGGATATGTAGTTCGCTGCAGATTGAATTTCAGATCAAAGGTAGGAGCTCGTCTTTGATCCTCCGACTGCATAAATGGTGGCGCGGGAAGCAGGTTCACAAACGGCAGATCGGGGTGGGTGCTATATTATGGGTTATGTGGAAAAATCGTAACAAATGGCGTTACGAAGGTTACAAGTACTCGAAGGAGGCCATGGTGCAGGAGATTTATAGGCAAATATCGAAGGCATCCATCAAATGCTCGCATTAGTCTGGTGATAGTAGTTTGTAGTATGATTGAGCTTTGTACCTCTCTTTAATTTTGTCTTTTGAATAAATAAAGAGGTCTGGTTTCCTTATATATATATATATATATATATATATATATATATATATATATATATATATATATATATATATATATATATATATATATATATATATATATATATATATATATGTATATGAACATAACATAGAGATGAAGGGTTAGATTTACATGGCAATTGTGAACATTAGTGTAGAGTGTCAAGTGTACAGGAGTTATAACTTGAAATGAAGGGTTCAATCATTCAGTTCAGTTCAACATTACATATTAAATCTAAAATTGAACTAAATATTTGAAATCAATGTAAAAATGTTAACATGTATTCAGTTTCAGGATTTTGGAGAAATTCGAACATCAAAACCAACCCAATATTCACCACAACCACAACCTAACATATAAGAGTATGAAACCTAATATTATATCCATACATACAGCAATGTATACGGCTCAAAATATTATATTAAAAAAAACTGCAAATTGAACTAATCACTTAGAATCCAGTGTTAAAGGGTTAATATGCACACAGTCTCAGATTTGACAAATTCAAACACAAAACTCAACCAATTTCTTTAAGAATTGAAACCATGTATATAACATACATGTGCAGTGATGTAAACAACAACTAATAACATGAAATTTATATTTAAATTACGAATTTAAACTGGAAAAGAAAAAATAGAGAACTAGTCTCTGATACTGTATTGTATCAAAAATATTGGGGTTTTGAGAATTTAAACATAAAAAATATATTAATATGCATTTAGATAGGTTGGTAATCAAAGTGTAGCATGCATACGTGTCAGGCAAAGTGTCTGTGTCCACTATATATATATATTTTCTCATGTCCCAATATAAAAATCAAATTCTATATCAAGACCAACATTTAGATTCCTACCAAGATTGCCATAGATAACAAGTTACATCCTTTCGAGCCAGATGATTTACGTCACTTTCTCGACCTTTCCAAGGTAAAGAGATATAGAAATTCAAAGGTTCAAAGTATAACTGACAGAATTGGATAAAAGATAGGTGTTTGATGTAATCAGGATAGTTTTATTTTTTATTTTTTTTAAAGGTAATACAAGAAATAATGGCAAGAAGGAAATAATGATAAAATTTGTTCTGCTTATCTGTTTTAAAAGAATGGACCATTTTGAAACCAGAGCTATAATATCAAATCCAAGACAAGGTCTAGCAAAAATTATCGATTCATTGTATTATGAAGAAATTCATAGCAAGAAGTTACACAAGGTTTATAATAATAGCTAAAGCTACTCCTACTCCTACTCCTAAGTTATTTGATGATGGAATACAATTTATAACAACAGAAGGGTACGATAGAGATGATATGTTTAAAAATCTTCTCAAGATATAATATGATAATTATATGCGTCTGTCCAAAATTATGTTACTCAGAGTCCTCGCCATGCCAGTAAGCAAGGCTGCGATAAATGATAGATTCCACAATTGGGGTATGCACCTCTATAATCATGTCGTCTGAAATTCTCGCTATGCCGACTAGTATAGCTGCGAGAAATTCTAAATCTTATAACCAAGATATGTACATCCGAAATCAGGTCTCTATGTTTCCTCCACGCCAGCTAATATGGCTGCGATAAAATACAGGTTCCATAATCAAGTAGACGTTTTACATCCCTGTATTCCCGTCAACATATGTTATCAGAAAATATCGTAACTCAGGCCATAAAATTCATCTCGATAGGAAAATTAAAATCAACAACGATCCATCAAAATCAAATTCAATAATCAAGGAGAGATAGCGAACAAAACAAGGAAAATGATTTCAAATTGAAGTTTAAACAAGATTCTCAAGGGTCATCCCAGGAATCTCTCAAGGAGTCCTAACTGTGATTGAGTACCTTCAAAAATATATCCTAATCCTACTGCAAGCTGTAGTGATACTCTAGTTCGAATACCACTATATAAACTCGACCTACATGGGCCACCACTAAAAATGTGTCATGACCCGCACCCTGATTAGGGGCACGAGTACGTGGTTACATCCAGCCTACGCCGCAGTATCGACGGTAGAACGCTGTCCTAGGTCAATCATCTAATAATATATAAGGTACCTGTACAGTATATACACTCCGAATGGAGATGACATAGCAAATATAGTCTCAATCACATCTAAGGTAGAATACGATAAAAGATAGATATGAAATGAAATGAAACCACAGAGATACAACCAGATAGAGTTCTAAGTGTCTAAGATAACACAAATCCAGAAACATCCCAAATCTTAAATACAGTAATCCAAAGAATAAATACAACTGAAAATGACTAATCTAAACTAATTGTGTCTCATCCACTGCTAATAGATCCTACTGGAGATCCATGGGTAATGTCTCATCAAACTCTATCCTGGCCATGTAATGTCCCGCTCCGCACGGCGCATTACGCTGAAGCGTTGACTCAACGAGTCACGTTGACCGAATGAAATGTATCGATGCAAATCGATACGAGAGTTACGTTGTCCCGAGCAACGCATTAAATATAAATCGATGCAAAGAGTTGCCTTGTCCCGAAAGAATGCATCGAGGGAATCGATGCGAAGCGCCGCGTTGCCCCGAAAGGATGAGTGCGTTGAATCGGCTCGAAGATTCTAAGAAATCGAATCGACCAAGGCGCAAGTCCGAATCGATGCAAGTATTAATTTTAGTTGATTTCGTGTGCAGGTTATACGTTGACGCAAAAATATTAGAGGTCGATCTTTTGCCATATTTAGTAAGGGGTCCGCGAAATCAAATCGACGCCTTACGACGGGCTGAGACTTGGGCACTGTAAGCCAAATCGGATGTATAACTCAATGAAGCACGAAGTGCTCGAATGGCTAAGTCAGTAGAGTGGCCGTGCAACAAAGTTATGAAATCGAGCCGTATCGGCTCGACGAAACGACAAAAGCGTATCGACTCAAGGTGGGAGGATTGACTTCTTTTTACTCCTTCACGCGATAAGTAAAATATATCATTGTATGCTAAAATTTAACCTATCGACGTCACGGGCATGGTCCGATCGGGATAAATCGTAGTGTGAGTCAAACACTAAGTTAGAACAATTGAAATGAAACGTGCATCATATGCACGAGTCGCTATGGGACATTGGATATCACAAAGGCGAGCACCTCGGTGCGCAAGCCGCAAGAACATGGGATAACTGTACTCGACGAGTGCCTTAGTGCATGAACCATACCGTGCCTTCGTGCACGAGTTAGACGGCTAGAACATTGAAAGACAATAGGCGAGCGCCCCACCGCACAAGTCCCGAACATTGAACACTAAGTTATAGAACATGGGGATACGGTCGAAACGTGCCTACGTGCACGGGATAATAAAAGATGGCTTCGTTACGAAAGAATACAGTTGTGGCATGAATGTGGCAGAACTGTCGGATATGACATGGTGCCTCGAAAGGTGTTCGAGACATCCGGGTCGTTCGGTTGACGAGCATTGAGTTGAGGCATGATGCCATTGAATCATTGAAACGAAGTATGAAACATAAGAACACAAAAAGTTAGTGGAAGAAATACGAGATGATAAAGTCTGAGTCTCGGACTCAAGACTGTGTTTGGTTGTTTGAATTTGACTGCTTGAATATTAAGGGCGTTGCATGGTCGATTGGGATGGACTAAAGATTAATGTGATAGTGACTCGTGCACGAGTGTTTCCCCCAAACGGTTAAATATCGGATGTGTCTCGGAACCTCTTGGCCTAGAAGGGATTCGAATAATCTTTGTAGGCGCACATCTTTAACTCGAGTAGCTCTCGCTATTGATGGGAAAAGCCACAAATGATGGTACGCAGCGGGAATATTTTCGTTGTTTAGGACAGTGACCCAACCCGTTAAACGCCGGGCAGCCCGAAAAATATTGAGAAAAGAAGGAGAGAAAAGAAAGGAACTCATTTAGTCCATTTCGGTGCGGATACGCCAACGTCCTTCATATAGCTAAGGAACGATGGGTTGAAAGTGTAGGCGCGTATGCGTCCCGCATATAGATCCTGGTTAGAGATGCACATATAACATGACAGAGAAGGAATGGGGCGCATTTGCGTCGGTGTAAGGACGAGTGCGGGGACTTGTTAAGAAGTCGTGCCACGAATCAAACACGAGATTGCTTGCTTGTCTATTCAATTCGATAACATGCTTGATATGATAACATGCTTTACGCTTTCGAATATGCCAAAAAATTGACCCTAAGGAGAACATAGCAAGATCATTAGCTAAGTTGCATGATTCAACATAAATATTATAATGTCGGTTTGGAAAGAAGATCTTTGCTTTAGTACATACGAGGACGAACGTACTAATCCCCCACCAGCTTCATGCAGGGTGCAGGAAATGGATGGCTCGCGGCGAAGCGTTGCTTGAACGTGTTGCGGCTTGGAATGCCGAAGCGCATTGAAGCGTACGATCGTATTGACGCTCGGACTACGCAACTGGATGATGCTGCCGAGATATAGAAGGCATGATGTATGGAACGGTGAAATCCTTTGTTGGCAAAAGAGAAACTGAGTGTTGTAGCCAATCTGGCATATATTGTTAGGCTATTTGAAGCCTTTGTAATCTCAGTTTCGGATATCAATAAAGAGAATTGTTTCGTATACTATGTTTTTCTTTCGTTGTTAATATCGAATCAAAAGATAACCATTTGAGAACTTGTCATCTTGCCTTGCACGACCGCAACTCCAGGCTCGTGCAGCATCACGTCCCCTGCGAGGACGATGATTCGGGTGATTCTGGGTCGGGGCGTGACAAATTGGTATCAGAGCTCTAGGCTCAATTTCCTCTGGATACTTGCTTTATTACAATACTAAAAGTTGCCCACCACCACTTGATATCACTCTTGACTCTACTCGATGACGCACTGGATGTTCCATACAATAAGTCTAATACAAATCATAAAATTTTGCCGCGTGTGTTTTGGAAATTTCATGATGTTTGCTAAGAAAGTCGTGAAGGGTATATTGCATTGAATGCAACGAGCCGTAAAAATGTTAGTTGCTGCAAGTGCAACAAATTGTGAAATACGATTTGAGATGTTGTCGCAATGTAACATGTTAAAAGAGAAATAAAATGATGCACGAAGTGCAGTGAGTTAATTGTGAATATGCGTTAAAATGAAAGTGAGAAGTGATAAGCCAATACCGAATGTGTTAAACGGATTGAGCATTGACTTGGAAAGTCGGAAATAAATCGTTGTACGATGTGCAACGCGTATTAGAAGTAAAATCATTGCAAGTGGTGCAACACATATCAAATTAATCGTTGCACGAAGTGCAAAGGAGATTGGAAATAAATCGTTGTACAAGGTGAAATAAAATGTCAGAAATAAATCGTAGCACGATGTGCAACGCGTATCGAAAGTAAAATTTGTTGCACGGGGTGCAACGCATATCAAAATAAATTGTTGTACGAGATGCAACGTAAGAAAAGAATTGAAATCATAAATCGATAGAACGAATCGTTCGGTTGCACACCAAACTTATGTTGGCAAACGAGAACATTGACCGAGTTGTGTCGGGTTTTGATTAAATCAAATTTACGGTTGTGATCAAGTACGATCACTGCAGAAATCGTGAGTCGGAAGAGATTGTCGGTTTATACTAAGTATAGTATGAGGGAAATAGCTTGATTCTGAGTGGTATATGCCATACCACGTAGGCGATGAATGACTCGAGTTCGAGTGGTATATGGTATACCACTTGTGCGATGAATTGCATCGACGCGTTGTGAGAATTGCGAAAAGAATTGTCCGCAACGGACGGGAGAGTACCGAGACTCGATTGAAAATTTGTATGACCGTATGTTGATGCAAGTGTTCTCCAAAAATCGGTTGGGACGATAAGGTGAGACTCGTATCAATGAACGATACGTCGAACGAGAATGATAAATCGGTCGGACGACCGAGACTAGCGGAACGATTATGCCTTAAAGTAATAATCGAACCGACGGGAAAGAAAAACTCGAACTTACGAATGAGTCGTACGACTTGCGATCTCGATAGAAATGTTGGGCGAGGCGAATCGAATCGCACGACTTGCGATCTCGATAGAATATTCGGCTAGGCGAATCAAATCGTACGACTTACGATCTCGATAGAAATGTTGGACGAGACGAATCGAATCGCACGACTTGCGATTTCGATAGAAATGTTGGACGATGCAAATTGTAATCGAATCAAATGATGTGCGACTTCGGTGAAGAGTTGGTTGACGTGAGTAATCGTGTCTAAGAAATAGTTGGTTACGTTATGGCGAAACTCATTTGAGCACGACTGAGAAATATGCAAAATTTAGAGGACGAGATCGTATGACTTGAGGGTTCGATGTTGGATAATCGGTAACTCAGTTACGCGATCAAAGTATAGCGGGATGCGGCGAATCAAAAAATGAGTTGATGCGTATGGAAAAATTTGTTGCGAACTTGGACCTATGCAATACAAGTTGTCGACGGTGAAACGGATTCAAAGTTAACCCTTACGCTATCGAAATTGATACGACGTATCGAGATCGATACGTAAGAAAACGTAAGCACGATGTGAGAATACAAAATGGAGTGCGCCTTGCGCTATCAAAGTTTTGTAAATAACGATACGAGAAGGAACGAGCTGGTTGATCATGAACTTCGTGATTAATCAAGACGAGACTATAAGTCATCGACGATTGTTCGATGCGTATAGCATCTCGTGTGTCGACCGCAAATAAGATAGACCTAAATTCGATACGAGTAGATGTTTCGTAAATGGCAAAATCATCGACGGTAGTGCATGACTTGACTCGGAGGATAGTTGCGCATCAGTTGCGCCAATAGAAATGGTTTTGTCCGAAATTGGGTAGTCGCATAGAATCGTCGAAACGTGATTTGGCTCCGAAATAAGATATAGCATGGTTCGTAGTAAACTGTCCTTCGGTGATGATCCACAATTATCGAGCGTAGCTTCGGGACAGCTGACCCTAGAAGACTTGACCACCAAATCAAATTGAATGTTGCAGACCGTAAGATGACCCATGCGATATCGCATATAAGAATTGTACCTATAAAAAATATAACATGGTGCATGTTGACGATAAGTCTAGGCGATCGAGAATTTTTGGAACAACTTTCGATTGAGAATTGTATAGTTAGATTTTGAGTATTCGTCGGATGAATACTTGAATGGTTATGTTGGTAGACGATCGAACTTGAAATTCACCAACGAACTTGGTAATGCGAATAGGCGATTGCGAGAAACGTGCTATGCACGAGAGGGAACGATAAGGGAATGACTTACGAGTCATGTCGTTAGATTCGGATTCACCTTGCAATTGAGCTTGCGTGAATCAAACTTATATTCGATGTTGCGAGACGGATAAGTTAGAAATTTGGCTGGTGAATTCCTACTCGTTAGGAAATCGAATGTAAGATGCGTCGTAAAGACCTTCGTGTCGAGGCGATCGTTGTCTTGAGCACCGTCGCCTTGATGTAAACTTTTGTGTCGGATAGATTGTGGCCTTTGTACAATGTCAATTTAAACTTGCGTCGGGAGAAGTTAAGCACGGTGCTAGGTAAGTCACCTAGCGGGCATAGTCCGGAATGTTGATAAAAAAATCGTATCGAGATAAGTTGCATAGCGAGATTTCGGAAATAGTTGGGTGGCGACTTCGAACGCAAGGCGTTGCGAAGGATCGTTGCGATCGGATGCGCAATGGCTCGATACGACGCATAGAATTGATAGTTTCGATGAAACATACGAAATGAGAAATGCGATTTTGAATCGCATCGTGTGCCTTGACTTTTGTTGGATGATCGCATGTGTATCAATATGCATATGCAATAGAATTGTGAGAACTTATGCTAAAGATAAGTTTGATCGAGAGTACGAGATGGCAAGCATAGGATTGAAATTTACTTGTCAACTTTGTTCCAATTTGCTACGACTGGACTTGGTTGAAATACATATATCTTCAGGACGCCTTGAATATAGGTACGGATCCAAATCGAGTTGTATACAAAATTCAAATCGAGCTGCAGGGATGACTTTGAAATGTTAATAAAAAGCTTGCAAGATAGTGTGGAACTGAACAACAATGGTAGGACGAGATCGTGAAACGATCTATAAAACACTTAGTCGGAGTGTTGGTTTTGGTTCGAGGATGAACCTTATTTTGAGTGGTATATTCTGTAATGCCCCACTCCGTACGGCACATTAAGCTGAAGCGTTGACTCAACAAGTCACGTTGACCGAATGAAATGTATCGATACAAATCGATACGAGAGTTACATTGTCCCGAGCAACGCATCGAATATAAGTCGATGCAAAGAGTAGCCTTGTTCCGAAAGAATGCATCGAGGGAATCGATGCGAAGCGCCGCGTTGCCCCGAAAGGATGAGTGCGTTGAATCGGCTCAAAGATTCTAAGAAATCGAATCGACCAAGGCACAAGTCCGAATCGATATAAGTATTAATTTTAGTTGGTTTCGTGTGCAGGTTATACGTTGACGCAAAAATATTAGAGGTTGATCTTTTGCCATATTTAGTAAGGGGTTCGCGAAATCAAATCGACGCCTTGCGATGGGCTGAGACTTGGGCACGATAAGCCAAATCGGACGTATAACTCAATGAAGCACGAAGTGCTCGAATGGCTAAGTCAGGAGAGTGGCCGTGCAACAAAGTTATAAAATCGAGCCGCATCGGCTCGACGAAACGACAAAGGCGTATCGACTCAAGGTGGGAGGATTGACTTCTTTTTACTCCTTCATGCGATAAGTAAAATGTATCATTGTATGCTAAAATTTAACCTATCGACGCCACGGGCGTGGTCCGATCGGAATAAATCGTAGTGTGAGTCGAACACTAAGTTAGAACAATTGAAATGAAACGTGCATCATATGCACGAGTCGCTATGGGACATTGGATATCGCAAAGACGAGCGCCTCGGTGCGCAAGCCGCAAGAACATGGGATAACTGTACTCGGCGATTGCCTTAGTGTACGAACCATACCGTGCCTTCGTGCACGAGTTAGACGGCTAGAACATTGAAAGACAATAGACGAGCGTCCTACCGTACAAACCCCGAACATTGAACACTAAGTTATAGAACATAGGGATACGGTCAAAACGTGCCTACGTGTACGGGATAATAAAAGATGGCTTCGTTACGAAAGAATACAGTTGTGGCATGAATGTGGCAGAACTGTCGGATATGACATGGTGCCTCGAAAGGTGTTCGAGACCTTCGGGTCGTTCGGTTGACGAACATTGAGTTGAGACATGATGCCATTGAATCATTGAAACGAAGTATAAAACGTAAGAACACAGAAAGTTAACGGAAGAAATACGAGATGATAAAATCTGAGTCTCGGACTCAAGACTATGTTTGGTTGTTTGAATTTGACTGCTTGAATAATAAGGGTGTTGCATGGTCGATTGGGATGGACTTGAGATTAATGTGATAATGACTCGTGCACGAGTGTTTCCTCCAAACGGTTAAATGCCGGATGTGCCTCGGAACCGCTTGGCCTAGGAGGGATTTGAATAATCTTTGTAGGCGCATATCTTTAAGTCGAGTAGGTCTCGCTATTAATGAAAAAAGTCATAAATGATGGTATGCAGCGGGAACGTTTCGGTTGTTTGGGACAGCGACCCAACCCGTTAAACATCGGACAGCCCGACAAATATTGAGAAAAGAAGGAAAGAAAAGAAAGGAACTCCTTTAGTCCATTCCGGTGCGGATACGCCAACGGCCTTCATATAGCTAAGGAACGATGGGTTGAAAGTGTAGGCGCGTATGCATCCCGCATATAGATCCTGCTTAGAGATGCACATATAACATGACAGGGAAGGAATGGGGCACATTCACCTTGTGTCGGTGTAAGGACGAGTGCGTCGACTTGGTAAGAACTCGTGCCACGAATCAAACACGAGATTGCTTGCTTGTCTATTCAATTCGATAACATGCTTGATATGATAACATGCTTTACGCTTTCGAATATGCCATGAAATTGACCCTAAGGAGAACATAGCAAGATCATAAGCTAAGTTACATGATTCAACATAAATATTATAATGTCGGCTTGGAAAGAAGATCTTTGCTTCAGTACATGCGAGGACGAACGTACTGATCCCCCACCAGCTTCATGTAGGGTGCAGGGAATGGATGGCTCGCGGCGAAGCGTTACTTGAACGTGTTGAGGCTTGGAATGCCGAAGCGCATTGAAGCGTGCGATTGTATTGACGTTCGGACTACGCAACTGGATTGATGCGGCCGAGATATAGAAGGCATGATGTATAGAACGGTGAAATCCTTTGTGGGCAAGAGAGAATCTGAGTGTTGTAGCCAATCTGGCATATATTGTTAGGCTATCGAAAGCCTTTGTAATCTCAGTTTCGGATATCAATAAAGAGAATTGTTTTGTATACTCTATTTTTTTTTCGTTGTTAATATCGAATCAAAAGATAACCATTTGAGAACTTGTCATCTTGCCTTACACGAGCGCAACTCCAGGCTTGTGCGGCATCACGTCCCCTGCAAGGACGATGATTCGGGTAATTCCAGGTCAGGGCGTGACAGGCCATACCCGTAAAAGGTAGAGCAATCAGCTAACATATACTCTGTAAACATCAACGGTTATCCTGTCAGAAAAATGAGCAAGTACAAACACTAACAACAGTTTCATATGAATTGGCAAATTCTATAAGAGACAGTATAATAAAATACAAGACAAAGATATAGGACGACCTGGGAACCATTCGAAAGCCGAGTTACAACCCTTAAACCAAACAAGGACCGGGGTTGTAACCCTTCTCCCGAACAGAACTTAGTCTCCAATCAAGGTATAGCATAAAGGCATATAGAGCATGTGAGTAAAAGTTCTGAAAGTAGAACTGAGCAGGATATAAGATACGATAAATAAATGTAAAATGTGACTTGAATTATTAGAGCGCTATGTGATCGGCTAGGGAATCATGATCAGGTTATCCACTTGGCCCGACAATCACACAATGTTCTCACGAAAAGTCATGCCGGCCAACCTGGATAACAAGCAAACGGAGGAATCTGCTACACCCTATACATGAGGTGAGAGTGGCGCAAACAAAATAGTGACAGGGGGCTTTGATCACATAACCCCTAATAATTCCCCCATCCCCGAATAGTATCACGGATCCGGACATGGTACGTCATGACACGGGATTCAAAAGCAGGGGGCCAGCCTACTCCCAAATCGATATCTATATAAGTACACGAAACATAAAATATCACGTACCAATATACCAAGAAAGTCCAGGAATAACATCTCATGACAGGATCCAACGTATACTAGTCCGTGAACTATCGTGTCGGGAATCAAGTAAGACACTACAACTGAATCGGATATAGTAGATATCAAGACAATAAAAACTATCAGTGAATGTACTCGCCTGTGGTCCTGAACTGATAAGGTGAATAGATGCTCAGAGTAATCATAGACCTAAAGATGAGATACTATAAGTCAAAATATGGTTTAATAATGAAAAGAAAGCTAATCTAGTCATGATATGCAAGTCTAAGTCAAAACTAGGTCAAACTAAGTCACACCAGGCTAAACTAGGTCAACTAGGTCAAGTCCTAGCCCAAACAAGTCTAACAAGTCTCACTAGGCCTAACCAAGCCTAGGCTAGCACTCACACAATCACAAGGCAATGTGAACCACAACAATGCATAATATAAAATAGATACTATATATAAATACATACCTTCATACATACATGCATATCCACATTACATACATATTTATATATATAGGCATATGTTATATCATGCATATTTACATAGTTACATAGATATATACATTCATGCACATTTACATACATACTTTTATACATTATATATGTTAACATTCATTACAATGCATTATATTTTACTTATACCTTTGATTCATTCATTCATTCATATATGATATTCATTCATGCATTTATATATTCATTCATTCATGTTATCACTATATACATACTTGATTCATGTATCCACACATACATACATGGATACACAACACACATGTATACATTCAACATGCTTACATTGCATATATGCATACATACATACATATCATGTATACATACATACATTGTATACATGTTTACATACATATCATATATGCATACTACATACTTACATGCATCTATACATTATATACATTGTATACAACATGTAAAAATAGAAGAGAAAAAAAGGAGAAAAAATTAAAATTGAAAGAGAAGAAAAAATGTAAGAAAAAGAAAAAACAGTGGACATATACATGCTTGCATCATATATTCTACATTACCATACATGCTATCATTATATATTGCATTACATTATGTATATATTATGAATTCATATCTATCATTACATGTATATTTTGTATTCAAATTTAGCCTTCATTATATACTTTCATACATACATTGTATATCATTCTTTCATTCATGCATTTATGCATTACTTACATACATTACATTGATTGCAATCCTACATGTTTGCATTCAACCATATATATACATTAATGTAAAAGAGGATACATATCAAATATATATCATTTCATTCATCTAACATCATGCATTACATACTCTACATTCATTTAATATCCATACTACATAGGCTCATAGGTTACACAAAATGTCTATGTCGTATAGTCACTCTTCTACTTAAAACCAATACTGTACCAATTGGGCCTTCACTAAATTCTAAATTAAATTATGTCATAGCCCTTCGTGTTAGCTTTCCGAAACTTCAAACGGATTGCATTTTCGTGTCCGGAAGCTCCCGGAATCGCAAAAAACACCGAAACGCGTTTGTCTTTCGGACAGCTGACACTCAAATAATTTTACAAAAAGTTCAAGAACGATTTTGGCTTATTAAAATATATATTTGGAAAGCTAACTTCGATACGGTTCTTTTAAAAAAACGAAAGATTAAACGGAGTTCTAAGCTAAAAGCTATGACATTTCTAAGTTACTTTAGTTAATAAAAACGTGGATAAATATTATGACGAATTTGAGTTGTTTTGGACAAAAGAAACACATGTAGGCCAAGATACTTGGATACCAACATAGGTATCCAAATGAAAATCATTCTAACCATCCTAAATAAGATCAATCCACTCTCTAACCATTCTAAAACTGAATTTAAATATCTATTTAAACTATTATCATACATACATACACATGGGGTGTCCTAATTTGGGATCTATCAAGTAGGACACAAGAGACATATCTAAAATCCTCAAGAGAGCTCCAAATGCCCTCAAATTTGAATCTAAAGGGGACACATGCATGAGGATGGATCCTACGGATTCAAAACTAATTTATATAAGAAAATCGATTTAGAGGATGGGTTTTACCTATTGGGAGTGGAATCCCAATAAAATCCTTTAGGACACGGCTCCGATACGAAGATCCCTCAAAGTGGACACTCCTTCTTGCACTTCTCTTCCAATCCTTGGTAGCACCTTTCCCTTAGAAAATGGGAATGATTGAGGGAAGATTTGGTGAAGGAATGATTTGATTTGGAGATCAAATCAAAGGGAAGGCTCTCTAAAATTAGGGAAGAACAAAAGGAAAATAAAAGAGACAAGATTTTAATGAATGTAATGAATCATTCTCCCCTAAAGGTGGCTGCCATAAAGAGTCCATTAGGGCTAATAAAAAATGTCCTAATTGCCCCTCTCTAGTCTCATATGGTTAAGTCTAGACTAGGTTCAAGTTTGGGGTCAAAAGGATCTAATTTTGAGTCTCTAACTTAACCATTCTAACATGATAAAAATTAGTCTGATTAACTAACTTAAATGTTGGGTTTTGTGGGCCATGCTTAACTTAATATTGGGTCCCATCTAGAGTTTAAACTACCCGGGTCACAATACAAGTCAGAACGAGACGAAACTCAAACCCGACTAAACAAATCCAATAAAAAAAATATTAAAAATATAAAATTTTTCCAAAATATTAAAATATAAAAAATAACCAAAATCATAATACATCAATTTAAATATCATTAAAATAATCTAATATTCACCAATTAATCAAAATCTTAAATAATTCAAAAGTCACAAAATGACCAAAATACCCTTAGCCTAAAAAGTTGTAAATAGTCATTCTAATCACATGGTTAGGTCCCCATGGTCATGGTTAGTCTCTAGGCTCAACAGTTCTAGGGTTCACTAGCTAACACATCAAATCTATAATTCACCAATTTTAAATATTAAATTAATTAAAAATTCCTATAAATCATAAATCCTATTATTAGATAATAAACTTTTACAAAAGTTCAAAATTACCCTCATTTTAGAAAAGTGAGTGTTACAACTGACACCTCCGCCCTCGGGTCAACTCTGAACTCTGCCCCTTAATGCTGAGACTGATCCTCTATAACTGGCCTAACAAAATATTGCTGACTGCCATCGGCAAAACCCAAACAAGATGGTCCGAAGGATTAAGAACAGTGCCCTTGAATGTTAAAGGACACAAGGATTAAATCGAGAGAACAGGAAAGATCAACGATCAAGGCAGATATCAGGTCAAAGGATCAGAGATATAGAATAACACGAAGGATATCAATAAAGAAGAATTGTGACTGAGATATCTAAACATCAGTAACCCCTACATATCTGATAAATCAGACCTTGCATGGGCCACCACTAAAACCTATGTCATGCCCCAGAACCAGAATACTGGCATGTAGGGACGGACCAGGCCAGCTACGTATACCAAAGTACTCCAGTACTCCGAAATAACGTATAAGTTGTATAGATGGGGGTTACTACTACAAGCCAACAGTCGATCCTAGGTCAAGCAATCCTTGGTATCTCAATCCCAGGCAGTAAACAATGTACAAGAAGTAAGATCAACTGGAATATAAAATAGTAAAGCGTCCCAAACTATCATATATTAATGATCATGAAGCTAGTAATACAGAGTGAAGACTAGCAAGAGTAATAGTCATACATGATAAGCTCTAGCTATAGTCTAGAATACGTAAATCATGTTCTGGCCCGTAGGCTAAATGTCAAGTCCAAAACACGTGCTCGGAGGCTAAACGCCACAAAAAAATAATATACATAACTAGTGGGCAAAAAGAAGAAAACCCACTCAAGTACTCTGGTGCTCTGGGTAATCACCAACGAGTGGAAGGTACGGAAGATCCTCCGGACTCCTCTATCAGATCTGGCCAAACAAAACCAGTAGGGTCAGACCCCCAATAGCAAGTACCACAAAGGAAGCCAAACTATGAACTAAAACCAGCATGCAAATCATAGCAACAGATAGAGACAGAAATAAGTAAAAGCAAATCGAGACTCGTGTGCTACCAATGCACTTATTCTGAAAATAGAAAAGACAATAAGTAAAGCAACATGTAGCATAAGGTAAAGGACATGTGACATAATGTAAACTGTGTACATGTAAGAAAAAGGAAGCATGTGAACATGAAAGATAAACTAGACATGTGAGCATGTTAAGTAGCCGGGACATGTGAGTATGTTAGGTAACTGGAACATGTAAGATAACTGGAACATGTGAGCATGTTAGTAACTGAAACATGTGAGCATGTTATGTAACTGGAACATGTGAGCATGTTAAGTCTATATAGAACGACAAATGATTAGATAACTTAAGAACTATTCTGGAACCCAAGGTACAACCCGTAAACCAAACAAGGACCGAGGTTGTAACCCTTCTCCTGAACAGAACTTTAGTATCTAATCATTTACCGACAAAAGTAAAGCATAAACAAAGATGTACTAAAAATAAACAAATCCGGACACTGCCTAGACAAACTAGACTAGACTGGACTCCATACAATAGTCACGGCCAAGCAATGAGTACGACTTTATACATTAGCTAACTAGGGTTGTCACAATCCTAATTACTAACAAATGCAAGTCTGAGAATTCCAAGTCCAGCACCTTCCTGCTACTATCTGAATGGTCCAAGCCAAAGGAGCAATGGTAATAGTAGATGTCACGCCCCGCTCCCGTAGGAGCGATTGTCCTCGCTAAGTGTCACGCCCCAGAACCAGAATACTGGACGGAGGCGGACACAGCCAGCTACGCAATCCCAAAGTACGTTAATACTCTGAAATCACGTATAAGCTGTCAAGACATGGGGGTTACTCTACAAGCCATCAGTCAATCCTATGGTTTAACAATCCTAGGTATCTCAATCACAGGCAATTATACAAGAGCAAGAGTACGATCATCATACATACAATAGTAAGGCATCCCGAACCATATATACATGAATGATCATGAAGCCATTACCACAGAACTGATAACTAGCTAGAATATTAGTCGTACATGATAAGGACTAGCTATAGTCTAGAATACACATATCATGTTTATGCCCGTAGGCTACCATATCAAGGAAAATACCAAAACACGAGCTAAACACGTGCTCGGGGCTAAACGTTACAAGAGAAGAATTTACATATCAGTGGAAGAATGAAGAAGAAACCCACTGAGGCACTCTGGTGCTCCGGCTGGTCACCGTCGAGTGGATGGTGCAGTAGATCCTTCGGGCTCTTCTATTAGAACCTGGCCATGCAAAACCAGTGGGGTCAGACCCCAAATAGCAAGTACCACAAAGAAGGCCGAACTATGAACTTAAAACCAGCAATCATAAGCAATCAATCAGGGAGGGAAAGCAATAAGTAAAGGAGGATCGAGAGTCGTGCAGTACCAATGCACTTATCCCGAACATAAGAAGATAGTAAGTAAATCATCATTTGACGTAAAGTAAACTGGAGAACATGTTAAATAAATAGAACAGGGAAGGTGATATACGATGAGATAACCATGGGACTATCCAGATAACCAGGTTATAACCCGTAAACCAAACAAGGACCGGGGTTGTAACCCTTCGTCTGAACGGAACTTGGTTTCTTCCACCATTTATCGACAAGATAAAATAAGAAATCAGGACATGTAACAATCATGTACAAGATCAAGACAAGACAAGACAGACTGAACTCCATGCAACATTCACGGCCAAGCAATAAGTACGGCTTGATACTTTAACTAACTAGGGTTATCACAGGCCTAGTTACTAACAAGATGCAGCGAGATTATTCCACAGCCACAAGCCCTGCAGACCATCCAGGCTATCCGGACGCAATTAGGGGTTGAACTCAAGTGGGTATATCGTCCAGGAAACGCATGTACCCTTAGGTGACTTAGAGGGTGCAACACATGACAGTGTGCTGGAAATGTGCCCTACTCGACGGCAGGCTACAGATCCCAAGTGGGGCGCCCAGATAACGGGATTGCCTGTAGCTGGGAAATCTCTTCATGACTACTGGATTATTCTAGTGATTAGCCTTAGTCGATTTCAGTAGGTGCCCCTGACCGTGGTACTCAGGGATCCCCATCCTAGACATGATGCAAGACTAGACGGGTTCATTTGTACAAGCACAATCGTCCACGGTGTCCAGGTCATTTATTTATTATGTCAAGCTAGCCGTCGCAACAGCATTTCGAAAAATATCATGTCAGGTTTACCATGTCAAGAGTACGCCACGGCGGGCCACTATCAAGAATTATCATGTCAAGTTATCATGCCAAACTTGTCAGGTCAAGTTATCATGTCGGGAGTGCACCACGGTGGGTCACCATCAAGTCATGCCAATTATCAAAGAGGAGAGAAACTTGCACAATTAAATAATAATATATTAATAATATATATATTCCTGAAGCCAAGGAGAAACTCTACAACTTTTATGTTGGGAGTGGGAAGAAACTCTGACCACAATCCAGGCAAATAAAACATTTAAACAATCAAAGTGGGACCCATGCGGTCCAGAGAGTGGGAAAAACATATATGCGGCCCAAGAGAGTGGGAAGAAATTCTGACCACAATTCAGGCAAATAAAATATTTAAACAATTAAAGTGGGATCCATGCGGTCCAGAAGTGGGAGGCCACCCATGCGGCCAGAAAACAATAAATAGGCCATAAAATCAAATAAGACAAAAGATAGTGGGACCCTCATTAAATGCAAACTCCCACTTCAGCAAGCAAGTCAACTAAAAGAAGCTATGTGGGACCCCACAATTAATGCAGTAAGACAAGGGTTCACGTGAACTATTTAAATATTGGTTCACGTGGCCAAGCAATAATTACACACATTATATTATGCCATCCAAGTATAAGGCCATGCGGCCACAAATATTAAACATGCAAGCATATGCAAAATTTGCATGCGGCTCACTATTAGCATTGTATGCAAGCAAGGTCACGTAATCATGTATGCAAGCAGGCAACAAAAGCTTGCATTAATTTAATGCTAGCAAAGTGTTGGCCAAGCATTCTTATGCGGCCAAAAAAATTCGTTACATGCGGCTCAACCTTGAAGTGCCATGCGGCTCACTAACTAATGCAAATGCTTAAGCCAATCATTTTAAAGAATGCACTCACCAATGCATTATAAAATGCATTTGAAGAATGCATGACCTTCAGCCAACGTTTTAAGAATGCAATCACCCATGCATTTAATAATGCATGAACATTATAGAATGCCTTTAACAAATGTATTAATTATTGCATCACAGGATATGCATTAAAGAACGTGCATTCAAATGTACTTAACAATCTCCCTAGCAATGCATTAGCAAATGCATTAGAAAGTGCATGCGGCTGATACACACTCTTGCATGCGGCTGACTAACCAAAAGCATTATGCTGCTGATGCTTAATATGCATGCGGCTCTAATAATAATGCATGAGGCTGAGTGCGTTAATAATTAAATATTAATAATCATGCGGCTGCAAGCAATTTTAAATGCATAGAAGATTAAATAATACAATTATATATAAAGCCATGCGGCTCTAATATTACTACGTTACAATAAAAGCCATGCGGCCAGCTTTAAAATTTCTCATGCAGCTAAAACATTTATAAATTCATGCAGCTCTCCACTACATTATATGCATGCAAGTGCAAGCTGTACGTGGCAATTATTATTAGGCCTTGCCCAAATTAATATGCTGGCTAATAAATGCTACCTTGTCAGGAAGCAAATAATGCTGTCATGTCCATGCGGGTAAGCAAGTTTCATGCGGCCAAAAATGCAAGCTAGTAATAATTGTTTGCCAACTGAGAAGAAGTTCATGGAAAATACCATGGCTTCTCCGCACCACCAAACTTCCAACCGGAGCCCAAATTTGGACTTCTATAGGTCAATTTGGGGTAGAATGAAATTCTCTACAACATGGAACCATCAGTTGACAAAAATATACAAGTTTGACAGATCAAAACCCATGAAAACCGAAAATACCACAAGCTAGATCTACAACAATCCACCCGGTAAAACTGAAAACTCCAAGTTCTAAACATACTTAGAATGTAACAAGGAAAAGAATGGAACAAACGAAATAGAAATCGTCCAACATTCGGCAAGGTGTACTTGCCTCTCTCTAATGGCTAGAGTTTGGTGAAAAAAGAAAATGAATGATGGTGAATGAGGAGGGAGAGAGAAAAAGTGGCTTATATAACAAGCTCAAGTGATCTCCACCATTCATTCCTTTCCACTCAATCTAAACCATACACCTCATCTCATGAGAAACCAAACCAAACCAAGTCAAAGTGAAACCGAACCAAATAAAACCAAATCCAAGTTAACCCAAGTCATGAAATCCTACATTTAGGAAAATTTTAAAATATCACGCAAATCGATAAATACGAAATATGGCTCAAATAAACACGTATTCGTATAAAATACCGATACAGTGAGACGGGTCTCACACTAAGGCGTGATGCCGCACGAGCCTAGATTGTGCTCGAGCAAGGCGGGTGCCATAACGGCCGATTTCAGTGGCTGCGACGGGGTCGTCGCACAGAAGTCCCTAGCAGAGATATTGAATAATAGCAGCGGAAATTAGAACAAACATAAGTTATTCAAAGAAGCACTTTATTGATATCGAAACAAAGGTTACAATGGGGCGCAAGGCCAAGATTACAAGTCTCTCAAGCTTACACATCTCACATTACAAGTCACTCAGCTCTCTCTCATTTCACAATTACAATTCTTGAGCCAGCGGAAGCTTCGGAAGGCGACGTCCATACATTATGTCCCGTACAAGTCTTGACTCCATGCGGCCGCATGCTTCGAATTGCCAATGAACTCCGTGCTTCGACGCATCCAAGCGAGCTCCGTGCCACGAGCTTCTACCTGTGTCTGTACATGAAAACTATGTGGGTGTCAGTACTCAACTGTACTGGTGGAATGAGCTCCTCGCCCACCCATACAAAATCGATACGTTTGATTTACTTTGTGCAACATAGTTCCTTCTTATCAATTGTCTTTCTAGTCTTACCTTAGGATCGGTTTTAGGACAGACGCCTTAGCCTATTTTGTGTCTCAGGACCATTTCGTGCTTGCAATGCAATATCAACTCAACAACGTTAACCTATCAGGTCGTGCTTGCCCTACGGCCAAAATCAGAGACGTAACTACGCGATAGACTCCTTTTTCCATGTGACCGTGCTACAAAACCATATTGAGGTCGTGCCTCGTATTTCAGTAAGACTAACCACATCGCCGCCTCGCGGCCCGTGCTACTTTGGTCAACAACTGACCCAATCAAGACTTCTGGGCTAAGTGCCACTCGACCGAATTTGCCTTGCAGCAATTTCTGACTTAAACTCAAGACAACTCAAACTAACTTATACAACTTATATGCCGACAACTCAAGACTCGACGCCACATCTCGTGCCGAAGTACGGTGTCTTCGTTGCAGCCAAATCTTAGGCCCAACATTTTGAGTTCTAATTGTACACACATATTCAACTCGACTTATTGATATACTGCACTCAATACTCGACTCAATCCAAAGGCATACACGCGGTTCGCCGCCTATGTCGACTCATCTATATGAACTAGTCACTAGCGTCCAGCGCTATAATCGACTCTTTTTGTAGTTTTGGTTAGACGGATGCCCCTTGCCAGCGCGAGTAGCTAGCTCCGCTGTAAGCCTCCGCCTATAACCCGTACGGTCATCCAGCACATAGCTACGAAATTGTCTACCATCGTAACGGTTCCCATGGGCAACCTGGGTCGCCGTTCGAGAGACTGTTTTATTTTATTTACCTTGTACAAGTTATCCAATAATCATGCAAGACTCGACTCGACTCGAACTAACGTCTCATACAGTCAAAGCTACTTCTAGTGTTATCATCTCTTTTAGGGCTAAATTCAACACTTCTCACATCTGAGACCTTGTCTCGGTGACCCAGTCGTGAGCATTCTGCTTTATTGCCTTGACGACCCAGTCGCGAGCATTCTTCTTTCTTGCCTTAACGACCCAGTCGTAAGCATTCTTCCTTCTTGCCCTATCATTTTACTCAACTCAAGAACAACTATTTGAAACACTTTTCAAACTCAATGGATCAACCGTGGCCCGTACCTTAAAACACTAAGTTCGTGCCATCGTGTTTCAAACCAACATGAAACTTTATGTGGCACCACCGCCCAAGTCATACTCTATATGACGGGCCCTTCAATCGTGAGACTATGTGATTACACCCGGCCGTAGAACTCATAGGGCCGTGCCTGCTACTACTCCTGTTAGCTTAACGTAACTCGCCTAACCTACTTTGCAACAACTTGACGAGCAAAGGCTGCATCAAGCCTTGCGTCGTAGGAACGTGCCGTGCACGCGTTCAATTTGAACAACTAAGATATTTGGGTGCCTAGACTTATGCCAGAAGCCGTGCAATACAACTTAACCCGTCGGCGAGCAAAGGTTGTGCCACGCCTTGGGCGAAGAGACCGTGCATGCTTTATGAAGTATTTATACGGACGACGCCTATGAATTTGGCTAACTCTTAGCTTGTGGCGAATACCAACTTTTTTCTCCCAAGCCACGGGACGAAGGACCAAGTGTCATTTTCAAAGCACGCCGTGCACCAACTCTAAGCCGACCGTTGGACCTTTCCATATTCTAACTCAATTCGACCTGTCGGGATTATTCCCTTTAGCTATGTGGTTGCGTCTCTTTTATTATCAAGCCTACTTGTGCGAGTTAAAAACATGCAATTTATTATGTGAAGGCTAAGATGAGGCAAGTTCACCGAATCTATCCCACCTGAGCGAACGGTCGCCTCGACCGAACGATGTCTCCGAGTAGCCGTTGCAAGACTAAGTCCGAATGTCGTCGGCGTTCCTATTCCTCCGATTGACTGAGCGGAACGGGGCACTACAGTAGATACATCGCCCACGAGACAAATGTATCCTATAATAGTGGTACATCGCCCGGGAGACAAATGTACCACTAAGACATATAATAATGGGTACATCTCCTAGGAGATAAATATATCCAGTACAATACTCGACGGTACGTTGGAAGTGTGCTCATCATGACAGATAGCTCCAAATTCCAAGAATATATATATAATGCCAAGACCAAAGGGGCAACAGGTAACTGTAAAATTCTCAATGATCTAAGTAATCAAGCTAGTTGTTTAGTCCTTAACATTTTCTTGTTGGATTCCGGGTGTGGCATTCCGCAGAATCCATCCTAGACATGAGACATGCAAGACCGGACAAAAGTAAGAATGTGCACCATAACAAGCCACAACAAGAAAATATAATAAACAAGAAGCTAGGAGTGCGCTACGACGAACCACTATAGGGAGTGCGCCATGACAGGCCACTATCATGTAAGCAAAGAAAGACATGTACAAGAGTGCACCACGACGGGTCACTATCTAGTAAGCAAAGAAGACATGTAAGAAGAGTGCGCCACGACGGGCCACTATCATGTAAGCAAAGAAGACATGTAACAATTATCATAGCTTGTAAGAAAGAATCTATCAAAAAGGCATATCATGGCATGTGGAAAAGAATAATTAAAACTAAGTACATTTCATAAAAAATAATTGAACATGTGCTAGTGTCAAGTGTATATAGGGTGTACAATCATTCTCTAACTATGCAAGATCATCTTATCATGTTAAGAATTCATTACAATCGAAGAAAAATCAAAAACGGATAAAAACGGACAGAAACGGGCAAAAACAGACAAAAACAGCCTAACCGGATTATCCGGCAGATTACTGCGGATTACCGACAAATTTTTCGAAGTGTCACAGCAAGTTTTGTGGTGCAAGTTCGGATTTTTCGACGGATTTCCGTAGATTTTCTACGGATTTTCCGAACCGTCACAGAAAGTTGATTTTTGAAAACTCCAAAACTTGTTTCGGCCATAAAAACTTCGTTTTAAATCGAAATTCGGATTTTCAAAAGTCAAAATCACATAAAATTTAATTTTCTACAACATGGGAGTATTAGTTTTCACAAATTCAAAGATTTGATAGATCAATACCTCAAAATACTCCAAAAAAGGTTTTCAGGGCACCGAAACGGGTTTCGATTGCCACCAAACTCAAAATCCATGATATACAAACTATGTGAGGGACTCATATATGTATATGTGACCAAGATACATGATGGTAACACTAGTATCACTCTTGATACCAAGTTTTTTACTAAGTCCATATTGGATTTTAACAGAAATTCAAAACCTTGATTAAACAAATTTTAGAAACATGCATATATACGAGAATCATAAGGAAAACATATTTAACAAAATGAGTTTGGGAAAATTCTACGCATTTAATACCAAGGAAAACAAAAATGACAACAAAACAATATAGTTCATGGATTTGGCAAGATGTACTTGCCTAGGTTAAGCTCCAAGCCTAATCTTATACTCCTCTTTCTAGGGGGGTTAGACACCACACTCAAGGCCTCAAGGCCAAGCTCTTGAAAAGCTCCAAGGGGGAGAGAAGGGAAGAAGAAATGAAGAAAGAGTGAAGAGAATAAAAAGAGATAGGAGAGAGAAAGTGAAATGGTATATATACAAGATGGAATTAATCTTAACCGTTGGATGGTGATCCATGTGAAGATCTAAGTCAATCCTAACCATCCAAACAAAACCAAATATCCAATGGATAAAAGGGTGCATCTACACTATTCACGAAAATATCTAAATACTATTCATCAAAATATCCAAAACACTATTCACAAAAATATTGGAAACACTATTCATGAAAATATCTGAAATCGAAAATATCTAAAATATAGAAAATCTGTCTGGACGGTATGCCATCGTTATACTCCGGTATACTGGCAGTATGCAGGCCAAGGAAAAATCTATAAGTTAGAAAAATTTTAAAGCATTACGAAAACAAAGAAAATACAAAATATACTACAAAATACGTTTCCGTATATAAATATCGATATTGTGAGACGAGTCTCACAGCGTGGGGCCTCATGGAGGTGAAGACGCGTAGGACCGTCGCGGGGCGTCCGAGGGCGGCGAGGCCCGAGACGGCAGCGGTCCAGGAAATGATGTCCTTGTGCGGCATTCCATCGAACACCCGCAGGGCGTGGTCGGCGGTGCCGCGTCGGGAGTAGGCGGTGAGCAGGACGGTCTGCACGAAGGGGTCGGACCAGAATCCGAGAAGAAGGGCGTGTGCATGGAGCGACCTGGTGGCGGCGACGGCGGTGGTGGTGTTGAGCAAGGAAGAAAAGGTGTGGGAGTCGGGAGGGACGTGGCGACGGAGCATTTGGGAGTAGATGGAGAGTGGGTCGGCGGAGATGGCGATGGCAGTGTTGAAGGAGAAGTGGTTGGGGTTGGTCATAGCGGAGAAGAGGGAGGCGACGAAGGAAGGGTCGTTGGCGGCGGTACGGTAGAGGAGGCTACTTGCGACGAAGGGGTTGCGGAAGAGGTCGGCGACGACGGTGTGGGCGAGGATGGAATAGAGGCGGCGGAGGAAGGGGCGGTGCAAGAGGAGCTGGAGGCGGGGGTGCCGTTGGAACAACCGGTTGCTCCGCACCCAACATGGGACCTCCTCATCTCTTATAGAGAGAGGGGCAATTTAATCCTTTCATCATCGTTGAACCAAAGCACGTGGGTCGGACCAAAGGCCCACTGTGCTTTATATTATAGATAAGTATTCAAAATCTTACTAAATTTTTAAAGATTCCTCAAACCATCAAAAAATGGAGTTATGAGTCCCTCCTATTATCGCAACTCATTCCAAAAGAAAATATTCCATTAATATTAACAAAAATATTATTTTTTAACCATGTTATAACCGAAAGTGATAATAAAAGTAAGAATATTGTCACCAAACGAATCACACAAAATGGAATAATCTATGCATAATCACTATAGGTCCATCCATAGTTCAATCGCCGAATAGGCGATTAAACAAAAAGATTACAGAAATATGCCGAAAGAATGAGCCTATTTTCTTAATGCTTGCAAGCTTTCAAAGTGTAGGTGGTACCAAGAAATGAAAGCGTTTAAACTCAACATGGGACCTCCTCCTCTCTCATAGAGAGAGGGGCAATTTAGTCCTTTCATCATCGTTGAACCAAAGCACATGGGTCGGACCAAAAACCTACTGTGCTTTATATTATAGATTCTCACAGGTGCCTTCTCTTTTCCTTTTTTTTAAAATCCTTTTTTTGATTCAGTTTCTTTGAGGATCTCTATCTTGAATAAATTTAGCGGCTTTATGTTTGGTCGGTGGATGTGAATTATTATGGATGAGAATTTTTTTTGAGATGTCCGACATTACGTACATAACTTTGTGCATGTATATTATGTCTTTTGGGTCAACTACTCCAAATCGGCCAGAATTTTATGTATTTATCCAATTTCTTCGATAACTACAAAGATCACTCGAGTTCGACAGCTTCAAAAGAAAGAATAAACGGAAAAAAAAAGAGAGATTAGACCTTGCTTCCTGAAACTTTCTCATGGAAACTAATATACGTGCCAACAAGTGCGACTTCGTCGGCAACCTCTACACCAAATGCTAGAGGGACCTCTTTCTCAAGAGCACAACGCCTCCTCCGCCATGATCACAGTCAAGAACTCCCAAGAGGGACCTCCTTATCCGTTGATGACGCCATCCTCTTCCATCCGCAGCAGCCATCATCGTCATCATGGAGGAGCAGTCATCATCGGAGGAGAAGTAGGAGGAGGAAGTGGTTGCTCATCCGGCTATGGTATAGGTGGTCTGTGCGAACCAGTGTGGGGAGGATGACGACAACTACAACTAAATTAATTTACTTTAAGGCTAAATTACAACTTGACATCCTCAACTATTCAGGTTTTTCAAGTTAATACCATTAACTTTGATATGTACTAACTTAATACCATTTTCTAACTATTCAAGTTAATACCCCCAACCCCATCCTCCTGTATCTGCCGCTGCCCCCCTTCCACCCAGACCACCACCTTGTGACCCCCGCCACAGCGCCTCCCTCTCGTTGCACGCCCCGTCGCCCCTGCTCCCCACTCTAGCTGCGCGTCCCGCGCGCCGCCCCTAGCGCTGCCTCTGGATTGAACCCCCCAGGCTACCGCCCCCCTCCAGCTGTGCACCTCGTCACCCACAGAGCCCCCTCTAGAGTCTGGACCGAGTTGTGCCCCCCTCTGCCCCAGCGCCCCCATCTGACTGTATGTCACGCCCCAGAACCAGAATACTGGAGAGCGGGGGAATGACTCAGCCAGCTATGTATTACGGGTAGATGAATACCGTATAATACGATCAATGCTGTCTAAAAGACGAGGGGGTGCATACTACATAAAAGCCCTACTATGGTCACTTCACATCTATTGTCTCAATCATTCAAACAAGGAACAGAAATAGGGAACATGTAAGATAAAGCAGTAAGGCGTCCCAAACGCTTTGTCAAAATGTTCTTGACATTTGGCTTTACAAAACATAGCCAGATGATGTAGTAAGGTATACACAATTGTTATCAGCTGCAGTCTGACTTTAGTTACAATTATGTAAAAAGTAAGTACAAGACAATCCGACTAACATGTCGGTGCCAAACGGCAAAGTATAAAGTATTTAACAAAACGAGCGGGGAAGTAAGAAAACCCACTCGAGTCCTCCTGCGATCATCCTTCTAGTATTGACCATCTTGGAGGTAGAAGTAAGCTGGATCCTCGGGGACTGGCTCTAAATCTGGCCATGCAAAACCAGAGAGGTTAGACCTCTAATAGCAAGTGCCACAAGGGAGGACGATATGAAGGACTAAACCAGTAAGTAAGAGAATATAATAATAGATCTCTGCTTGCTACTAGGACTCACATCACATCAAGACACTTCGAACCAACCTCCCAACCAAACAAGGACAGAAGTTGGCCCGTCATGTCCTGACATTCTGATCATCCCAGTTAGGTAACAGAGTATAGTGCACAAACAAATCATCTTGAACGGCCAATCAACTCCTATGGCTTACTATTATGAGTTCCAAGTTATCCTGAAATAATGCAATTAGGGATTCCTCAGTTCTTACTATGTGCAAGCAAGGCTAGTCTATCCAGTCAATCAATTGGCCCATGCATGAATTAGACGAGTCCTAGCAGGACGCTCGTCAATATACAATATACAATAATAATAAAAGCAGATACTGTTCCCTGCCCGTGTGGCAGATTTACAGTATCTGTGGAAACCAGCCGGCCCGTCGGGTACTACTCGTTCCAAGGGGGCTGCCATGTAAGAATTCGGGAATCCATTCTCTCCATGCAATCATTATTTTATTTAACTTAATAGTCCCTATGTTGAGTGAAATCCCATGCCGTGGATCATGGTCATTCAAATGAGTACTTTCGTACGGGGTACGATATGCACAACTCTACAACGATACCAGTGCGGTTAGGTTGCAGGTCTTACATAGCGTAATGCAACAATCAAATCTAACCACGGTAATCATGCCTTGACCATAAGGTACATATACTTCTTTCGTATAATTAAATAAATAATTTGAAGCCTTCATGTGCCTGTATGTCAATATTCGAGATTAGCCAGTCGATTACAATAGTTCATTTCATGAACGTGTCTCATTCATTCAATTCAATAAGATGACTAGCCAGCCTCTTTAGTTCCAACTAGGAACGCATGATCAATTTTAATCAAGCTAACAATTATTATCAATGGTGACAAGGCATGATCAATTATTAATCAAGATAACAATCAACGTTAATTACTGCCAAATTCGGGAAATAAAAATTCATTTCAATTGTGTCAATCAAATCGTAATTTACCAAGTTCAGGACAAAAGGCGTAAGGATATAAAATGGACGTAAAATATCTAATAAAATATCAATATTCAGGGCTATAGAATAGTCATGCGGCTAAGTCTAATGCGGCCAGGATGGATCTTATGCGGCAAGGAAAGGAGTCGGGTTCATGCGGCTCAGGGGGTAGAGGCACATGCGGCTGAAAAAGACAAGACATATGCGGTCAGCGGAAAGGGTACTCATGCGGCTGGCGGTAAATGAGTCCATGCGGCTCAACCAAGTCGAACCCCATGTGGCCGGGTCAAGGAGATTGCTTATGCGGCTGGCAGGGGAGAGTTCATGCGGTTGAAGGTTCAGGACCTCATGCGGCCAGCGAGTGAGTCTGGTTCATGCGGCTGGGTTTATGAGAGAAAATTCATGCGGTCAAGAAAGGGATTCGGTCCTATGTGGCTGAAAGTCCCATGCGGCTGGGTTACTTGTCGCATGAAGTGTCATGCGGTCAAGTCGAGCCCATGCGGCCAGGAGAAGAAGTACAAGTTCATGCGGCTGGGAATCACTTGCCGCATGATTTATTCATGCGGTCAAGTAAAGCACTGTTCTTCTTCTCCAAGTTTCAGAGAAGAAGAACACCATGAACCCAAGCTTCAAAGTCCCATAAAACCTTCATCCAGAGTCCAAATTCGAACTCCCTTAGGTCAAAATTGGGTAGAACGAAATTTTCTACAACATGGAACCATCAAAACTTGAAGATATCAAAGTTTACTAGATCAAAACCTAAGAAACCCGAAAATGTAACAAACTTAGATCTACAACAAATTAGCCATGGAAATTGAAAATGCTAAGTACTAAAGAGACTTAGAATCAAATAAGGAGGATGATGGAACAATAATAATGGGAATCCATCAAGAAGCAAGTTGGCACTTGCCTACGGTTTGGTAGGTGGAGAGAGTAATGAAGAAGAAGAAGAGGAGTAATGGTGAGAATGAGTAATGAGGAGAGAGAATGGTGAGGGTGGCTTTAAATATGGAAGGGGTGGTAGGTGGGAGTTGGGCCGGGTCCAATGGGTCCAATGGGTCGGGTTGCACGGGTCCAACAAGGCTAACCCGAAAGTAAGACTAAAGCAGGAAATAAAATGCAGGTAATAAAATTACAGGAAGAAATTTAGAAATAAATTTGTAGGAAATAAATTAACATAAAAATTAAAGAGCAGCTAATTAATTAACATAAAAATTTAAAGAGCAGATAATAGAATTGCAGAAAAATAAAGTACGGAAAATAAAATGTAGATAATTAATTAACATGAAGTTATTAAGAATTTAAATACAGGATACTACATGATAAATGCTAAATAAATACATTCAGGCAATATACGTATTAAAATACGCATTCTGGAAACGGGGAGTGACATCTCTACCCTCCTTAGAAAAATTCCGTCCTCGAAATTTCAAATCCAAGCAGGATAGAAACATCGGGGCTAAACTAATCTAAGTACAAGCAATTCAATGAAGCAATCCTTTTACAATATCCATAGCAAGTAACATATATATAAATCCATCAATCTACGATATCAAGCAATTCTACCCATAAGGTGATAAGCATGAGGAATCAGGACAATCAAGGTATACAGAAAAAGATATACCTTGTGAGTCAAACAGGTGCGGATACCGTGATCGAATATCATCTTCACGTTCCCACGTTGACTCTCCCAAGGGGTGATGACCCCAAGCAACACGGACAAGACTAATTGTTCGGTTCTTGAGTATCTTCTCTCTTTGGTCCAAAATGGACACAGTCTGTTCCTCGTAAGACAGGTTGGTACCAACAACCAGCTCAGAGTGATCGAGGACATGGCTTGGGTCCGATACATATCTACGCAACTGAGATACGTGAAATACGTCATGCACCTCTCGTAACGAAGGTGGGAGTGATAAACGATAAGCAACATCACCTATACGATCAAGGATAACAAATGGGCCCACGTACCGCGGACTCAGTTTCCCGCGAACGCCAAATCTAATGACCCCACGAGTAGGTGAGATCCGCAAGAATACGTGGTCCCCAACAGAGAACTCTAACGGCCTACGATACTGGTCCGCCCAATGACGATGTCGGTCCTGCGCAACTCGAAGTCGCTCTCTAATTCCCTTAACCAATTCAACCGTCTGAACAATCATTTTTGGGCCTAACATCTTCCTCTCTCCGATATCATCCCATGCTAGTGGCGACCTGCACTTCTTACCATATAATGCCTCAAATGGTGCCATCTGGATACTGGCTTGATAACTGTTATTGTATGAAAACTCAACTAAGTGCAGGTGGCCTTCCCAAGATCCTCCAAAATCTAGGGTGCAAGCTCGCAACATGTCTTCTAAAGTCTGAATCATCCTTTCTGATTGCCCGTCTGTCTGTGGATGGTAAGCCGTGCTAAATCTTAACTTGGTACCCAGACTATGATGTAAGCTCTTCCAGAAATGCGATGTAAAGCGGGTATCTCGATCCGACACAATACTGACAGGAACTCCATGCTGCCTGACTATCTGTTGCATATATAACTCTGCCAACTTTTCTGTAGATTGCCCTACTCTGAAAGAAAAAAAATGTGCTACCTTTGTAAGCCGATCCACTATCACCCAAATAGCATCTTTACCACTTGGTGATCTCGATAAACCGGTCACAAAGTCCTTTGTAATATGTTCCCATTTCCATTCCGGAATAGAAAGCGGTTGCAATAATCCAGCTGGCCTCTGTTGTTCTGCCTTCACTTGCTGACATACCAAGCAACGGAAAACAAATCTAGCTATCTCCCTCTTCATCCCGTTCCACCAGAAATGCTGCTTGATATCTTGGTACATCTTGGTCCCTCCAGGATGTATAGAATACTGGGAACTGTGAGCTTCTGTCATAACTTCCTGTCTGATATCTCCACTAGGTACACATAGACGTGATCCAAACCTAAGTGTACCATCTTCATGAATTCTCATCTCTTTCCTGAGCCCTGACTCACATTCTGCCCTAAGCTTCTGAATCCTTAGGTCCTGTGCCTGAGCTGCCTTGATCCTGTCTACCAAGTTGGATTGAACTTATAGACTCGCCAGAATTCCTATATCATTAGGAAGTATAACTTCGATGCCCATCTCCTGAAGGTCTTCTAAGATGTGCTTCTGCGTTGTCAACATAAATGTGCCGCCTCTTCTGCTGAGAGCGTCTGCTACCACATTAGCCTTGCCTGGATGATACTGAAGCTCCACGTCATAATCCTTGATCAACTCCAACCATCTTCTCTGCCTCATGTTTAGCTCCTTCTGAGTAAAAATGTACTTCAGGCTTTTGTGGTCTGTGTACATGTCTACTCGGTCACCATATAAATAATATCTCCATAGCTTCAAAGCAAATACTACTGCCGCCAACTCCAAATCATGAGTTGGGTAATTCTTCTCGTGGTCTCGAAGCTGCCTAGATGCATATACTATCACCTTCCCATGTTGCATAAGGACACATCCAAGTCCTTTACCTGACGCATCACAATATACAGTAAAACCTCCGGGTCCTACTGGCAATGTAAGAATAGGTGCTGATATCAACTTTGGCTTCAGATTCTCAAATGATGCCTGGCATTCTACAGACCAAACGAATGGTACATCCTTCCGTGTCAAGCGGGTCATGGGTGCTGAAAGTCTTGCAAAATCTGACACAAACCTTCTGTAATATCCTGCCAATCCCAAGAAACTCCGTACATCAGCTACGGTCTTGGGTACTGGCCAACTCTTCACTGCTTCTACCTTCTTGGGATCCACTGCTACTCCAGCTCCTGATACAATATGACCCAAAAATGAAATGTGATCCGTCCAGAATTCACACTTGCTGAGCTTGGCATACAACTGGTTCTCTCTTAGAACCTGCAACACTTTCCTGAGGTGGTCTTCATGCTCCTCTTCACTAGCAGAGTATACAAGAATGTCGTCGAGAAATACTACGACAAACTGATCTAAATACGGCATAAAGATGCGGTTCATCAAATCCATGAAGATAGCTGGAGCATTGGTCAAACCAAACGGCATCACTAAGAATTCATAATGCCCATACTTCGACCTGAATGCTGTCTTGGGAATATCCTCCTTCCGAACCCTCACCTGATGATACCCTGAACGAAGATCTATCTTGGAGAAAACTCTAGCCTTGCTCAACTGATCAAATAAGTCGTCGATCCTGGGTAATGGGTACTTGTTCTTTACTGTTGCCGCATTTAGCTTCCTGTAATCGATGCACAATCTGGATGACCCATCCTTCTTTCCCACAAGTACCACTGGCGCTGCCCATGGTGACACGCTAGCTTGGATGAACTTCTTCTCCTTCAATTCCTCTATGTGCTGATACACCTTGGCCTGCTCTGAATCCGCCATTCTGTAAACCCGATCTGATATTGGTTTAGTTCCTGGTGCCAATTCTATACTGAACTCGATATCTCTAACCGGTGGGAGACCTGGAAGTTCTTCAGGAAATACGTCTAGAAATTCTTCAACTACCTTCGGAACTTGAACTTCTTCCATTGTCGTCACTACTCCCTGTTCTTGTTGAGTTGCTACTGATCTGACTAAGGTGAACCGCTTCATGCCTGGAATATCAAAAGATACACTCCCTCTACGACAATCTATTGTCGCATGACTGTCTTTCAGCCAGTCCATGCTTAAGATAACGTCGAAATTTCCAACAGGAAATTCTATCAACCGGGCGGGTAAAGGATGCCCGCACACTACAACACTACATGCTAAACTAACTCTACTAACTCCCACGAGCCCATTACCAGTGAGTATATTCAACCTCCCTGGCAATGCCTCGAACTCCACTCCTAGTCGTGTCGTAAATTGTGCAGATATAAATGAATGGGATGCTCCCGAATCAAACAATGCTACTGCGGGATATGAGGCGACGAGAATGTTACCTGCCACAACATCTTCCGATGCCAATGCCTCTTCCAAGGACAGTGTGAATGCCTGCCCTCGACCTCCTTGCTGGTTCCCATGCTGTGGCCTAGCCTGGTGCTGCTGCTGGCCCCTGCCTTGATGATGCTGGGGTGGTCTATGCTGGTGTTGCTGCATCGGCGGCCCCTGCTGCCGAAACATCTGAGCCTGTGATACTAACGGACGCTGCGCCAACGCCTTACTGCCAATGCTGGTCCTCGATACTGCCCTGCCCCTGGTGCTGGCAGAGCAGGAAACTGCTGCCCTGGTCCTCCTGACCTCGAATTCATGGGACATGTGGTAACCCGATGATCTGGGTTTCCATATATCAGACACAGTCCATTCAATGTCCGACACACATCTCTAGTGTGTCCCATCTTTCCATAATAAGTGCAGCCCGCCGGGGGTTGCTGGTTCTTCCTCTGTTGCTGTTGCTGCTGCCTGGGTGGTGGTGCTGGCCCTCGCATCGCCACATCGTGGATACGAATGCCAGGGGATGGTGCTGTTGTTCGGGGCGCTGCTCCCCCTCCTCCTTCAATCTGACTGTGGGATCTCTTCTGACCCCCAGTCCTTACTGCGAGCCTCTGAATGGTGATTCCATGCCTTCGAGTCGCCGTCAATATCTCATCAAAAGTCTGGTAATTGTGCCCTTCTATCAATTGCAAGAGCTCAAGATGAAACCCTTGCTGGAACCTCATCGCCCTCTGGCGTTCCGTTGCTACCATCTCTGGGGCAAACCTACTCAATCTGCAGAACTCCGCTGCATAAGCATCTACAGTCTTGCCAGCCTGTCTGAGGTTAATAAACTTCTGTTGCAGCTCAAACTGTGCCACAACTCCATAATACTTCGTCTTGAACCTTGTGGTAAAATCGTCCCAAGCCACAGGACGTCTGATGCCTACTTCCTCCGCTTCCCACCAATCACGTACGAGATCCTGAAGTAACAACTTTACTAGATCCACACGTTCTTCTGCCGGTACCTTAGCTGCTGTCAGAATAGCCTCAATATCCTTAAGCCATGCATCTGCTGAGATGGCATCCTCCGTGCCCTCGAAACGGCGGGGGTTGTACTTGCAAAACCTGGCTGATGCTCCTAAATCAGTCCTCACTCCTCTTTCCAATGCTGTCTGCAATCCTTGGTTGAGTAGTACGTTCTGCTCTTGTAACTGAGCATGCATGCGCTGTTGGGCTAACATCTGGTGCTGCTGAGTGGCCATCATCCCTCTCATGATCTCCAGAAGAGCCGGTGTGTCCACTTCCACAGGGGTAGGTGGAACTACGGGTGGGTTCGGAATATCCGGATACTGCGGTCCAGCTGCTGGTTCTACTATCACTTCTTCTTGGGTAGCCTCTTGAGTTAGTACCGGCTCTTATTGCTGACCAACTTGGTCAGGTTGTCTATGTTGCTGTCCAGCTCTGACAGGTGCGGACGAGGTGCCCCTAAGAAAAGGGACAAGAGAACAATCAAACGACCGGACATGAAGGATCAATGAAGTCAAAGGATACCGGAATGTCAAGCAAGGGTTGAGAACAACGAATCATGAGATCAAGGGAGAACATATGTGATTGAGACATCCTATAAATCAAAACACCCCACAAGTCTGAAACCAGACCTGCATGGGCCACCACTAAAACCTTGTCACGCCCCAGAACCAGAATACTGGAGAGCGGGGGAATGATTCAGCCAGCTACGTATTACGGGTAGATGAATACCGTATAATACGATCAATGCTGTCTAAAAGACGAGGGGGTGCATACTACATAAAAGTTCTACTATGGTCACTTCACATCTATTGTCTCAATCATTCAAACAAGGAACAGAAATAGGGAACATGTAAGATAAAGCAGTAAGGCGTCCCAAACGTTTTGTCAAAATGTTCTTGACATTTGGCTTTACAAAACATAGCCAGATGATGTAGTAAGGTATACACAATTGTTATCAGCTGCAGTCTGACTTTAGTTACAATTATGTAAAAAGTAAGTACAAGACAATCCGACTAACATGTCGGTGCCAAACGGCAAAGTATAAAGTATTTAACAAAACGAGCGGGGAAGTAAAAAAACCCACTCGAGTCCTCCTGCGATCATCCTTCTAGTATTGACCATCTTGGAGGTAGAAGTAAGCTGGATCCTCGGGGACTGGCTCTAAATCTGGCCATGCAAAACCAGAGAGGTTAGACCTCTAATAGCAAGTGCCACAAGGGAGGACGATATGAAGGACTAAACCAGTAAGTAAGAGAATATAATAATAGATCTCTGCTTGCTACTAGGACTCATATCACATCAAGACACTTCGAACCAACCTCCCAACCAAACAAGAACAGAAGTTGGCCCGTCATGTCCTGACATTCTGATCATCCCAGTTAGGTAACAGAGTATAGTGCACAAACAAATCATCTTGAACGGCCAATCAACTCCTACGGCTTGCTATTATGAGTTCCAAGTTATCCTGAAATAATGCAATTAGGGATTCCTCAGTTCTTACTATGCGCAAGCAAGGCTAGTCTATCCAGTCAATCAATTGGCCCATGCATGAATTAGACGAGTCCTAGCAGGACGCTCGTCAATATACAATATACAATAATAATAAAAGCAGATACTGTTCCCTGCCCGTGTGGCAGATTTATAGTATATGTGGGAACCAGCCGGCCCGTCGGGTACTACTCGTTCCAAGGGGCTGCCATGTAAGAATTTGGAAATCCATTCTCTTCATGTAATCATTATTTTATTTAACTTAATAGTCCCTATGTTGAGTGAAATCTCATGCCGTGGATCATGGTCATTCAAATGAGTACTTTCGTACGGGGTACGATATGCACAACTCTACAACGATACCAGTACGGTTAGGTTGCAGGTCTTACATAGCGTAATGCAACAATCAAATCTAACCACGGTAATCATGCCTTGACCATAAGGTACACATACTTCTTTCGTATAATTAAATAAATAATTTGAAGCCTTCATGTGCCTGTATGTCAATATTCGAGATTAGCCAGTCGATTACAATAGTTCATTTCATGAACGTGTCTCATTCATTCAATTCAATAAGACGACTAGCCAGCCTCTTTAGTTCCAACTAGGAACGCATGATCAATTTTAATCAAGCTAACAATTATTATCAATGGTGACAAGGCATGATCAATTATTAATCAAGATAACAATCAACGTTAATTACTGCCAAATTCGGGAAATAAAAATTCATTTCAATTGTGTCAATCAAATCGTAATTTACCAAGTTCAGGACAAAAGGCGTAAGAATATAAAATGGACGTAAAATATCTAATAAAATATCAATATTCAGGGCTATAGAATAGTCATGCGGCTAAGTCTAATGCGGCCAGGATGGATCTTATGCGGCAAGGAAAGGAGTCGGGTTCATACGGCTCAGGGGGTAGAGGCACATGCGGCTGAAAAAGACAAGACACGTGCGGTCAGCGGAAAGGGTACTCATGCGGCTGGCGGTAATTGAGTCCATGCGGCTCAACCAAGTCGAACCCCATGCGGCCGGGTCAAGGAGATTGCTTATGCGGCTGGCAGGGGGGGAGTTCATGCGGTTGAAGGTTCAGGACCTCATGCGGCCAGCGAGTGAGTCTGGTTCATGCGGCTGGGTTTATGAGAGAAAATTCATGCGGTCAAGAAAGGGATTCGGTCCTATGTGGCTGAAAGTCCCATGCGGCTGGGTTACTTGCCGCATGAAGTGTCATACGGTCAAGTCGAGCCCATGCGACCAGGAGAAGAAGTACAAGTTCATGCGGCTGGGAATCACTTGCCGCATGATTTATTCATGCGGTCAAGTCAAGCACTGTTCTTCTTCTCCAAGTTTCAGAGAAGAAGAACACCATGAACCCAAGCTTCAAAGTCCCATAAAACCTTCATCCAGAGTCCAAATTCGAACTCCCTTAGGTCAAAATTGGGTAGAACGAAATTCTCTACAACATGGAACCATCAAAACTTGAAGATATCAAAGTTTACTAGAACAAAACCTAAGAAATCCGAAAATATAACAAACTTAGATCTACAACAAATTAGCCATGGAAATTGAAAATGCTAAGTACTAAAGAAACTTAGAATCAAATAAGGAGGATGATGGAACAATAATAATAGAAATCCATCAAGAAGCAAGTTGACACTTGCCTACGGTTTGGTAGGTGGAGAGAGTAATGAAGAAGAAGAAGAGGAGTAATGGTGAGAATGAGTAATGAGGAGAGAGAATGGTGAGGGTGGCTTTAAATATGGATGGGGTGGTAGGTGGGAGTTGGGCCGGGTCCAATGGGTCCAATGGGTCGGGTTGCACGGGTCCAACAAGGCTAACCCGAAAGTAAGACTAAAGCAGGAAATAAAATACAGGTAATAAAATTACAGGAAGAAATTTAGAAATAAATTTGTAGGAAATAAATTAACATGAAAATTAAAGAGCAGCTAATTAATTAACATGAAAATTTAAAGAGCAGATAATAGAATTGCAGAAAAATAAAGTACGGAAAATAAAATGTAGATAATTAATTAACATGAAGTTATTAAGAATTTAAATAAGGATACTACATGATAAATGCTAAATAAATACATTCAGGCAATATACGTATTAAAATACGCATTCTGGGAACGGGGAGTGACACTGTACGTCCCGCCCGACCTCCAGATACTGCTGCTGTCATCGCTAATATTGCACGCTGATGCGACGCCTCCCCCTCCGAGCTTCCGATGTCAGAGGGGGGTGTGGAAGAGAGAGCCCCCAATCCTCCTTCGGTTGTGCGTCTTGTCGTCCCGCCGTCCCGTCGTCCCGCATGGCCTCTGGCTACTGTCGTTGCTATTACTCACTTCTGCGACGCCCCCCCCCCCCCTCCCGGCTATGTTGTAACGTTAAAGGTTATAATTCTTAAAAGCTGAATTACAACTTGATACCCTCAACTATTCAAGTTTTTCAACTTGAAACCCTTAACTATTCAAGTTTTTCAACTTGATACCCTCAACTTAGATATGTGCTAACTTAATACCCTCTCTCAACTAATATTTTTAACTAAGTACCTTTTGTCAGTACTACACAGCTAAATCTTCTGTTAATTTTTTTGGTTCCTAAACTACCCTGAATGAGTGAGATGGGCCGGGTGGCCCGCAACCCGACCCGGGCCTGGGCCAGTCAACGTCGGTCTGGGCCGGCCCGGTTCGGCCTACCACATCAGCAGGTCGGGCTGAGTTTTGTTCAAGCTGTTAGATAGGCCGGGCAGCCCGTAAACCGGCCCGGGCCCTACCCGGTCAACGCCGGTCTGGGCCGTCCCAGACCCGGTCAACGGACCGGCCCGGTTATGCCCACCACTTTAACGGGTCAGGCTGGGTTTTGTCTTTTAGCCCGAAATCTCGGCTTGGCCCTATTTAAAAATCGGTCCGAACCGGTTAGCCCTCTAAGCCTGGTCGACCTGGCCCGACTCGGTATGTTGCCCTGGTTCAGACCCGATTTAACATATATATATATATATATATATATATATATATATATATATATATATATATATATATATATATATATATATATATATATATATATATATCAAAGTCGTGGACTAAAGTCTCCCAGCCGGCTTTGGCCCGGAGACCGTCGACAAACGCCATCCAGCCGCTTCCGTTGGGGTTCGACCTTGAGACCTCACCCAACATGCCAACGGTTTTGCCACTAGACCGCGTGCCATTGGCTATATATATATATATATATATATATATATATATATATATATATATATATATATATATATATATATATATATATATATATAGTCTATTGGCTAAGAGAGATGCATGCGGCCCTAGTGGTCAGGAGATCGATTGCCGGTGTGAGCGTTAGTCACAATTACATTCTTCTAAATATATATATATATATATATATATATATATATATATATATATATATATATATATATATATATATATATATATATATATATATATATATATATATATATATATATATAAATATATATATATATATATATATATATATTTATATATATATATATATATATATATATATATATATATATATATAAAATATATATATATTTATATATATATATATATATATATATATATATATATATATATATATATATATATATATATATATATAAAATATATATATATTTATATATATATATATATATATATATATATAAAATATATATATATATATTTATATATATATATATATATGTATATATATATATATATATATATATATATATATATATATATGGGTCGTTCTACAATACATTCCCTGGAAAAGGATGTATCGATACATCCGAAATTTGGACCGTTGGATGTTGATCCAATTGTTCGGATTGAATAATAGACTAGAAACATCATTTAATGCTGATTTAGACTTTTAACCTGTTGGTAACTTGCTTTAGCAGGTTATTCTTCACTTTAATTTTTTCAATGAACACCCTAAATTAACTTATATTTACTCTCTTTCGTCCATCCAATTTAATATTTCGTAATTTTTTTGGTTACAGGCCGTGGTGGTGGTGGTGTTGGTGGTGGTGGTGGAAAGAGAAACGGAGATGAAGAAGGAAATAAGAATCGGTCCGGATCGCGTCGAACGTCATTGAGCCCTCCTAGAACAACGAGGAGTACCAGCTGCGCCGAAAAGAATCGGTCCGGTTCGCGTCGGACGTCGTCAAAACCTCCTCGAACAAGAAGAAGTACCAGCGTCACCGCTCTAATTTTACTGTCCATACCATTGTCAAAAATCTTATTTTTCATCTAATAATTTAATATTTTGTTAATAAAGCTACATATCATGGTGGTGGTGGTGAACTGGAAAACCTGCTTCTGAGGTCGAGCGGATCATCTGTTCACATATTTAAAAAAAACTGTATTGATCGGACGAAATATTTTTTACTTTTCTAATGATAATATTTTCGAAGAGAATATTTTTTTTGGACGGTGAATGGCCATTCTCTTTGCTTTTAACACGAAGAATGGCCATTCTTTTTGCTTTTAACACGGCGAATGGACGGAAAATGGCCATTCTCTTTGCTTTTAACACGAAGAATGGCCATTCTCAAGGAGAATGGCCATTCTCCGTTCTTTGAAAACGGAGAATGGACACTCTCTGTGCTTTTAACAGAGTATGGTACATTTAGGACTGGAAATGTTCAAGTATCTCATATTTTTTTTACCAAATATTTATAGTATTTTTAATATCATTTACCAAAGTATATTTATTTAATATTAATTCATGTTCATGAAAATCCGAATATCATTTTATCAGGCTTCCACTGTATGGCTGTACAAAATTTTTTGTGAGTGTTTGAATATAATTAACCTACTATCAAAGAGAATTTTTCTTACATTACATTATGCATTACACTGGCATTGACTTCATACTGATGGCATCGATGTACTGATGGCAATAACAAAGGATGAACAGGCAGGATTACAATTATACTTCAGTAATAACAAGGGATGAACAGGCAGGATTACAATTTTACTTCAGCAATAACAAGGGATGAACAGGCACTGGCATCGAATTCATACTGATGGCATCGATGTAATAATTTTTTACAGAAAGCAAAATACATTACAATCAAATAAAGTTTTAGTGATCCCAGGAATACATCCGTAATGAGGCCATCTATAAACCCTAGGAATGCACCAAGGACTCATAAAATCTGTGATGGGCATCTGCAAATCAAAGGAATACACCAAAATATCAATATCATCTATGAAGGCCAACTGTCAATCAAATAAACGCTTCAACCAAAAAATTATAATCAAATTAAGTATACTTCATTCCAAGTCCAATAAATTGCATAATTCACGTTACAGTAATCTGCCCAATCCACGTTAGTAATTCAACATAGAACCTGCATAATTCACAATACAATAATCCAAATAAATATCAGACCTACTCTAAATTCAAGACCATATTACATTTTTCAAACAAATTACGAACTATGCACTTAGTACAAGCGAAAAGTTTAGTCTTACAATATTTCAAACACAAAATTTAGTTTGACCGCCATGACCAACAAATATTCAGAACCATATTACAAGTCAAATATTACTTACAAATTGAAATAAAAGATTCAAAACTCAAAAGATGAATCTTCATAGCCATCTCCATCATATTCTTCTTATTTTTTCTTCTTCTTCTTCTTTCTCAAAATATTCTTGACATACACCTTGAGGAACGGATTAAGAAAAATTATAGTCAGTATGGACTCACTGTATATGTAAAAATGACATCCAAAAACATAAATAGAAGTATCAAAGTGATGGCTAGCATTAAAGTGTCAATGTGCACAGTGTGTATTTTTACATAAGAGTTTGGGCTAGCCCCATTTACCTTCTTCACGAGGGAAGGAAAATCTTATTCTTGGTCAGCAAATTCAACCTCTATCTGGTTAATCTTATCCAGAATCAATTTCTGGTTGTATGATATAGTTTTTATCTCTTTGAAGACATTTTCAAAGTTTGCAGCAACAAAATTGTATAGATCATCAACCCTGTCCTTAGTGTTTTTGATTCCATATGTTGATGGTTTTCAAGATGTTGATGGTTTGCTTGCAGCTGCTGCCCGTTTTCCAAACATTCGAGTGAAGGTTAGTTTTCTCATGGGGCCTTTGTTTTTAATATAAATATCCCCTGCTAAGCTTGGGACGGAATGTTTACTAGCCATCGAGCATACAAATCCTCCGAAAGGAAGAGCTATCCTTGCAGTTGGTTTTTCCACGAGATGCATCATTCTATTGAACATGTAGGAACCTATATTCATCCTTTTTTTTCTTCCCCATATAATAAAGAAATTTTATTCTCTCTGGATGGATGGAAAACTCATGTCCAGTAGGGTTGAGTGTTTGAGATACGTAGGCATACAACAATTTATAAAAAGTTTTAATTGATCTTTGTATACATTTTGAGAGATTTTGGACCCATTGATACACCTGTAATCTCATGAATTGCATCCGTCATGGAAACATTATCAATATCTTTCATATCAAACTCAGGAACTGGATCAAATCCATAAAATTCGTTGATGACAGCAGCATTTACCCTAATCAGTTTTCCTCTCAAAAATACCAGTTGTTGATCCTCTTCTTTTTCTTTAATTTCAGCCGGAAGATTTGAGTAAAATTCTCTTACTATTGTTTGGGAGATTTTCTCAAGACAGAATTTGTTCAGTTTCTCCATTTGATAGAATTTCAATATATCCAGAAAAGCTTCGTCTTCGACATCATCCATCTTAATTGATCTTTCAGACATAACAGCCTTTTTTTGAAATATTTAATGTAAATCTTCTTAGATTTAGAGTCTTTAAATTTTTTTACCTCCTCTCCAGCCTGGAACTTATTTGATGATTGATCTTCCTCTTTATTTTCCACTTCTGATGAGGATTCAAAATCCTCAGAGTACGCTGATGACTCTGTATCCGTTGCCACCTTAGCCTTCGCTTGAGTACGCCTTCGATCTTCATAAGTTGAGTCTTTCGGCGACTCTGTATCGAAGATAGATTTTTTGGTATTTGTCGAGCAATGAGTTTTTAGCCTTTTTTGCAGGTGGCTTGGCTGCCGCCTCCGCTTTCATCGTCGCTGCCGCCGCTGCTGCTTCCGCCGCTGCCCTTTCGGCCTCTGCCCTAGCGACCATAATCTTGGTTTTCGTCGCCCTTGCAAGTTCTACCCTTCGGGCCTGTATCGCATCCCTTTGTGGATTCTTCTCCTTCGGCGACGGTCGTTGTTTCTTCGGCGGCATTTTGATTAGAAGAGGGTTTGGGAGAAGGAAGAGGGTTTGAGAGAAGAAGAGGAAAAATTCGACCGTCTTATATAACCTTGGAAAGTGGAAAAAATTAGAATAGTTTTGAGTTTTAAATTAAATTTATTGCTATTATTACTAGTATAAGACAGTCGAATTTATTACTATTAAATTTAAAAAAAACTAATTTCCAAAATTAAATTTATTACTATTATTACTAGTATATATCCATGTGAAATCACTACATAAACCTTTGGAATTTTGAGACCCTAATTTTAAAAACTACTTTTCAAAATTAAATTTATTACTATTATTACTAGTATATATCCACGTGTTCCGTATAAATTATTGAAAAATTTGGCAGAAAAAATGTGATGGAAACATGTTTAATTAAAAAAATTTGACAACATATTTAAGAATATGAAGTTTAATCTCAATATTTCCATTTTTCGAATATTTGATTAAATTTTTGAACGTTTGACGACTTGGTAAGAAGACTATGTACTTGAAAAGAGTAAAATTGAAACACTCAAAGTTGTCCTCTATTTTACTTTGTAATCATATTTAAGATAGATTTGACGGCAAGATTGACGCTGGCAGCATAATCAATTCTATGACGTAACAAGTCATTGATGGGGATATCGTCGCTGATATATGGATTTGACGTAACAAGATTTATTAATTAAAAAATAGATAAAATAGTTAGTCGCTTGTAGCCGAAACCAAATTGAGTTAACAAAATATTATATTGCATTAAATCCCAGCTTCGTCGCCGGAATATTCTTCGGCGAAGTATACAAGAGGAGGACAAAAAACTGTAAAAAACAAAAAAAAGAAAAATAAGAGGTCTACCCCTCACAAGCCTCGCGGAGGATCTCCGCAAAGTCCTGCAGGGTGCGCACACCCGCCCTATGGCACAGGCGACGAAACGCTTCCCTCTTCTCCAGAGAATCCCGTTCCTCCGGAGTGATCGGCAACAGGTCAAAGTTGGGCGCCGGATGAAGAGGTCGAGCGATGACCTCCAGTGACAACCCGCAGGAGGTCAGGAAGTCCGCAGCCGATGCCAGCAAGTCATGGGCCGGAGGCGGCGCAGAGGGTGCTCCATGCGGAGAGGCTCGACGACGACTGGAAGAAGACTCTGGCAATGGTTCCCAACCAGATGATCTTTTTGGAGCCATGTTAAATATGCAACCTACTCATCTGAATGGGGACCCCTATGTATATATATACACGTTCCTAACCATCTCTTCTTATTCCTTATTGAAAGTTGGTGATATTCAATTTCTTATTCCTTATTGGAAGTTGGGGATATTTCTTATTCCAAGCTTAGTTGGTTGTGCTGTTTGGCTTTTACATGGAAGGCCTAGGTTCGAATCTGGTGTTTGGATTCTGTTGAATTTTTCTATTGTTAACATTTTTTTTGGGTGCTATTATATGCTTTTAACTTAGTATGGAACAATTTTTGGGACTGTTAATGGCCATTCTCCGTTCCTCTAACACGGAGAATGGTACATTTAGGACGAAGAATGGTAGATGTAGGACGAAGAATGATACATGTAGGACGGAGAATGGTACATATAGGACGGAGAATGGTACATTTAGGACGAAGAATGGTACATTTAGGACGGAGATAGGACGGAGAATGGTACATATAGGACGGAGAATGGTACATATAGGACGGAGAATGGTACATTTAGGACGGAGAATGGTACATTTAGGACGAAGAATGGTACATTTGAGACTGTTCTTTAGGGTTGTGAATTTTAAATAGTTTGGTTGTTTAGTTTTATTTTGAATCTATATAAATTGGTTTTGAAGGCTGGTGAAGATAAATAGTTTGGCTATTTGGCTGTATAAATAGATTTTAAAGGGTTATGAAAAAGAAACCAATGTTTTCGTATCGATCACCATTAATTATGGTGAATGACATTGATACCACTAATATGAGTGGAATTTGTACCGCCAGAATTCATTTTGAATAAGGTAAAATCTGTGTTAGAAAATGTCGAAATCTCTTGGATATGATTACACTGAGATGTTGTATTAATGGTAAAATCTGTGTTGGGAAATGTCGAAATCTCAGAAGTGAGCCGTCTTAGGCGTCATTATATCACAGTCCATTTTATTTATAAAAAAATTAATCATGTAAAAAATTATTGACAAAAGTAAAATTTTGTCAAAATGGAGAATCGAACTCAGAAAAAAAATATCTTGCATGCAAGTTTCATTTTTTATATTACATTATGTTCCAATGGTAATAAATTTTATTTTTTATTACCATTTTCTAAAGGTTATTAGTCTCAATAGAAAATAAAAATTTTAAAAAAAATTGTACTTCGAATCTCTTGACATATAAATAGTCACCTGAAAAAGATGAAAAGATGACAACTGACTTTATAATATTCTAATTAAAATACGTACAAAGTACGTATATGTAGACTAGTGAAAAATATAAAGAAATGCATGCATGCATGCATGCTAATATTTTTACCATTCACCCCAGGAATGATTGATGATATATAAATCATTATACATCTCGTATCCAGGTTCCCCTAGGACTGGGATTACATCATAAAAGGGTCGTTTAAACGTCTGTATTAAATAACAAATTTTCCAGAGGTCGTCGTCGAAGTGCATGTTGAAGCACCCACGTATGTCGAGCATGCGAAGACCCTTGCAGTTGCATATGATAGATCGCAGCGTGTCTCCATTGAACATGCCGAATCCCATATGTAGGTGCTCGAGACGCGGTATCGAATCAGCCACGGCCTTTTCCTCCGTCTCGTTATGCGTGTCCAGTACGAATCTGTTCCTGAGCATAAAATCTGGAGGGGGCATGTTCCTCCTCAGCTTGACCAGACGGTGGCAATACTTTTCGGCGGAAAATATTCCAGTCGACGTGATATAGAGGCAGTAGCTAATGTCGAGTTCTTCCAGCACCGGAAGAAACTCCAAGTGTCTCACGAAAGTTTTATCACTCACGTTGCACTTCGGAATGCGCAGCACCCTTAGAAATTTCCTACTGTATTATAAAAATGGGAAAACATCAATAAAAATTAACAAAAGTATACGTAAAATTTTTTAATAGAAAAAATAAAGTATTATAATAAGACCAAATAAATTTTACACTGGCCTTAAACATGCAAAACAGAAGGCTGCTTCGTCGAGCTTGTACGCGGAGAAGGACCCTAGATATCCTCCACTACGAGCCACGAGCTTCTTTACGGTCAAACTAATCTCAGCGGTTTGCTGGGTCCTCCGGCACCACTGTACCAAGTCGATGTTAGACCAATAGTCTAAGGGACCGTTGAGCGCCTTCTACCACGAACGGCAAACTGGGGCCACGTTGCACATTACCTTGTCCGTCGGCATCCCCGACAGTACCAGTATCATTGAAAGAATCTCGGTAGGGATGACGGCCCATCCGCTGCAGTTGATCTTGCTCTTGCTCCTCTCCATTGCGACTGTTCTTCTTCTTCTCTCCTTTGTTTCTCTCTAGTCGGATGGGTTCTCTTCTTTGAAAAAGGCTATTTAACCCCTCATTTCGGGGGTGTAATCCGCTCGTGGAGGGGTGTGACCGAACAAGGCACAAATATATTAGGAAATAACAGTAATGCCACTATATTAATATTAGCAATTAGTCATTTGGGCTTCCAACATATTTGGGTGATGCCATCTCCCATTATGTGGCATCTGACATGGCAGATGACATAACAGCTGACATGGCAAATTTTAACCCCAAAAATTAATTACCCAAAATTTTTAATGTTAATGTTAATGTTAATGTCAATATTAATATTAATATTAATGTTAATGTTAATATTAATGCTAATGTTAATGTTAATATTAATATTAATGTTAATATTAATGTCAATGTTAATATTAATTAATGTTAATTTAATATTAAATTATTTATTTACTATTAATGTTAATTTTAATATTAATTTTATTGTTAAATTTTGCCATGTCAGCTGTCATGTTAGCAACCATGTCATATGCCACATAATGGAAGATGGTATCACCCAAATTTTTTGGGAGCCAAATAGCATTTTTGTAATATTATTTTCAATTATATTGTAAATTTTAAATTAACAAAAAAGCCAATGTAGATTTAATATTAATGCTACTGTTAAATTTTCCCGATCATACCTCGATACTTACGATTGTAGACCGAGTTACCGTCTTCATCATTATTAAGTTTTCACCCGAATCATCGTCCTCGCTGGGGCGTGATGCCGCACGAGCCTGGAGTTGCGCTCGTGCAAGGCAAGATAACAGATTCACAATAGTGTTTATAGATCAAATTGATAACATAAGCAGCAGAAGGAAAACGCAGTATACAACAAGAATCCCTTTTATTGATAATGAACTGACGGTTACAATGGCTCTGAATAGCCCAACTTAACATGCCAATTGGCTACAACGCTCATGATCTCTCTAGCTCACAAAGGATTATATTGTTCCGTACATTATGCCTCTTTATATCCAATAAGTAGTCTTCGGCTGAACATCTCCATGTCGCAAGTCCGAACGCCAATGCGGTAGCTCCTCTTGAACGCTAAGGACTCCATGCCTCGGCACATCCAAGCCGAGCCCCGCCTCGAGCCGAACATATTCTGAACTTGTCCACTACCGTGTCCCTGCGGCAGATACAGTTAGACATAATCTTAACATAAACATAGTGATCGTGTTCATCTTTGTCCCATTTCGCCTAGCCTGCAAGGTTAGAACTTTATATAAGAAATCATATCATTTCACTCAACCAACCAACCGTAAACTTAAACATATGCATAAGGGTGGCAGGCCCTGCGCCTGCATCCAGCGCTAATCTCAGCCCACCGGCCCTATCTATATAAAGGTCACGGTGTTTCGCACCGTAATACATCTTTGGCATCCTTATGTGTAAGCCTATGATCGCTTCGATACGGATTACTAGTCCAATATTCGAAGGATCCCAAACTTACTGATATCATAGCTTATCACAATACTGGACGGTCATAACCCATCCTAATGATGTGCACCATAAATACCATACATAATTTCCTCCTTTGAACTACTTGGTTGATTTGGCCTACCGCGCCCATGCCACACTCCGTTGCAAGGCGACGATTTGGTTTTGCGGACACTTTACTGAATAAAGCAAAATATCGACCTATTATTGTCCAGCGTAAAAGCATAGTTTGTACACCAGATCAACTAAAATCAGCACTTGCTCAAACGGGACTTATCCTTTGCATCGATTCGATTCATAGATTCCAATATTATTTTAGTATTATATTGAGATTGTTAACTCTAGACTTGTATTATTTCTGTGTTGGATCTTTTGGATGATATTTCATATCTTGTTGTCTTTATCTTTCGGTATCAACTATATTTCTTAGAGTTTGTGATTGAGTATATTATATTGTCATTGCTTGTCCTCCATCCGGAGTTGACCGTTCTCGACATGTTTTGATATTATAACTGTTGTTAGATAGTAGACCTAGACAGCGTTCTATGCCATTTCTGCGGTGTAGGCTGGGACGCTGTCACGCACTCATGCCCTTACTCCGGGTGCGGGTCGTGACAGGGTGCACGAGAAAGGAACAATGTCGCTACCGATTCGGTTGGGACCGATAGGTCGGAATCTGCCGGGTCGATCGAACGGGAACGTTGAATTAAGATCCATTCCACGTTATGGAATGGCTTCTCTAGAACCAAGTCCCATATTTAGCGGGTTGCAGGTGATCGCGTAGGGGACGTCAGCGCAGCCAACCAATCGCTCGCTTGAACCAAGTCTAAGGCGAGTGGCTGACCTCCTTCGTCTTGTCCCTCTTCGACGTTACTGGCATCACAAGCCATCCTGGACGTATAGCTTTGTTAATCGCTGTCCTTTTAACGCAAGTAGCTAGCTCCGTTGCAAGTTCCCGCTTAACCTGTGCTGAAATCTTATGCACGACTATACCATGTTTCCTCCTAGGCCGAAACGGTCTCGTGGCCCCGGGTTGCTGCTCGAGGAAACTACCGCCTTGTCGACAAGTTGTCCATAACCGTACGAAGACATATTTTTCTTATAGTTATTAAGACATAGCCTACATTATCTTTTAAAACTCAATCCTTTTCCCGTGTTTGTGCCCTTGCATTTATCCTTTCATTCGCAACAACATTATCGATTTACCTAGGAAGGGGGTCGAGAAGAGAAGGGTCAGCCACTCACCTTGAGTTTACTTCAGGCGAGAGAATGGATCTTAATTCAACCATTTCCGTTTGATTGAGTCGATCGATCCCGACCTATCAGTCCCAACCGAATCGATAGCGACAGTATTCCTTTCTCGCGCACCCCGTGGATAGAGTACGGGGCACTACAGCTATAGACTAAGATGTCGTTTATGAACACTATCACGAACTGATCCAAATAGTGCATAAAGATACGATTCATGGGGTCCATGAATACGGCTGGCACACTGGTCGCTCCAAATAGCGTAACAAGGAACTCCCAATGTCCATACCTCGATCTGAATGATGTCTTCTGGATGACTTGCTCTCTGACTCTGATATGATGGTACCCTCATGACCGCAAGTTAATATTCGAGAATACAGCCGCTCCCTTGAGCTTATCAAATAAGTCATCAATGTACGATAATCAACACATAATCTTGACGTACCATCCTTCTTCTTTACAAGAAGCATCGGTGCTCCCCAAGGCGATCCACTAGCACGAATGAATCCTTTGGTTCTGAGTTCTTCAATCATCTTGTACAAGATTTCCAACTTTGAAGGTGCCATCATGTAGACTCTCTCCGATACTGGTGCCGTCCCTGGAATCAAGTCGATGGTGAAAACTCTGCCTCACCGGAAAATGAAAACTCTGTCTCACCGGGAATACCAAAAATAATCCTGCCAATATGGCAGTCTATTCTTGTGTATTTCTCCTTCAACCAATCCATTCCTAGGCCAAGGGACCGATTCGGCCCGCCGCAAAAGGGTCACCGTCTAACCCAGCTATAGTCCGTGATGGCTTGACATTGTCAGTGGCCTTCACACCCTTTTACTGCTTAACAAATACAAGTGACACGGGACGGTGCTTGCTATACTTTGATAGCCCAACAAAACTCTTTTCTAATGTGTTCGTGCAACGACTTGACAAGCAAGGACTACGTCAAGCCTTGCATCGAGGGAACGTGCTGTTCACGCGTTCGACTTGAACAATCAAGTTCTTTGGGTGTATAGACTTAAGCAAGAAGCAGTAAAATACGACTTAAACTACGGGACAAGCGAATGTTAATATTAATTGTAGTTCCAATTGTATTTTAAATAAAAAAGAATGCAAATTTAACTTTAACTAGTTTGAAGTAAATGTTAAATCAAAAACTATTTTAAATTTTAGTATTAATATTAGTTTCAATAATATTGTAAATTTTAAATTAACAGGAATGCCACGGTATTAAAAACCTAGCTAGCTGATGTCACGTTGCTCGGGGCTCGGTTAGTGTTCGTCTAAACTCGTACGTGCGAACTAGTTATTAGTAATGAAAACCAAAAATTGAATTTTATGTTTAAAATCTAGTCGAGCTCGATCCTTTCTCTTTATCCCATCTCCCACACTCTCTCTTTCTCTCTCTCTCTCGGGTTCTCTCTCACAGGTTGTGTTCTTTACACAACAGATCCCGTAGAATTAAATGCTGCTGCATGCGTTATCCTACACAATTTAATAATAAACACTGATACCATATCATTAGAAGAGTAAAAGTTGTCTTGGAAGTTATAAAAAATTACTTTGTATTGTCTTCTCAATACTTTTTTGCATTGGAGATGACTTTTTAAACTTATTGTCATTTGTGAATATAATCTTGCCACCTATGCAAGATATTGTCTTCTGCCTCATGCCACATAGGATACACAACACATAACAAGACAATAGGGTTGTGTAGCATTAAATGCTACTGCATGCGTTATCCTACATAAGAGGGCCACGTGGAGAATGCTGTTGCATGCTTCCTTATGCGTTATTAGCTACACAATTTAATAATATATGTACCCAGAAGACGAGAAAGTTGTGTTGTTGGAAGTTGTTTACTTAAAATTATGCTTGCTCCTAGAATCACTCAAGATTTTTCATGAGCCATCAAAAGAGGGCCACGTGGCGGAGGTACAAGAAAGAGAAAAGGTTGTGTTGTTGCCTTGCTGGAAGTTGTTTCTTTCTGAATAATGCTTTTTGTACCTCCAAATTGTACTTTCAAACTGTCCATCTTTACGTGGCAGCTGACGTAATATGTTGATATGGCAGCTGATGTGGCAAGTTTTTTTAAAAATAAAAATAAAAATTAACATTAAAGTTAATGTTAATGTTAACATTAACATTAAAATTAATATTATCGTTAACATTAACAATAATATTAATATTAATATTAATATTAACATTAATATTAATATAAATTAATATTAAAATTAAATTAACATTGATATTAATGTTAAATTATTATGGAGAAAATTGGGTAGTTAACTTTTTGGATTAAAATTTGTCATGTCATCAGTCATGTCAGATGACACACACTATTATTTAACATGCCACATCAGATGGGAGGGCTATATATTAGAGGGACAATTTGGAGGTACGAATAGCATTACTCTTTCTTCTTATATTGTTTCTTGTCCTTCGTTTCTTCTGCTAGTTTCTAACATACTTTATTTTCTTCAATGTCGACGTCACATGGAGAAACTGATCGTCGTGTGGAAGATTTAGTCGATGAAGAAAGCTTCCTTTCAAAAGGAGTGTCAGATGATTTGGATGATGAGCAAAGTTTGGAAGCTGTTAACTTAGGAGACAGTAAAGAACAATATGAAGAAAACACCGAAAGAATGCATCATAACGATGACGACGACATCAACGCAAACAACGAAATATTATTTCGCATCACCTTTTCTAATGGATTTAAGAAATGTATTATATTTTTACATTTATTTCTCATATTTATTTTTGTTTTATTCTGTTCTTAGGGACGACGGTAAATCTCCATTGGATTTCGATGCAGCGACGATGAAAAAAATATTGCAGTCTGCCAACATTAACAAAGATCCAAAACAACTCTTAGAAGAAGATATTGTTGGCCTACAGTTCAACTCTATTGAAGAAGCAGATACATTCTACCGGATATATTCAAAAGCATATGGTTTAGTATTAGAAAGAACGAGGTAAAGAAAAACAAGTCTGGGATGGTGATGGTCCGTAGTTGGTGTTGTTCGAATGCGGGATTCAGACACAAGAAATACAAGGAAGCTCCTAACAGGGTTCGTGAGCCAAGAAGTAAAAGCAGAAGTGGCTGTAAAGCAATTTTCCGTATTGGGTACATTGATTCTACAAAGATGTGGGCCATCAAAAAATTTTATGTACTTCACAACCATAGCCTGACGAATGATTATGAATCAGTTTTTTTGAGATCACATCGTAAGATATTACCCGCAGAGTTGGAAGAAGTTAAGATTATGAAGCAATCAGGGATGGGGACTGGAGCGATATGGAATTTAATTGTCCACAAGAAAGGTGGCTGGGATAAGGTTGGATGGATGAAAAAGGATTTATACAACGCTCTAGCTCAAGATAGTAGAGCACTAGACGATATTGATGCTACGATAACACTTACATTTCTTCAATCTAAGGAGGGCATTGACCCAGATTTCTTCTACGCGTACAAGGTAGACGAAGATTCCAGATTGACCCATCTCTTTTGGGCTGACGGTGCATGTCGATTCGATTACGAATTATTTGGAGATTCACTAGCATTTGACTCTATATATAAAACAAATAGAAGTCAAATGTCGTTGGTGGTTCTAGTGGGTACAAACAATCATGCAATGACTTGTGTGTTTGGGTTTGCAATGATCCATAATGAGACTGCAGAGACATATTCATGGGTTCTAGAAAAATTTTAAGAGTGTATGAATGGCAAATTACCAGTGACAGTTCTCACGGATGGTTGCAGATCCATGAATAAAGCAATTGAGGATTTAATGCCCAGCGTAGTTCATCGAACGTGCTCATGGCATATCCTAAACAATGCTGCCAAACATGTACACCGAGAGGATTTTCACAATAAATTGAGTTTTTTGATTAAAAGGTACATCGCACACTTGCTACTTTACTTTGAAGTATGTTGTTGTTACAATATTACAACTTTAGTTACTGTCCATATTTTCTAAACAGGTACTATTCAGTCGAAAAATTTGAAAATCGTTGGCAGCAGATGCTAATGGATTATAATGTTGAGAACAATGAGTGGACCACTGCATTGTACAGAACGGGGCAGCGATGGGCGGACACATTCCTACGTGGAAATTATTTTGGCGGATCTACTGATAAACTCTCAACACCAGTTGTGAATTCGGTTTGGCGGCCTTACGTTACGGCCAGATGAGTAAGCATGTCACTGATAAACTCTCAACACCAGTTGTGAATCAAACTAGCATGGCCGTAATAGAAGATAAATTTGCCGTAATTTATACTAAAACGGTGTTTATAGAGGTAAGAAAGAAAATCACACATTCTGATGCGTATACTGTTCTCCATCATCACATTATAAGAAAGGCAGAAGTTTGCACTATCCAAAAGTATATGTCGCCAAACAGTGTCAACCGGAAGGTTACATTTGATCCGGCCGACAACATCATAAATTGTGAATGCTTGTGGATGGAGACCAAGGGGATTCCTTGTAGGCATATTTTTCAGCAATGAAGAGATTGCAAATTGGAGATATTCCAAAGAACTTGATAAAATCTCGTTGGCTCAAGGATTGCAAAGAGAGTTATCTCTCCGAAACTGGCACAGAAAGAAGATTCATCCACCCAGACAGTATTGAGAGCAGAAGGTATGGTGGTATTAATGAACAAGTTAATCTGTTTACATACTATTGTAAAAAATCAAGCAAAATTCAAGAGAGGGGAACGGAGTTGATGTCGTCAGTTCTGATGAAGTTGAAAGAAATGATGACCGATATTGGTGAAGAAGAACAAATGGTAGCTGATGCAGTCCATGGAGTGCATGAAGCTTTAAAAGAGCCAAATCCGGTAGCAACAAAAGGAAGGCCTTCTCAAGGGAAATCAAGCCAGCCTACAGTAAGTCAGACTATCCCGAAGCCTAGAACTTGTAGAGTTTGTAAAAATTCGGGTCACGATTATCGTAATTGTAAAGTACGAAAGCGAAATAGCGACAAAGAACAAATGGAATCAAATGAAACGTCGTTGACTTAAGACAATGTCTTTCCTATGTGGCTAGATGTCATTCACACAAGACAATTAAATAAAAAAAATATGTTCTTCAATACAAAAGTTTGAGAAGACAATTAGATAAAAATGCATTTATTCAACTTCCAAGACAACTTTTTTCACTTCATCTTTTTTATATGTATAAAAGTCATTTTGAAGCGGCGGATGTTCACATTCTAAATCGTTTTAATACTCAATCGTTTTAATACTGGGAACGGCATTCTCCGTGTAATTCAAAACGGAGAATAGAATTCTTCGTTTCAAATGACACGGAGAATATCATTCTCCGTTTAAATTATAACGGAGAATGAATCTTCTAATGTATTTTTAACACTGGGAATGTTATTCTCCATTTCAAGTTAGACAGAGAATGCCATTCTCCGTTCCAAATTAAACGGCGAATAGAATCCTCAATCGTTTTAACACTGGGAATGCTATTCTCCGTGTAATTGGAAACGGAGAATGCTATTCTCCGTTTAATAAAACACGGAGAATAGCATTTTCTTTCGTTTTAACTCTTGTAATGCCATACTCCGTTTAAATGGCACAAAAAATGCGGTGGAAACATGATTAATTAATAAAATTTGACAACATATTTAAGAATGTGAAGTTTCTAATCTCAACTAGTCTACATGTACGTGCTTTGTACGTATTGTAATTAGAATATTATAACATCAGTTGTCTTCTTTTCGTCTTTTTCAGGTGATTATTCATGTGTGTGTATTTTTTTTTACAATGTCAAGAGATTCAAATTACAAATTTTTTTTTGAATTTTCTATTGAGAATAATAATCTTTAGAAAATGGTAAGGAAATAAAAAATTACCATTGGAACATGAAAAGTTGTATGGAAAAAAGAAAACTTGTTCGCAAACTTTATTGCTTTGACTCTTAAACATAAATGACATGCAAGTTGACATAATAACATCTTGTTTATAAAATATTTAAGGATATTTTAGGAATTCAGAAGTTTCACCACCAAGTTTTCGTATTATATAGTAGAATAGATATTTCTATTTTTTGAATATTTGATTAAATTTTTGAACTTTTTTTTGCAATGAGCCATTCTATACTCGAAAATTTGAGAAGGGATAGATTCATTGGTATTAATTTTCGAATATTTGAGTAAAATTGAAACCCTCAGAGTTGGCAGAATTCGAAGGGGCAGATTCATTGGTATTAATGGAATATAAATGGCAATAGTTGGGAGAGTTTGTTCTCGTCTTACTTAGCTTTACTTGAGAAGGGGCAGATACATAGGTATTGATGCAAATTAATTGAATTCGAAGTGGCTGCCACTTGGCGTATAAGTCCGAGTTGTTCCTTGCCTATAAATGGCAGTAGTGTAGGGAGAGTTTGTTCTCGTCTCACTTAGCTTTTCTTCTGGAGATGGACTCTACCGATCCTCCGCCTTGGCAAGACTCTTTCCTCTTGGTTGTCGATCTCCTTGTTCAAAGAAGCTTTGGTGGTGAAGTCCTTCAGAAGACTGAGATGTCCCTAGTGGACTGTCCATGTTCGTGCACTTCATCGACTGTGTACCGTGATGTTGGTTTCTGGAAGAGCCCCAGGGTTTGGGTTGATTGCCAACCCACACTCTGTCGAAGTGCCCGCACGTCGATTCGCTCGGACTATGCACGGTGTTCCTTTGCCGCAAGGAGTTCCTTTGTTCAATGTGTTCCATTGCTCCGACGATGCACGACGAAGTAAATTCTTTTGCAGGTCCTTTGCCTCAAGAAATTTCTTTGCAAGGTCCTTTGCTCTCAAGGAATTCCTTGGCACTAAAGGAGTTCCTTTGACTCCTTGATTGCATTCCAATTTTTGTAATGCTGGAAGAGCCACAGGAACTCCTTTGCCTCAGTGAGTTCCTTTGCTCGGACGATGCACAATGAAGTGATTTGCCTCAAGGAGTCATCCAACGGTTCCTATGCTCTGACGATGAACGATAAAGTGATTTAGCTCACGGAATTCCTTTGCTTTAAGGAGTTCCATTGCTCCGACGATGCACGATGAACTGAATTCACTTCATCGTGCATCGTCGGAGCAATGGAACACCTTGAGGCAAAGTAATTCCTTGAGGCAAATTACTTCATCGTGCATCGTCAGAGCATAGGAACCGTTGGATGACTCCTTGAGGCAAATCACTTCATCGTGCATCGTCAGAGCAAGAGCAAGATAAATTCTTTTAGGCACAGGAACAGAAGCAAATGAATTCCTTGAGAGCAAAGGACCTTGCAAAGGAATTACTTGAGGCAGAGCACCTTGCAAAGGAATTTACTTCATCCTGGAGATGGACTCTACCGATCCCCCGCCTTGGACTGTCTGTTTTTGTGCACTTCATCGACTGTGTGCCATGATGTTGGTTTCTGGAAGAGCCCCTGGGTTTGGATTTATTGCCAACCAACGCTCTGTTGAAGCGCCCGTACGTTGATTCGCTCGGACTATGCACGGTGTTCCTTTGCCGCAAGGAGTTCCTTTGTTCAATGTGTTCCATTCGTCCGACGATGCACGACGAAGTGATTTGTCTCAAGGAATTCTTTTTGCTCAGGGCGTTCCATTACTCGGAAGAATGCAAGATGAAGTGAATTCCTTTGCAGGTCCTTTCCTCTGACGATGCACGATGAAGTGATTTGCTCTGACGATGTCCGCACGCAGCTCAAATTCAACTTTTTTCTTGTTAGTAGGATTTTGTGTAGTAGTTCAGACTTTCATATGTAAATAAAAGTCAAACTTAGCTTGGTTTTCACAATATAAATGTAACTCAAAAATGATTTTATTATAAAAGACAGATCAGAGCAGACATTATAAAACACAGAAGTTCCTTGCCCAATTACATAATTACGTTATTGTTTTACAATGTCATTGCTAGGTTAGTTGTGTTACATATTCTCTTGAAAGCAAATTCTTAGCACATACCAACTTCATCATTTCTTAGCCCATACCAACCTTGTCATATTCTCATCAAGCTCATCTTCATTCTCCTTTTCAAAATAAACGGAGAATAACATTCTCCGTTTTAAAAGACATGGAGAACGTCATTCTTCGTTTAAATAAAAACGGAGAATGAACATTTTAATGTGTTTTACCACTGGGAATGTTATTCTCCGTTTCAAGACAGACGGAGAATGTTATTATCCGTACTGAAATAAACGGTGAATAGAATCCTCAAACATTTTAATTTAAACGAAAAAGTTATTCTCTGTTTCAAGTAAACGGAGAATGCCATTCTCCGTTCAAAATAAAACGGAGAATATAATCCGAAGGGGCAGATTTATTGGTATTAATAGCATATAAATGGAAGAATTCATTGGTATTAATGGCATATAAATGGCAGATTCATTAGTATTAATGACATATTAATGGCATATAAATATCATTCTCCGTTCCAATTGGGGGCATCAGTACACGGAGAATGGTATTCACTTGGCAGAATTCGAAGGGACAGATTTATTGGTATTAATGGCATATAAATGGTAGTAGTTGGGAGAGTTTGTCCTCGTCTTACTTAGCTTTACTTGAGAAGGGGCAAATACATTGGTATTAATGCAAATTAATTGATTAGAATTCGAAATGACTGCCACTTGGCGCATGAGTTTGAGTTGTTCCTTGCCAATAAATGGCAGAAGTTGGGAGAGTTTGTTCTAGTCTTACTTAGCTTTACTTGAGAAGGGGCAGATGCATTGATATTGATGCAAATTAATTGAATTGAATTCGAAGTGACTGCCACTTGGTGCATGAGTCTGAGTTGTTCCTTGCCTATAAATGGCAGTAGTGTAGGGAGAGTTTGTTCTCGTCGCACTTAGCTTTTCTTATGGAGAAGGACTCTACCAATCCTCCGCCTTGGCAAGACGCTTTCCTCTTGGTTGTCGATCTCCTCGTTCGAAGAAGCTTTGGTGGTGAAGTCCTTCAGAAGACTGAAGGTTGATTGCCAACCCATACTCTGTCGAAGCGCCCGCACGTTGATTCGCTCGGACTATGCACGATGTTCCATTGCCTCAAGGAGTTCCTTTGCCTCAAGGAGTTCCTCCGTCTCAAGCTCCTCCTTGGCACATTGACGATGAAATGATTTGCTCTGACGATGTACGGAATTTATCTTGCTCTTGCTCTGACGATGCACGATGAAGTCATTTGCCTCAAGGAGTCATCCAACGGTTTCTATGCTCTGACGATGCACGATGAAGTGATTTGGCTCAAGGAATTCCTTTGTCTCAAGGCGTTCCATTCCTTTGACGATGCACGATGAACTAAATTCACTTTATCGTGCATCGTCAAAGGAATGGAACTCCTTGAGGCAAAGGAATTCCTTGAGGCAAATCACTTCATCGTGTTTCGTCAGAGCATAGTAACCTTTGGATGACTCCTTGAGGTAAATTACTTCATCGTGCATCGTCAGAGCAAGAGCAAGATGAATTCCTTGAGGCAAAGGAACAGAAGAAAAGGAATTCCTTGAGAGCAAAGGATCTTGCAAAGGAAATCCTTGAGGCAGAGCACCTAGCAAGGGAATTCACTTCATCCTGGAGATGGACTCTACCGATCCTCCGCCTTGGCAAGACTCTTTCCTGTTGGTTCACTTCAAATGACACGGAGAATGGAATTCTTCGTCTTATTCAAAATTTTCTTGGTTGTAGGATTTTATGTAGTAGTTCAGACTTTCATATGTAAATAAAAGCCAAACTTTTTGTGGTTTTGACAATGTAAATGTAATTTTAAAATAATTTTATTATAAAAGCAGATCTTATAAAAGACAGTAGTTCCTTGCCTAATTACATAATTACATTGTTGTTTTACAATGTCATTGCTTGGTTCGTGTTACATATTTGCTTGAAAACAACTTCTTAGCTCATACCAACCTCATCATTGTAATCTTCTGGCGAGTTTCATCGTCATTTCCTCCCGGTATTTCGAAGGGAGTAGTCATCAACATATTCATATAATATGTCGTGTACAAGAGGCAGTTGGGTGCCCGTTGTTGTGGGTAATTTGGAGAACAATTTAACACTTTGCTCTCATACTCCATCTTCGCTGGGCATCTCTCCCTCATCATATCAACTTTTCTCCTGACGATAGGCTCTAAGGTGTTCTTCATTAATTCTGCATCTATCTTGCACTTTTCGTACGTGGTTTGCCTCAAGGAGTTGTAGTGTGTCCAGTCGTAGGAGATAAAGTTGAATGTGAGCAGAGTATAGTGTCTGATGGATGAATTAAAGAGTGGGATGAATAGCAACTCTATGTCGTCCTCCAAACCCATGACGAAGTCTACTACATCTGTTTGGAAGTCTTCAAGGGCGCCGAATTTTGTGTCTGGTTCATTGGCACGTTTAACGATGGTCTGTTTCCCAAAAATAAAACACAACATCATGAGTAATTTTTTCTATCTTTTTCATCGGTGTACACATGAATATATATTTTTCTGTTTGAATTCTTACCAATGTGTGGGCCATCATGAATGCAGACCACTTATGTGATTGGGGCGCCGGCTTTTGCTTCTGGATCAATGGCACGTCCTTTGAACTAGACGGGGCACACCTTCTTTTAATGCCTTGAATTTCTCTCAGCTTCTTTATTATTAGGTTCAGTATGTCAACCTCCATGTCTTCATAGTTGAGTATGTCTTGCAGGTCTATTGCCGACAGCTGGACTGAAACTCCCTTTTCACCCTCTTCCGGCAAAAATAAGTATACAATATCACTGCACATAAATTTAGTTTAGATTAAATTAATAAAGATAAATTTTTATTACATAATTGTGAAAAAAGTTTAGAAAAAATAAAAGAAAAAATGGTTCAGAATACATACTCTGGACACTTCTTTTTGGGAATTACGATGTCGATGTATTGCTTCTTCAGCTCTTTAACCGCATCTTTCCAAAGTAAGAGTTCATCGCATTTCCTTAGTATGACACGGTTCTTCTTTAATTCAGCCATTTTGGCGTCTCTTCCGGATTTCGAGCGGCATTAATCTTCCGCTTTTATTAGCCTCTCCAACTGTATTCTTTTCCAAGGGAGTAACATCTTCAACGGCTAATGGCGCTGATGGTTTTCTGAACCTCTTTCCCCCCGATCCTCCTCTTCTTTTGGCTTCTTTTAGAGCAGCAAGTTCAACAGCTGCTTCAATCTCCTGACGCTGCAATGCTACAACCATGGCTTCGAGATTAATGATTTTCCCATCCTTTTTAGTGGCTTCAATATTGAACGATTCAACTTTATTTTGAAGCTCCCTTTTCTCCTCAACGAGCCTTTTATTTGTTTCTCTGAGTTGCTCGGTTGTTCGCACTGAAATAAAACAAACAACAATAAAATGTATGATGTGAATCTATCACGGAGAATAACATTCTCTGTGTAATATTATACGGAGAATAGCATTCTCCGTTTGGAATTACACGGAGAATAACCTTTCCAGTATCGAAATGATAGAGAATAGCAATTATCCGTTTCGAATAACACGGAGAATGCCATTCTCCTTGTTATAATCCACGGAGAATAGCCATTCTCCTGGAAGATTACAAATCAAAAATTTGAAATAGAAAAGATTTTACCTTGTGCATGTAGATCTGCAATAAGAACAGAATTCTGCTTTCTCAAATCCTCCAGTTCATGCACAGAGCTCTCCATCACAACGTTGACTGGACGTTGTTGCGCTTCTTTTGCCTCGAGCTCTTTCAGCTTTTCTTTGAGTATGGCATTCTCAAGGTTGGCTGCACGTAACTGTGCTCCTTGTGCCTCCATCTCTTTTAACTTTTCTTTGAGTTCTTCATTCTGCGTAAGAATATCAGAATAATGCCTTCTCAAACCCTCCAGTTCATGCACAAAGCCCTCCATCACAACGTTGACAGCACGTTGTTGCGCTTCTTCTGCCTCGAGCTCTTTCAGCTTTTCTTTGAGTATGGCATTGTCAAGGTTGGCTGCACGTAACTGCGGTCCTTGCGCCTCCATTTCTTTTAACTTTTCTTTGAGTTTTTTATTCTGCGAAAGAATATCAGAATGATGTCTTCTCAAATCCTCCAATTCCTTTGCTGAGTCGTCCATCACAGCGCCCATTTTATGATGCTATGGTATCCGTTGTTCATCAAAATTATCTCCACCTGCTTCTTGGTGTTCTTCTTCTTCCTCTTTTTTAACTTCTTCTATAGGTGGCTCATCTTCTTTGTGCCCTTTTTCTTCCCCAACAGGTATAATCAGATCTTCCAATATCATCTTCGATCTCATTTTGTTGTGATATTCGGCCTTGAGGAAGTTTGAGATTTCGTACCCATTCCATATGAAAAATCTTGGGTAATCAGGAATTGGGGCGAACTTTCTTTCCACAAATTTACTATGTTCTGTAAACCAATAGAGGAAGTATATTGTGCAGCCTTCCAATTTGTGGAAAGCATTGAGTAATCCCCCTGTTCAGTTTTGCTTCTACTCCTCTTTATGCTATCCATTACATATGCCAGGATTAACCTTGGCCAGCATATACTGTTGATGACGTCCACACTGTCTACCAAGGCCAAGAATCTGTACGGCAAATTTGAACCGCCAGACTTTATGAAGAATACTTTTGATACAAGTGGAAGATTATTAGCTTGGCCAAATCATCTGGATTAACAGCGTTATCTCCGCCACAAAGCCGTCGTAATAATTCAAAGAACTTGTCTCTCACTTCCTTATTCGTGACTTCTGCGTGTTTGCCCTTAGAATTAGCCAGCAATCTTGTGAAGTGATCTCTACATAGGCTCAATGATGCTGGTGGTGTGTGCTGCTATTGTTTTTCCTTTATCAATCTTCTGTAAAAACATTATTATCGCTTTCTTCATTCAGCGGTAGACCGAAGATGACTGCCATATCGTCGACGCTTGGCACGATTTTAACAGTGGTGCTCAATTTAAAGCACCCGATGCCATCTTCTTCTTCTGTGTAACTTGCAATTAAATTATCAAGCCCTTCCGTTACCTTGGTCAATTCGGAGACGTGGACTCTGTTTTGGTAGAAAATCTCGACAAAATTCCAGAAACCGGTATTCTTCAAGGAATCAATAACTGGCTCAGATAAACGGCCAACATCTTGATTGACCTCCTCCATAAGATTTAGCATTGGCTTGAAGGTAGAACGGAAAAGTCTTGAATCCTTATTCCTGACAGATTTTTTTCTACAAAACAAAAAAACAAAAAATTAGGTCGGAGAATGGCCATTCTTATGGGTTTTAACACTGGAAATGACATTCTCCGTGTAAACTAACACGGAGAATGTTATTCTCCGTTTCAAATGACACGGAGAATGACATTCAAATACGTTTTATGACGGAGAATGTCATTCTCCGTGTAATATATACAGAATTTGTGAACATAAACTCAAAGTTATACCTTCTGTTTGCACTTCTTCTTGCACTTCTTTTTGTTTAGCAACTTTTCCCTTTTTTCTTCTGTGAAACTTTCTTAGAATAGGATTTCGGTTGTTCTCCGTCTTTCCCTTTTAGATTTTCTGTAACTGGTGCATCTTCTCTAATTGGTGATGCTGCCGGTGATGATTCTGCCGCTGATGCTGACATGGTGTGAAAATTACGAATGGGGAGGAAGGTTTGAAGATTTTGGCGGAGAATGACCTAGGTTTGAGTACAAAATGGAGTATGGAAGAAGAGGAAGAATCGAAACGGTTTTCTTTTTTTTTTTGTAATAAAAGGGTTCGGGGGTATTTTGAATTAATTAGAAGGGAAAAAATGTCATTCGATGGAAGGGTAAAAGACTCATTTCTGCTTAATTATATTAATTTGAAGGGCAAAAATGATTCTGCTTAATCAAAAAGAATTGAAGCCGTTTGGCAAAAATGTCATTACAACTCAACAAAACAAATGAACATAATACATTAGGGGTTTCCATACATTAGATATAAAAGAAGAAGAAAAAAAATCATCGTCTTCCATATTCAATCATTTCAGATTGGACTTCTTTTAGCTCTTCATTGTGCTCTGAAGTTGTAATTCATTCAGCAGCTTTGAGTCTTTTTATTCCCGCATCAAACTGCATATAACAAACATAACATCAAAAATATTGCTCTAAAAAGTTTAAGTTTTTGACGACATATTTTCATACTTACATTGAGAGAACGGTAGTCTAGACTACATCGGTCTTTCATGAATGCAATTACAAAAATCCCACAATCAACAGAATTGCCTTGGCGGGGAACATAAGAACGACGTTTTATTACAAAAGTAGAAAAGCCGAACCTAGCATCTCTCAACTTCAAAATCTCTTCTTCGAGAAAGAGATCCAAATTTAAAAGCTATAATTACCAGAATACAATATGTATTAGTATACCGCGTATCTTGTACCCAATTCATAAAAATTGATGAATATGAGCTTACTATTTCTTTTATGACTGTTTTGTTTTGAATCGGATCATCTTTAGATGCAAGTGAGTCCCAAATTTCAACAGTCCTTTTTTTAACCAGAACTCTTGCAAGAGTATAGTGTTCGTCCAAATGAATGGGTATGTATATCTGAATCAGGATTAATTAGGTAAAACAAATTAGTAAATTTTCAGAAAATTAGGATTAATATTTAAACAGAAATACATTAATACCTCGTTACAAGTGCTTAAAGATCCCATGTAATCCTGAAAATATTTGTACTTCTTCTATATTTCATGAAGCTTTTTGTCGGATGGAGGTAACGTTTCTTTCTACATACACATCAACTAATACATTACGAAGGACAAACAAACGAGAAAATTGTTAATGCATATGCATTGAAGAATAAAATGCTCACTCACCGATATCCTTATTGGTAAAAACCATACATTAGCTTTATTGGAGGTTCTTTTTCGTTCCTCCGCGGTGAGAAGAGCAGAGACAATGCCTACAATCTGAATAAATCATTAAAAATGTCAGCGATGGAATCGAAGTAAACATAGATGGCATCTAAGAAGAAATATACTATCTATACATACCATATTTTTAATTCTCGTTAAAGGAGCTAAGGTCTTCATCTCAAACCGAGATACATAGATTTTGTTGCAAGATGATATTATTTCTCTAAGAAAAGAAACGAATAAATTAGGAGAAAAAACTGTTGGAATTAAATCAACACTCATATTACTTACTCGTCAGGTCTATCATCGACAAAAATATAGTCGTAATAACTCGAAGAACCACTAGTACAATTGCTAGGCTTCGAGGTTGAACCCCTTGTTAAACTTTTCGATGGTGTGACCGGATCTAAATTTCCACGCATTCTTTTAGAAGAACTGCTAAAGTCAGTTTCTTCTGTAGGGGACAATACGAGAATTCGGTCCAATGCTTTACTACGAGACTGTAGCTCCAAGTCCTCCTCATCGGAAGAAGATTCAATGGAAACCACCTTCACATTATTAAATGCTTCAGATGAAGATGCCTTCTTCAAAACTGGAGATTCTTCAATCTTCTCAAAATGCCGAGATAAATTCATTTGTTCAATTTCTAATGAATAAAGCTTAGAATTGATCTTTACAACTTCAGCTGAAATTGTCGACAGATGTTCTTCAATCTTGCGCAATACGCGGAATGAAGGTTTCATTTGGAGCTGGCAACCAATCTTCTACGTCTTCTACATTTCCCACCACACGAGTAGACATCTTTAGAACAAGAAAACTATTATATTTCAGAAAACTATTCTACGTATTTCAGAATAAATAATAGTACTATGAAACAAGAAAACTATTACATATATAGCAAGAGAGAAGTACAAAAAGTAAGGAAGATGGAAAGACAAATAAATTTTGAGACTAGCAAACAATCTACTAGCCGTTTGATTGAGGAGGGCTCGAGGAAGATTCTACTAGTCGTTTGAAAAATACAAAAGGTTATCATGATCAACTTCAATTAAGGAACTCTATAAGAGGTTTAATTCCGCTTGATTGAGGAACTCGATGAAGTCCGCCGCGAACCGAAACTTCTTCTTCTTTCCTTCTTCATCTCCGTTTCTCCTTCCACCACCACCACCATGGCCTGTAGCTTTGTAATAAAATATTAAATTGTTAGATGAAACAAAAAAAACTAATTACGGAAAGATTACTAAATCAAAATCAAACAGAACACATATTCATAGAAAACATGAGATTAAAGATGAAAGTGTCACAGAAGCAACACCACAATTTTACAATAACTAAGCAGACTCTGCTAAGCAATAACTAAAATTAGGGATTGTGTCCTCCTTGGATTTAATTTACACAAAGAAGAGATTTGAGAGAACGAGATTTTGTCAGCTTCCTAAATGTACCATTCTCCGTCCTAAATGTACCATTCTCCGTCCTAAATGTACCATTCGTCATCGGTGTCCTCATCTAGATCGCCAGCAATGGTGGTGTCGTCTACATCGCCTACAGACCTAGTGTCACGCCCCAGAACCAGAATACTGGAGAGCAGGGCAGACATAGCCAGCTACGTATATGAAATGGGATCCATCTCGCTATACGGTCACGGCTGTCTAGATACATGAGGGTTTACTACAAGCCAACAGTCTCCTATGGTCATGAACAAGCCTAGTGCCTCAATCACAAGCAAGTAAGTAAATGTTACAAGATGTATGATCATTAAATATACAATAATAAGGCATCCCAAATATTACATATTCAGCTGATCATGAAGCTAGTCGTTACAAAATGTTAGGACTAGCAAGAGTTTAGTCATACATGATCAACCCTAGGATCTGTCAATCATGTTACAGCCCGTAGGCAGACAGTAAGTAAGTGCAATCGAGCTAAACAGGTGCTCGTCGGCTAAACGCCTCAAAAGAATTTGTTTACAATAGAGTGGGAGAGCCAAAAATAACCCACTCGTTGCCCTGGTTACGCCTGGTGTTCACCATCGGGCTGGAAAAGCGGTAGATCCTCTGGAGCTGCTCCGAAATCTGGCCATACAAAGCCAGCTGGGTCAGATCCCAGAAAGAGCAAGTGCCACAGAGGAAGCTTCACTTAGGAACTAAAACTAGCAATCAGCACAAGAGTATAAATAAAAGTAAGAACTAGAGATAAAGAAAATACATCAGGGTGATATACGACGAGATAACCATGAAACTATTCAGATAACCAGGTTACAACCCATAAACCAAACAAGGACCGGGGTTGTAACCCTTCGTCTGAACAGAACTTAGAATTCTCACCATTTATCGATAAAATAAATACAGGCACTCTGGTCATGCAGTAATCTGGAACAAAATCAGGACAAGACTAGACAGGTTAGACTACATCCAATCATTTCACGACCAAGCAAGAATTACGGCTTGATACTTTAACTAACTAGGGTTATCACAGGCCTAGTTACTAGCACGATGCAGCAAGAATCTTCCACAGCCACAAGCCCTGCAGACCATCCAGGTTACCCGGGTTGAAAGATTTAGAGTTGAATTCAGGTGGGTACATCTTTCAGGAAACGAATGTACCCTTAGGTAGCTTAAAGGGTGCAACACATGACAGTGTGCTGGAAATGTGCCCTACTCGACGGCAGGCTACAGATCCCAAGGCGTGCCCAGGTAACAGGATTACCTGTAGCTGGAAGATCTCTTTATGACTAGTGTATTAATCTAGTTATTAGCCTTAGTCCATTTCAATAGGTACTCCTGACCGTGGTACTCAGGAGTCCCCTCCTAGACATGATGCAAAATATGACTAGATTATTTGTACAAGCACAATCGCCTACGGTGTCCAGGATATTTATACAGGTCATGTCATGTCAGGTAGCCGTCGCAACAGCTTATCAAGATATATCATGTCAAGTTATCATGTCAAGTGTTCTTGTCAGGAGTGCGCCACGACGGGCCACTATCAGGTCATGTCATGTTCACTTGTCAGGAGTGCACCACGACGGATCACTTTTATGTTCAGGTACATGTGCAAGGCCTCATAGTGCAAGCATTCAATCAGGAGACCCAAGTTGATTTGAGGTTACAAGACATGAATTAATCAGTAATAATCAAGTAATAATAATAATCATTATTAAAGCCAGGTACATGGAGGGGCCATGCGCCAAGGTTACGGGATTCATGCGGCCGGGAATGACTCGGCCACATGCGACTGCGGAAGCAAGTGACGCATGCAGCTAGCAGGGTTAGCCTATGCGGTTCTCAAGGGAAGGGGATTCTCATACGGCTGGGAAGAGAACCACCCATGCGGCTCAATAGGGTCAGGCGCATGCGGCTGAACTAGGAGGAAGGTCAGGCGCAGTTAATGAGGAGGGGTGGACCCTATACGGTTGAGGATGGATGCCTCATGCGGCTGAGGATGGACTCGGCCTCATGCGGCTGAGGATGCGGGTGCATATGCAGCTAGATATATAAGGTCTTCATGCGGTCTTCAGGGAGCAAGGTCTTATACGGTTGGACGAGCCATACGCTTATGCGGCCTGGAGATGAAGGGGGTGCATGCGGCTGAGTCAGAGCCTTCATGCGGCTGGAAAGAAGCGGGGTTCCATGCGGCCAGCGGGAAGGGCGCATGCGGCTATGGGTAGCGTCTCATGCGGCTCAAGAAGTTTCGAGTAATATGCGGTTGGGAATTGAGCGAGTTATGCGGCTAGATGAGTTTGGCCCTCATGCGGCTGAATAGAACACTTGCCGCATGAAATATTCAAGCGGTCAACTCAAGCACGGTTCATCTTCTCCAAAATTCCGAGAAGAAAAATACCATGAGAGCCAAGTTCTCAAGCTCCATAACTTCATCATCCGGAGCCCAAATCCGAACTTTCATAGGTCAAAATAGGGCAGAATAAAATGCTCTCCAACATGGAACCATCAAAACTCAGAAATAACAAGATTAAGTAGATCAAAATCCAAGAAATTCGAAAATAAAATAGACTTAGATCTACAAGAATCTAGCCATGGAAAGTGGAAATGCCAAGTACTAAAGTAAGTTAAAATGCTGTAAGGAAGAGAATAAAACAATAGAATTTGAGTTCCTCCATGAAGCAAGTTGCACTTGCCTAGACCTCTCTCTCTGGTAGGTGAAGAAATAAATGGAAGAAGAAGAAGAGGTTAATGAAGAGAGAGAAAGAAGAATGGGTTAATAAATGGTAGTAGTGGTGGTAGGTAGGGGGTTCACCCTTTGGTCCATGATGAACCAAAGCAATCCCAAACCGAACCAAGCCAACCCGAACCAAGAATAAACCAAGACATGAAGAAACTAAGCAAGGAATTAAGCAATACAAGATAAAATATGTACACGTATTCCAAAAATACGTAATACAAACCACATGCATTATACCTGGATACACTGTGTCCTTAGGGATTGTGTTCTCCTTGGATTTAATTTACACAAAGAAGAGATTTGAGAGAACGAGCTTTTATCGGCTTCCTAAATGTACCATTCTCCGTCCTAAATGTACCATTCTCCTTCCTAAATGTACCATTCTTCGTCCTAAATGTACCATTCGTCGTCGGTGTCCTCATCTAGATCGCCAGCAGCGGTGGTGTCGTCTACATCGCTTACAGACCTGGACACACTGTGTCCTTAGGGATTGTGTTCTCCTTGGATTTAATTTACACAAAGAAGAGATTTGAGAGAACAAGCTTTTATCGGCTTCCTAAATGTACCATTCTCCGTCCTAAATGTACCATTTCGTCGTCGGTGTCACCATCTAGATCATCAGCGGCGGTGGTGTCGTCGTCTATATAGCCTACAGACCTGGATATACTGTGTCCTTCTTTTCCGGCCTACACACAATTATTGTTTTATATACGTAGTTGCACAAAATATTAAATTACCTGGACGAAAGAGAAAGTAAATATGAGTTAATTTAGGATGTTCATTGAAAAATTGCATTGAAGAATGACCTGCTATAGCAAGTTAACAAGAGGTCAAAAGTCAAAAATAGCATTAAATGATGTCTCCTGTATTATTTCATCTGAATTTAATCTGAGCTGTTGGATTAACATCCAACGGTCCAGATTTCGGATGTATCGATACATCCAAAATGGGTGGATGTATTGTAGAATTTTTCTATATATATATATATATATATATATATATATATATATATATATATATATATATATATATATATATATATATATATATATATATATATATATATATAGGGAGCGGATCAAAAGCTCCCCTTAGAAAACTCCCTAAAAAAACCCCTCACTCTATATATATAGGGAGCCATTGCCATATTTACAGCGGGCCGGGCTGAACCGGACCGGCCCGTCTGCCAAATCGGGCTGAGCCTGTCCCGGCCCAGGCTTGATCAAACCCGATCAAAACCAAGTCCAGGTCGGCCCAGCCCGGCCGAAGTTGCACCTTGAAACTACTCCCACCCATTCTTCACCAACTCGAAAAAAAAAAGGCTAATTTCCAAACAAACCCTCTTCTCCTTCTTCTTTTCCTTCCTCTTCCTACTCCATTCCTCCATGGCCACTCCAAGAAAGCTCGTACTGACCCCTCCATAACTTTAAATTACTATAATGCCCCCCTCCTCAAAGGGACTTACACCCTCAACCTCCCCTATTACGGTCGCTTCTCCCCTTCCCAAGTCGCGATCATCTCCGACTTCCTCCTCTCCCTCTCCTCCCCTTCCACCTCGATCTCGTCATAGTGGGCCATACTTCGAGTACAACTCCGGCGCCAAGAAGTTCACTCTGAATAAACAGACCATCGACGACTCCTACTCACTCGAAAAAATCTCTAAAAACATAGGATATCATAAACTTGTTGCTAACGACAAACATACCAGCGAGGATTCCTATCCCCTCGTTGTGCTCCCCCCCAGCCCTAGTCGCGCGCTCCCCACCGCGATTGTCGCTGCTTGCTGTTGCTGTACACCTCCTGTCCTGAGTCCCTTGTCCCCCGCCCTTGTCGTGCGCTCTCCGTCACGACTGTCGTTGTTGCTCTATGCCCCCCCCCCCTCCTGTGCCACAAAGAGAGAGAGAGCGGGAGGGGGGAAGGGGAGGATTATTTGGTCATTTTCTATTTCAGTTAATACTGTTAGGGCATGGGATATTAAGTTGGTGTCTATCAAAGTTGAGGTACCAAGTTAAAAAACTTGAATAATTGAAGGTATCACGTTGCAATTTAACCTTCTTAAAACTACATTATACATCGCAAAATAAGTCAAACAATCCTAATACCAAAGTCTACAAGTCCTTAACACTCTAATCACAAACACATACAACACAACAAATAAACATTTCTATATGCAATGCAGTTTGGATAATACTATGGATAACATGTGGCTATTTTTTAGCAACAATCTTTTTTGGATCAGGTTGTTGCTAGGATGACACAGTGTTTAGGGCTAGCACACACAGGCTGTGGAGAAAAGATAAATTAATTTCATTAACTTTAATCGATGCTCGATTGAGTTGAAGATCTTATTCGATGGTGATCGAATTAACAATTTTAATCACACACGATTGGTGAAATATTAGTTAAGTACAACAAAGAAAATGAACTAAGTCTCACATGTTAGAAATTTTATTTTGCCCTGTCGATTCATGAGATGAAGAATATAAATAAAATTGCGGAAGCATACCTGAATCCATTGCTATACTTGATGGATCTTGAAGCGATCGTCTCTTTATTGGGTTCGATCTTCCAACTTGCTACGACCCTTAATGACAAAGGTGAATCCAAATCCTTTGTCCCTCTCTTTCTGTTGATGGGGATGCAGAAGAGAAAAAGAGAGAACCTTCTCTTTGGTGGCCGTATAAGTTGGGGACCATAACCCTAATGAATACACATATTTATATTTGTGTTGATATTTCTAATTTGGCCCATCATCAAATTAGAATTATCTCCGGTATCTACACATTAATTCCATGACAATTATACCCTTAAGCCAATTTCTAAATAGACCACTTTAATTTGGCTTAATTATTTAGATAGCCCAAACACAATTAATTTTACATGTGTAGCCCCTTAATTATTGAATAATTCCAACAATCTCCCATTGGGCCACATATGTAACCTAATTATAATTGTGTTAACCTTAGTGAGCTCATAAATTTCTTATCTTAATCCTTAGGGTATATCCGGACAATCTCGTCCATTAACCATATCAACATAGGATCAAAGTGGCCTTCGTCACATATAGCGTAACTAAACCATCAATGGTCACGTATACCAATATAGCTAAACGAAATAGATCAATCATGGATGCGTAGCATGAAAATTATACGCAATGTGATCAATACATGTCTATTTCCAACTGGCCCTTCTTAACTTTAGTGAGATCAATACTTTAACATAATAAAAACAGAATGAACTGAATTTCCATATATCTGATCAGATAAATATCCAAAATACTTTAATATACAAATGTGTCCAAAACCAAATAGCACCCAAATACATAAAATACAAACTCCTACTATATTGCCATATTCTTAATTAACACCTATATGAGCAGTATGCTCATGAAAGACCCTGAGTGATAATGCTTTTGTGAGCGGATCCGCTAACATGGAGTTTGTCCTAATGTGCTATATGGACACTATAACCATTCTGAATTCTTTCCTTCACAACTAGAAACTTTATATCAATATCCTTTGACTTATACAAGTTTCTGTTGTTATTGGAATATAGTATTGATTTATTGTCACACCATAATTTCATGTGGTCTTTCAACACCGTACTGTAGGCGCAACCTTGTGATAATTTCGCAACCATATTTCCTGAATAGATACCCCACAGCAAGTTATAAACCTTGCTGCCATGGTAGAAGAAATTATGAGTGCATGTTTGACACTCATCCAAAATATATCTCCATTAGTCAGCATGACCTGATGTGGATCTCCTGCTGTGTTGGCATCCAACAAAATCGGAGTCGGAATACCTTATGATCTCCATAATTATCCGATCTCCTACAAAGAGCATATAATTTCTTGTTCTCTATTAATTACTTAAGTAGCTTGGCTGCTACCCAATGATCCATCCATATATGCTTAAATATCTACCTAACATCCAAATTATGTACGCAATATCCTGACGCGTATATACTTGTGCATACATTAGACTCCCTACAACTGATCATGAAGAAAAAATCTATTGTATTTTCTTAATTTTAAGGCTAACCTTAGGACACTTGATTGTGACCGAATTTGTCTCCTTTAACGAGAGGTCACATGGTTTGCATTGAATACTTTAATCAATATATAAAACCAAAAAATTATTCCTACTCCCACTGAACTTGTGATACACACAATCTTCAACAGTATTCATCTCAAAACCAAACGAGATAATCACTTGAAAACCTTTGACGAGAAGCTTGCTTGAGTTCATAAATAAATTTTATTAATTTGCAAACCATATTCTTTGGGTCTTTCGAAACAAAGTTTTCTGGTTGCACCATATAAACTGTTTCATCAATGTTACCATTGAGAAATGTCGTTTTGACATCCATTTAATGTAATTCAAGATCAAAATGTGCAACATGTGCTATGATTATTTTAAAGGAGTTTTTCAAAGATACCGAAGAGAAAAAACTCTTTAAAATTAATCCCAAAATTTTGAGTAAAGTCACTAGCTACAAGACGTACTTTATACCTCTTCACGTGACCCTTCGAATCCTTCTTGGTTCTAAATGTCCATTTGCAACCAATGGACTTCATACCTTTTGGTAATGGGACAAGTTCTTAAACTTTATTGTCTTGCATGGACTTATACTCCTTATTTATTGTATCAATCCATTTTGAGAACTGGAACTTTCCATGGCTGACGGAAGTTGATTAGATCATCTTCCAGTATCCACATTCTTCCTCAAGTTCCTAGAAAAATATGACAATATTATCCGAAATTATATTTCTCCTTTCTCTGGTGGACCATCTTAATATTACCGGTTCTTGAGGTTGTTGAGTTTGTTCCTTAGGAATAATTACCTTATCTTGAATGGGGTGCCACTACGTTGTCGTTGTTAAGGTATCTCAACAACGACTTATAGAGGTAATTCGATATTGTCTTATTGAGACTCCAAATTCACTTCTTGATCATGACAGGTATAGAATCCTGCACATATAATTAAAAGTGATAGTAAGAATCGTAATTGATTCCTTCTCAAAGACAATGATCATGACTTTATTTCTCCTCCAAACTCAACATCCTCAAAAATTATTACACTTCTCGTCTCAAAAAAATTTTCTTAGTGTGAGATTGTATAATTATCAACCCCTTGATCTATAACATAACCAATAAAGTAGCTGCTTATAATTTAACTTTGGTCTGTCTTCTCATTACACATTCAGTATAAATATTAAAGTCTATAAAGTCAATGGAATCCAAATCTCATCAGACACAAATCGTTCAACTCTATTTCTAGAGAAGTAACCTAATGCTTATGTCATAATGAGGCTAAAAAAATTGTTAATTTTGCATTTAGTACCACATGACTTCACTTGCAAGGTTTCATTATAAGATGCAATAATTTCAACTGAATATAGGTTATTATAATCCTTAAGGGAACCGTTACCAATAATATTTGAATTTAAAGATAGACTAAACTTATTGTTTTCAAATGAACAATGGTAACCAGATTTGTCCATTAAGGAAACTAAAACTGAATTTCGTCTAAAACACGGTACAATAAAAGTGTCTATCAAATCCAAATAATAATCGGTTCCTAGAAATAACCTAAAATGTCATATTGCATCCACTTCTACCGATTTGTCGTCACCCACATAGATGTATTTTTCACTATCAATTGGCTTCGGTAGCTCAGACAACCTTGTCTATAAACACTAATGTGGGTAGTAGCACCAGAATCTAACCACCACGTATTTTTAGGTACTAAATCTAAATTAACCTCAGAACAGACCAAACATAGAAATGTATATTTTTTTATACGTCATGCGTGATACTTTGTACATTTCTTCCTTATGTGTCCTGTCTAATTATCACAAAAGAACAACCCTTAGTTTTATATTATTGTTTCTTTTGACCTGGACCCTTAGCAACTACTGTATTCATTTCTTTTTGTCCTTAAAGTTTATCCCATTAAACATGAAAATTAAAATCTTATTGGCAGATATTTTAACAACATTAACTGTAAAGAGAACAAAGCAACAAAAACAAACATGCTCTAATAAATAACCAAAGCATAAAATATAGTCAAACAAATTCAAATAATGGTGAACCCCATCTCAAGATACCTAGTACATCATTAATATCAAGTCTTTGGACAGTAATATTAACTGTAAGTGGTATTCTTGGTGTAATGATCAAACGTTGACAATAAGTCATGTCAAATAATAAGCCTATATTTGGATCGGGTTATTATTCACATGTAAACCGTATAATTGTCACACATTTATCACCACAAGTATGTGTGTAATTCGGCCAAGTATTAACCTTCCTTTGGGCCAGCTAATACCCGCATGAATATACACACACAAACATCTGACATCTCTCATAGACTATCTACGCAAGAGAGGTCACTTTGGCGACATCTTGTTTCAATGGGTCAAATTAGAATGCTAGACAACTACTGTGAGTCACAAAAGGTACCAAAAATTTGAATGTTGACTAAATTTTACAAAACTGAATCATGTCCAAATCCTTCTGCTTATTTAAATTAAATAAACATAAATTCTTATGTACTTGCATATTTTTAAATTTAAATAATCAACCGATTAGACTCTAACAAATATATGCAGCAACAAATAATATCAAATATTTCATAAGGATGACTTTAAATAGAATAATCTATAGAAGACCAAATATATGCATTAATAGATTACATTAAATAATCTATAAATATTATACCAAAAATTGATCTACTATATCAAAAGCATGTGAATCTTTTGCATGATTTAAATAATTGAACAAAGTATACATGGTATCACCATTATACAGGACATATGCTAGAACATAAAACAAAGTTAGACTTAACAATAGTGCCAATATTAAGGAAATGAGTTTCAAAATATAAGATGTACAGTACATCTATGAAAATCATACATGTCGAAAAGGACTCAGAGTAAGTCTCAAAGAAAAGAAATTCAGTCTTCCTAAGTCTTATAAGAAGAAAACTTCAGAGTACTAAACGGAGTTTGTGGGTGATCAAAAGCACAAGTTATGGCTGAGAGACTGACATTTCCCGAAAGATTATTGAGGAATCGTTTATTATGAAACAAGAATGACTTATGCTTCTTTACATGAAACCTAGAATACAGAAGAAATAATATTATGGGCATATGGCAATAGAATACAAACTAGATTCCTTCTTAGAACATTTACGAATAAGATCTAACATGGTAGCGGAAGAAATAAACAATTTCATAATAAGACCTTGAATAATGTTAATAAAATATTCTCAAGTACACCTTTCATTTCCATATAAAATATGCAAACTTCACACAATGTGATTTGCTGCGTACTGACTACTTATGTAGCTTCTTTAAAAGATACACGTGAGTGTAGTCTAGCCATTAGATGTGTACTTGTTTCAACTTAATCATAACAGAATACTATCATCGGTCCAACCAACTAAAAGAACTTCTGGATCATAAAAAATTTGATCGAACAATCAAAACCCTAAATTAAATTAGATCTTACGATCTAGGGTTCCTAAATAACAACAAAAATTAAATCTAAACCTTCAATCTCATAAATCAAACAAGGAGGCTCTGATACCACTTGTTAGAAATTTTATTGTGCCCTGTCGATTCATGATATGAAGAACATAAATAAAATTGCAGAAGCGTACCTGAATCCATTGCTAGACTTGATGTATCTTGAAGCGATCGTCTCTTTATTGGGTTCGATCTTCCAACTTGGTACGACCCTTAATGACAAAGGTGAATCCAAATTCTTTGTCCCTCTCTTTCTGTTGATGGGGATGCAGAAGAGAAAAAGAGAGAACCTTCTCTTTGGTGGCCGTATAAGTTGGGGACCATAACCCTAATGATTTATATATGTGTTGATATTTCTAATTTGGCCCCTCATCAAATTAGAATTATCTCCGCACTACAACAAATAGGGTATACAATAGCAGTTTATCTATAGCATTCAAGCCTCCCTGCTATAGAATGTCATCATCAATAGCGTTCCTTCCGCAGTGCTATTAAAATAAAATACAATAGCAGTTTATCTATAACGTCCGAGCCTCCCTGCTATTATAATATAATCATCCATAGCGTTCATATTGAAGTGCTATTAAACATTCATACAACAGCAGTTTATCTATAGCGTTGAAGCCTCCCTGTTATTAGAATGTCATTATCAATAGCATTCATTATGCAGTGCTGTTAACAGAACTTTATATAGCGTGTTATGAACACTGTTAAAGGTATAGTTTTTTATGAACGTTGCTATGCCCGTATGTCTAGGGGGTGAGCATTATTCGATTTTTGGACCGAAATCCGAATCGAACCTAACCGAATAAGAGATTTGGTTGGGTTTAAAAAAAATTCGGTTCGGTTTCGGTTTCGAAAATACTAAAATTTCTTATTTGATTTCGATTTCGGTTTTGGGATTCGGTTTTGGTTTAATCCCACTAACCTTTCAAAAATTTTATCTAAAATTCCTCTCCCTGGTAAACCGAATAAGAAAATTTAGTAATATATATACGAAATATATCTTTGTATATTTAGTTACTATATATATTGACAAAAAAATTATAAATAAACTGAAATATTGGTTAAACCAAATAAACTGAAAATCGAACAGATTTATTCCGTTCGGTTTGGTTCAATACGGGATATTTCGGTTGGTTTCAATTTTTGTTATTCGATTTTCGGTCGAATTCGATATTTGGTAATTCGGTTCGGTTAACCGAGTTAATCGAATGCTCACAATTGAACTATCTACTGTTCCAGTCATGGGAAAAGTAATACAGTTTTCTATTTTACATTAAAAAAATAAGTTATAGGAGCGATTCAGTTTTGCTATATACACTACACCAAAATTGACAATTTGTGACAGTTAGAATTGTCCAACAACGACGTATTAAAACTGTCGTTGCATTTTCGACGGATTGAAACCGTTGTTTAAGTTCAAAGCCTGTTTCACCATAAGAGTATATTTCTGTTGTTTAACATCAAATTATTATTTTTTTGGCTCCTTATTATGAAAATTTTAGTTCCCTAATTTTTACAAAATCTCGCGCCCCCTCCCACACCCCAAGCTGGAACCTTCTCAAAATTTCCCTCTCTCAAATTTCTTTCTTATTCAATTTTCATCTCTTTTCTCAAAGATTCTTTCAAAACCCGTTCCCCTCCCCCTCTCCGGCTGGAACCCTAAGGAATTTTCTCAATCCACTGTGTCATCGTCTTTCGCCTCCCACTTTGTACCCTCCTTCGCTACCACGCCCTTTCACAACTTCACGGGGGACAAAGGGCGAGAAGGACTAGAGCAGTCAAGACGGGCCGGCGGGGCGGGCCGGCGGGGCGGGCCGGCCTGTAACCCACCATAACCCACCATTTGGCGGGGCGGGGCGGGCCGACCCACCATTTTGGCGGGCTGGAAAAATTCCAACCCAGCCCAACCCACCGGCGGGCCACGGGCTAGGCGGGCGGCCCGCTTAATTTTTTTTAAATTTTTTAATTATTGTTTAGTTTCTTAAAAGAAAAAAATCATATATATAATATTTTCTACTCACTCTCATATGCATCAAATTGCAAGTAAAATACAAGAAACATTATAATAGTAGATATTTCTTTAAAACACCTTCATTCATGTAAATAAATGATCAAATTTAATATTTTATACGTTATTACTTGCATTAAATGAGAATTTTTATCATTTATAATACATATCTCATATATGTGCTAAATAAAAATATTAAAAATTTTATAAAAAAAATAGATGGCGGGCCAACCCACTTGGCCCGCGGGCTAGCCCACCCCGGGGTGGGCTACTAGCGGGCCAGCCCACCTAGGCCCGCCTGTTTGGCGGGCTCCTAAATGCTCGGCCCAACCCACCTTTTTGGCGGGCGGGACGGGCCGGCCCAACGGGCTTAGCCCATTTTGACAGCTCTAGGAAGGACAGTCCCGAGGCGGAGGACGATCCAGACTTGGGTTGGACTATGGGACAGGTGATGAGAAGTTTTTTAATCTTTTCTAGGGTTTATATTACCACTACCACCATCCTCACTTCCGCCATTACTACTCCCACCACCAATTCCAGGTATAGAACTGGGAATAAAATTAATGACTACATGGTGTTTGATGAAATGATGTTATGAAATTTTATTGATCTTGCAGGAAATGAGCGCAATGTTGATAACACGAACAATGATCGTCGAACATAGTTTGTATCTCTTACATTTTTTATTCCCTTTCAAAATAAACCATTGCCTTTGCCAACCATCTGACTGGTTCTCGGGTGAGAACTGGCAGGTATGTTGGTAGCATCACACTATTATGTTATATGATGTCTGTTCATGTCTCTTTTTCCTTTTCTCAGTTCTTATTTGTTTGTCCCTAAAAACTACCAATACTAAATGTCGTTTATATTAGTCTATTTTTTATGGACTATACAATAGTTTATTGTCTGAATTCAAATCTTGCACAAGAAAATGGAATATCTCCTCCTCTCCTTGAAATATTATGGTTTGATATCCTTTCAAGTGAAAATTTTGTCCTCCTTCTACTCAAGTATTTAGAGAGATTATGTAATGTTAATTTAGAATGGCATCTCGCTGATGTTGGCTTAGTTACTGGCATGATCTTTGTGCTTGTATCCCTTATGAAGCCATCATAAAAACTGTCAGTTCTTTTATGGAGCTTTTTTATGTTTCGTATCCATATCCAACCACATTATGATGGGAGATGGCTTGGTTGATGACAAGGAACCTTGCGGTCTCCCATTTACTTATGGCTGAAATTTGTCTGTATACAATATTATTATTGTGGTTATACCTCTTCTAGAAATGGGCTCAGTAAGATACATATAGTGAAAACTGCATCATAGTTCTTCAAGTTGCAATAATTGTTCTTCATGAATGACTACTGCTGTTGTCTTTTGGAGTAATGGATTGATACATTTTATATGGCTTTTATGTTTATCACACTCGAAAAGGACTGTCATGTTCAGTAGCTTATGCAAATTACTATCCAGTGAAGGAGAAAAGATGGGTGACATTCAAAGGGGAAGAAGATCCGACAATCATACCAGGTCAGTTTTGTGATGAGACACCTCTCTTGTTCCTGTTATAGGGAACTGATGGATTAGAAGTCTAGTCTGCTGAGACGCCATTATATGAAGAAAAACTGTCATCTGAATTTGATCAAAATGGAGTCGGAGTGGGTGAGGGATCTGCTAGGTTTTCCAGATATTTGGGCATTTTGGCTCGAGATTCCAACCAAATTCCGCTCAGCTATTTACGATGGGATAAAGTACCAAAAGAGAAGAAAAAATTACTATAGGAAATGATACGTGTAAGTTCCTATATTATGTTGAGAATTTTAGGTTGTCTATATAATTTTAGGTTGTCTATATAATTTTCTGTCACGACCTCTAGCCCGTCTAAAGACATTATATTTGATGATTGAAGGTTTTCTGTGCTCGTTACCCAGTAAATGCCTTGAACACTGCTGGCTTTGTCGAGCTGAGCCTATGCGTATTGAGATACGGATGTGATACCATGCAAAATGTGTTTTTTTCTTTCTAAAAAATAGGGTATGGTATGGTGTGATATGGATAACATTGTATTTACACATGACATCTATATACATACCTGAATAGGTTAACTGTTTAAAGTCATAACTTCAATGCTGTGATATTGGCATATGATTTTCGGTAGGTAGTGGTTCTACAAAGTTCATACAATTGTAATTGCTTTATGTGCAACAATAGTTTACTTGAAGACTGTTAGCAAGAGAAACTAATTTGTGATGTATATCTTCCCTGCTCTCATTTATATCAGTTTAGACTTCAAATCTTAAAATTGCATTTTGTTTCCTTGCGTCTGGTTGTAGGCTTGTAGGTAGTGGTTTTCGAAATGTTAGTCTGGTTGGATGCTTATGAACTTCAAATATATATAGGACTTTCGCTGATAAAGTTATAATTATTTCTAAGAAAATAGAGTATAGACACAAACAACTTTTCTTGACTAAGATGGCATATCCAATTTTTATTTTGATACTTATATTAGGATTCTTCTGACTGAATTTACCACTCATTCCATGTTTGGACCATTTGCTTGAAACCATTTTGACTGAATTTATCAGTTGTACACCATGTTTGGACTGTATGTACCCAGTTTGAACCAAAGAATTTGCTGTGAACTGAAACCGTAGGTGTGAAGCCTAAAAATCTTGACAGTAGTTTCTTCCATCTTCTACAAGCCACCCTACCAAACAGTTTATGTTTAAAAATTTAAACATAAACCATTTGACTGACCTATAGATATAACAGCATTATGAAAAATCTTCATTTGAGTTCACAACATAAAAAGAGACATTTGCAGCAGCAACGGAACAACAGGGTAAAATTTAACATAACTATTCTTTAATGTCTGTGGAACATTCAGATTACCATCAGAGCTTCAAGACCTTTACTTTTATCCTAACTAATTCCCATCGACACAATACAGCAGCTCAAAATCACATTAAAAACCAGTGTCCTATAGACAAATAAAATTGTTCTTAGGAAAACTGTCATCTCAGCAGACTAGACTTCTACATGAGGGGCTTTGTGGCATCTATGTTCTTAGGAAAACTGTCATCTAGACTAGACTTCTACATGTTACTGGAGTGTATTAAGAAGACTGCAACTGCTACATGTTCTTAGAAAAACTGTCATTTAGTAGCAGTATTGTATCAGGAACACTTGTGTATCAGAAGAGTCTACATGTTACTGGAGTCAAACCAGGTACTTGTGTGATGCCATGACATGACATGACTGGTATATCTTGGTCAGCCTTCTTAAAAGATGACTTTTGTGGTGGTTTAGACTTCCTGTATTTCATTCACCACCATGGGGGATAATGCTGGAGCAATTCCTGCTAGGAAAGCAAAGCTGGTGCTGGTTTTATACTTAAGAGCTTGTGCTAGTACACAAGAATCAAAAGCTTGTTGGTTGGTCATATAAGTTCTTTTGTTACATTGAATTTCACTTGTCATGTGATATGCAGATGAATTAGTGACCCATGCCCTATGTTGTATATCTTGGGTGTCCTTGTCTATTAATCAACAAAGCTATTTTAGCAACTACCCTTTCTTCTAGATATTGTTGCCCATTTATCTTATTATTATACACATCCTTATTGACATAATGACATTACAAACTCAGACTAATATGAATGTCAATGTTGACATAGGCATGACTCAGTGTGCAAGGTTAACGTGTCAAAGATTCTATTATAGCTGACCATATTCTGTATGATGCTCTCCTGGGAGAATCATTGTTTACTAGGTTGCTCTCTTGTGTTGAGGCATGTCATTTTTCGGCAATTATATACATAATCAAATGATTGCAGACTGTTATTTACTAATTAACCTCTTACTGAAATATCTATTGACTAACATGAGTTTCAGAGAAATATTCATGTAAGGGGTTAGGGGATTCTACTACCAACTTTACAAGAACAAGAACAAGAACAATAAGCCTTACAGTTGGCTGGATATTAAGTTTTACAAATGATGTTGGTCGAGCTCCATGAGTTTCCTGCTAATAATACAGAGACTGGGAATCTTCACATGCAGTTAGTGTGTGATTAAATCATTGGAGAGTATCTCACTAGGCTTTTTCCATGATTGTATTCATATGACTAGCTTCACTTTGCCTATTACTCACTAATTTTAGTGGTCATATCCATTTCACTTTCTCCAAACAGTCACATAAACTAGAACATTGCAACCCTCCATGCCACAAAAGAGTGATCTGATTGTTACTTTTCTTAACCCGGTAAGAATGTTTTAGAGAATTTGGGAGATATCAAGGCTATGAAGGGTCTTTTGAGTTTAGAGAGAAATATTGAGACTGTACATCCTGAATTTTGATGATATTTTAGCCAAAAACTAGATAGAGAATGTTCTCAAATGATATGTTTTCTTGTTCAGTTTGACTTATTGAAGGACTGGCACTGTAAAACACTTCTAATTCCTGTATTATATTCTACAACATTTTGTTGTATTATATTCTAATTTCTCTCATTAACAATATGCATTGAAGGTTGAATTTATTCAAAGTCCAAATTATCTGTTGGTATTCTTGTCAAACTCATATACATTTAAAATGGACAATGGATGATAGCCTATGATATCTCTGTTAGCATGCCATAGACGGCCAACTGGCCAAGCAGGCATATGAATTTCATCACATGCTTAGTCATTTTGTTATAGAAGTTCCTTTCTTATCTTTTTCTGTAGCAAATTATCTATTTATGGTATGACTGATTCAAAATACGCAAAAAAGATAGCAAAGAAGCGAAGACAAGAAGGTTCGAATGCGGTAAGAAGCATTCTTTCTAATAATTACTTATGTCTACTACCTTTCTAGGTTAAAGTAAGATGAAAGTTTACATTCAAGGTTAAATGTAGTTTATATCTACTATCTTTCTAATAATTACTTATGTCTATTTTGTACTTGTAGCAAAAATTTACATTCAAGGAGTGCGATGAGGAGGCAAAAATGTATGTCCTCCAACAAATGGGAAGACTTGATAGGACCAACAAATCAAAATTAGGAAAATATTTGAAGGAAAAGACGAATGATGTAAAATAAAAACTAATCCTACACTCTTTGATACTAATTTCTACTTATCTGCACACTTCTTCAATAATCTGAACTTATAATCTACTGTTTACTGAAAATAGCATCAAGATCACTTCTTCACATTCTATTACACAGATGTTTTACTCACGGTTATCCTCTTGGACAAGGGGGACCCCTATGTTTTACTCACTGTTTTACTCATTGTTTTAACAAGATCAATTTTTCATCATGAAAATAGCATCAAGATCAATTTTTCTAGGCATCTGCACACTTCTGGTACAGCAACTACATAAAACAAACTTTCATTCTTTACTTGATTACTTGGGTCAACCTGCAACAAATGCCAATTGGCAAAATATAAACAATAACGCATTTGTATAAAATATTTTTGGAACAAAACTGAACAAAAATAAGGATCCATTAGTTTTTTCTGAACTTTACAACTTACTGAACTTTACTGCAATTAAACATTCACTAATGATTTTCTTTATTGCAATTAAACATTCACTAATGAACTTTACTGCAATTAAACTGAACAAAACTGAACAAAACTTTACAACTTACGGAACTTTACTGCAGTTAAACAAACTTTCATTCTTTCATTAGTTTTTTCTTTACACTAATGATTTACCCTCTATTTTGTGTAGGTTGGATGAAGGAAGAGGATGCTTTATGAGGAGTTTTGGTTGTAGATAGGCTCGAAGGGAGCTAAATGTTAGATAGTCAACATTTTGGGATATATGTAGCTGACTACACTGTTAATGTTTTATTTTTGGACATATGTTTGGTACTACTTCGTTGTTCTACATGGAGAAATTAAGGATTTTGAATGTTTGGTACTACTTGGTTGTTCTACATATATTAGACGGTGAAATTAATGAATTTAGTTATGTTCGAAATTCATTCTGTGATTGATTCGCATTTAAATTTTTGAATACCTGCATTTTGTGTAACTGTGGTCTGCAATAGTATTTTGATGTGCTGCATTCTGCAAATTTTCGAATACAGAATTTTGATTCTACAACAGCATCCTGACATGCTATTGTTGCACATATAATAGCAGAAAAGAAATGCTATATAAAGCAGCTATATATCGAAACGCTATTAACAAACAATAACATACAGGAACGCAATTAAAAATAAACAGCGTTCAGGAACGCCATAAAACATTTATAGCGTTAACAAATGTTATTAATGAACTATAGCGTTCGTAAAGGCTATGTAAACTATATAGCGTTTGTAAGTGCTATAACTAGTCTATAGCGTTCATGAACGCTACAAAACATTAATAGCGTTCATGAAAGCTATTAAAGTTCTATAGCGTTCCTATTTGCTATAACTGCAATATAGCGTTTCAAAACGCTATACATTGTCTATAGCGTCGATGAACGCTATAATCCATGAATAGCGTTCGTGAACGCTATAACTTTATAGCGTTCTTGTACATGGGGTTATTATAGCGGGGACATATATAGCGGGCAGAATATGCATTCTACAACGTTCAGCGCACGCTATCATATCCCATATCTGTTGTAGTGCCGGTATCTACACATTAATTCCATGACAATTATACCCTTAAGCCAATTTCCAAATATACCACTATAATTTGGCTTAATTATTTAGATAGCCAAAACACAATTAATTTTACATGTGTGGCCCCTTAATTATTGAATAATTCCAACATCACACCCTCTCTTCACAAGATCTTACAAATAATGTGATATTTATCAAAAAAATGTTAATTATATTACAAATAATTTAAATGTGACTATAATATTCTTCCCTTTACCATCGATCGTTCAATCCTAACAATCACAAACTTAACTATTATTATCTTATATAGGGATACCAAAATGGAAGTCTAATTTGAGTGCACTATAATCACGTCACAATTCAAAGACTCCACACTAAGGATCAATGAGTTGTGTTTCGATCCCTTCATTTATGTTACTATCACATTGTCTTCTTTCTTATTAGACCTTGATTTATGTTACTCTATTACTTGTGCACGATTCATAGTGTTGTTCTATAATGTTTTCATACACATCCACAAATAATTTTTGTTCATCAAGTTCGCATTTTCAATGATTAATGTTATCGTGATTATGTTTGGTAGTGAGAGATGAGTGGGAGGATATCACTAGTATACATGTGGTCTTTCTAAATATTGTTTAACTTCTACTATTTAGCCACTATTTACTAACAATCTTGTACCTCATGCATTTATTGTCAGTTCTTCTATCGTCCACATGCGAAAAATTGAGATTCTAAATACATTGTACACAAATTATTATTTCTTGATATAACTTTTTTTCATAGTGGTTTTGCATGTTATCTTTTCGTAGTATCATTGTATGCACATTGTTATAGATCATGTTCCTTTATCTTATTCTACTTATATGTATAGTCGTTATATTGTTTCATAATTTTCTTTTTTTTTTTCTCTATCATGTTAGTGTTAGTAGATATATTATGATGCGTAACTCTATTATTACTATTGTACTTTGCTCTATTTATGACATGATAATATTGAAAAATTTAGACGATGAGGGGTTATCTGACCTATTATAATAATGACGAGGGTGATGTGGACGTCAATACAACTGATCATGCTTAGCGAATATTTAGAATTCTAGAGTTGCTTAGCTTAGTAGTAGCAGGGCCGGCCTTGAGTTCATATGGGCCCGAGGCGAACTTTCAAAATGGGCACTATACATAATGTAAAAAATATTAAAAAACTATAATAAAAGTAATTAAAAATAATGCTATCACTAAGAATTGAACTAAGGACATCTACTTTACAAATTTAACATAATAACAACTAAATCATAATTATTTTATGTTAAGGAAGGTCCATGGTATATACTGGTTATATTTTAGATGAAGATTATTAATATATTTATGTCAAAACTGTTTTTTTAGGTCTTCCAGGTCCGTGGGCCCAGGGCAGTTGCCCTGAGTAGTTTTTTTTTTTTCAATCTTCTATTATTATAGCAAGTTTGTTCCCCAAAAAACTATTCGATTGTTTGTGATTTGGTGACTTTTGTTTGGATATACTCTAGTAGTGTCGGTGATCTTCCTTTCAGATTCATTCAGTCGTTTCTTAATTATTTAGATTTCTTAGTTATATTATTCGTCTCTTTGTTATTCACTTTCGTATGTATATCCATCTTTCGTGGATGAGCTCTAAAGTAGATGTTGATTATATTTGGAATAATTATTGATGATTATGATAGTGTTATAGTATTGAGGTATAGACATCTTACTACAGTTGATACCACGACGTAGACTGGGTGTGACCATGTAACCGTGTCCAATTATTTGGAAGATGGGGGGTGACAATTGGTGCACAAGACCGGACTAGTCCGGCCTGGGCCGAACTAGGTCAAAACTATACCCAACCCGCTCAACAAGCTGAATGAGAGACAATACCATCTCCTTTTACAAGGGTTTTTCTTGAACATGTTTACTTGTTTGAAAGTAGGTGATGGAAGTAGAAAATGCACTTCTATGAAACAACAAATCCATAGATAGGTGGTCTTTGAAAGTGTCATTGCACTTAAAAAACATCAAAAGTTAAAAGTCAGCATTCTTTCTTAAAATTAGAATGTGAGGAAATAAATTGAAAGTTCACTCTCAATTATATTTTCACTTCTAGTCGATTTTGTCAAATGTTGAAAGTCTACTTTCAATGAAATGCCACTTTCAGGCAACCAAATAGTCTAAAGAGTCGGTTTGGTTAACATATATGAAAAATGAGATATAAAATTCATATTTATTTGATTCCCTTTTGTGATGGATCCCGGAGTAATTTCCTACTTTTTCTTCTTATTATATGGTAGCGGATTGAAATTTGGTAAAATAATAATTAGTTATTAAATATTGTGGATCTTACTATCAAGTTATGAGAGATCATTGATTGTGGTGGCAAGTGACACCCAATACCAGGAAAAAGGATGACGATTTTTTTAAGATAGTATTTACACGCAGTGATTTTTTTCAATCAATAAACATTGGAAAGTAGAGGCTATATAAATTTTAGGCTTAATTGCACTTTGCTACCCTCAACTATTACCATTTTTTAACTTTGTACCCTAAACTATTTTTTGTAACAATTTGGTACCCAGATGTTATTTTGGACTAAAATGCCCCTACCCCTACCCCTAACCCTCCCCCCCTGCACACTCCGGCCGCCCCCCCTGCTCACTCCGGCCGCCCCTCCCCCCCTGCTAGCTCCCCCCCCCCCGCCCCCCACCCCACCCCCCTGCTCACTCTGGCCGCCCGCCCGCCCCCGCCTCTCTCCTAGGCCGCGGCAGCACGGGAGGAGAGGGGCTGGGGAGGGAGGGCGGGGCGGGAGGCGGGGCAGGGGTGGCCGAAGGTAGCAGGGGGGGTGGGGGGCGGGGGGGCGGAGCTTGCAGGGGGGGTGGGGCGGCCAGAGCTAGCAGGGGGGTGGCCGGAGTGGGGAAGGGGGTGGAGGGAAGGAAGAGGGAAGGGCATTTTCGGAATTTTTGAAAAATTAGGTATCAAGTTGAAAAAAAAAAATAGTTGAGGTACCAATTTGTTACGAAAAAAAGTTTATGGTATCAAGTTGAAAAGGCGGAATAGTTGAGGGTAGCAAAGTGCAATTAAGCCTAAATTTTATGCACTTCCATGTTCCAACCTACAACAATGAACGAAACAAACTATAAAGAAACTATTAAATTCCTTAAAAGTGCTACTTCCAAATGTTTGATAAAAACAATGAAAGTGGATAAAGTAAAAAAATCCACTTGAAAGCAGATTTTCCATATCATATATAGAACTTTTTATCCGAGATACACTTGAAAAGTGAAGAGGATTTGGATTTGCACTTTACACTTTTTATTATCCACTTTTCAAGCAGCCAAACATGCAACTCTATACTCATTATTAGATATGCTAATGAAATCGCAAATGCTTTTTTGTCCGCAGACGGGCCAGCCCGTCCGTCTGCGTGGCGCTTTCACATTGGCCCCTCCTATTCGCATGGGTCCCACACCGACGACATGCCAATGTGAGGGCGCCACCTAGGGGATGAGCTGGCCCGTCAAAGGGTCAAATAGCAGCGTTCAAATGAAATTGACCTAGCAATATCCAAATCTGACTCTGAAAAGTTTCGAGCAAAAATATTTGGTCCTAATTTTACATACCTAGGTTCTTACCTGACCATTCAAATTTTGAACTGACTTAGATACATTGACTATTTCTATTACGAGCAAAATTAACTTTCAATATTTAACCAAAATATGAAATACGATAAAAGTGATGAATTCCATTCTGTCACGACCCGTACCCTGATTAGGGGCACGAGTACGTGGTTACGTCCAGCCTACGCCGCAGCATCGGCGGTAGAACGCTGTCTAGGTCATCTATAAATACTACAACTAAACAGATAAAGGTACCTGTACAGTATATACACTCCGAATGGAGGTGACATAGCAATACAGTCTCAATCACAAGGCAAACTAGGATAGATAGCATGAAAGAAAATATGATAGATGAAAGCAGGAAATAAGTTTGAGATCCACACAAGCCCAGATATATACACGACACCACAGAGTCACAGAATATAATATGAAATACTACTGTCTGAAAAGTACTAGCTGGCTCGCAGGCCAGGCAACCCTAACTAAGCTACTCTACTCAGGGTGAGCAAAGTCTAGTGGCTCTACTAACAAGTCATGGTCCAGGTCTACTCCATCAGACTCGACCCCATAATAGGTCGGGCAATCTGCCTCAGAATCATCTGTAATATATCAACGGTATCCTGTCAGAAAAATGAGCAAGTACAAACACTAACAGCAGTTCCATGTGAATTGACAAATTCTATAAGAGACAGTATAATAAAATACAAGACAAAGATATAGGAAGATTTGGGAGCCATTCGGAAGCTGAGTTACAACCCGTAAACCAAACAAGGACCGGGATTGTAACCCTTCTCCCGAACAGAACTTAGCCTTCAATCAAGTATAGCATAAGGGCATGTAGAACATGTGAGTAAATGAATATCATAGCATGGTGAAAAAAGTACTGAATGTAAAACTGAGCAGGATATAAGATATGATAAAATAAATATAAAATGTGCCTTGAATTATTAGAGCGTTATATGATCGGCTTGGAAAACATGATCAGGCTTTCCATCCGACCGGCTACGAATAATGTGTACAATAGAGCGGTAAGACCGGTCACCATGGAAAGCTATGAACGATGTAGGATAAGGCTTTACCCGTCGTGAGGCGAGGGTATAGCTATGAACAATGTGTATGTCACGTCCCAGAACCAGAATACTGGAGAGCGGAGGAATGCCTCAGCCAGCTACGTATTACGGGTAGATGAATACCGTATAATACGATCAATGATGTCTAATAAGACGAGGGGGTGCATACTACATAAAAGTCTCGCTATGGTCCCTTCACATCTATTGTCTCAATGATTCGAACAAGAAACAAAAATAGAGAACATGTGAGATAAAGCAGTAAGGCGTCCCAAACGCTCAGTCAAAATGTTCTTGATATCTGGCTTTACAAAATACAGCCAGATGATGTAGTAAGTATACACAATTGTTATCAGCTGCAGTCTGACTTAGTTACAATTATGCAAAAGTAGGTACAAGACAATCCGACTAACATGTCGGTGCCAAACGATAAAGTATAAAGTATTTAACAAAACGAGCGGGAAAGTAAGGAACCCACTCGAGTCCTCCTGCGATCATCCCTCTAGTATTGACCATCTTGGAGGTAGAAGTAAGCTGGATCCTCTGGAACCAGCTCTAAATCTGGCCATACAAAACCAGAGAGGTTAGACCTCTAATAGCAAGTACCGCAATGAAGCACGATATGAGGAGTAAAACATAATAAATAGATCTCTGCTGACTACTGGGATTCACCTCACATCACGACACTTCGAACCAACCTCCCAACCAAACAAGGACAGAAGTTGACCCGTCATGTCCCGATATTTCGATCATCTTAGTTAGTCATCAGAGTAGAGACAGTACACAAACAAATCAGCTTAAACGGCCATGCAACTACTACGGCTTGCTACTGTAAGTTCCAGGTTATCCTGGAATTATGCAATAGAAGATTCCTTAATTCTTACTATGTGCAAGCAAGGCTAGTTTATCCAGTCAATCAATTACGCCAATCATGAATTAGACGAGTCCCAGCGGGACGCCCGTCATCAATATACAATATACAATAGATAATTTAACCAGATATCGCTCCCTGCCCGTGTGGCAGATTTGCAGTATCTGTGGGGACCAACTAAGAACTCGGGCACTACTAGTCCCAAGAGGGCTACCATTAAGAACTCGGGAATCCATTCTCTCCATGCAATCATTATTTTATTTAACTTAATAGTCTCTACATTGAGTGAAGTCCCATGCTGTGGGTCATGGTCATTCAAATGAGTACTTTCGTACGGGGTACGATATGCACAACTCTACAACGGTACCAGTGTGGTCAGGTTGTAGGTCTTACATAGCGTAATGCAACAATCAAAACTAACCACGGAGTAATCAAGCCTTGACCATAAAGTGCACATGCTGTTTTTGTAAGATAAATAAATAACTAAATAAATAAATAAATAATTTGAAGCATGCATGTGCCTGTATGCCAATATTCGAGATTAGCCAGTCGATTGCAATAGTTCATAGTTAATATGAACGTGTCTCATTCATTCATTTCAATAAGACGACTAGCCAGTCTCTTAGTTCCAACTAGGAAGCATGATTAATTATTTAAATTAAGATATCAATCCTTGTTTATTAATGCCAAGATAACAATCTGTCACGACCCGGTCCCCAAATACTTGGGTCGAATCGGATCATGCCCAGCCTGCACCGTTGATGAGACGGCGGCAGTAAGCTGTAATCCATATTGCAGGTCAATCAACAACAAATTTAAATTTAAAAGTTGCCACAACATTTATTCGATAATAAACTTGTCCAGTACAAAAGTTTAAAAGATCCAAAAAAACTGAAATAAGACTAGCTAACACCAACAGCATCTAAGGAGACGCCGATCCATCGTCGTCAGGTAGTACCGCCGGGTACCGAACAGGATTGTTGAACATTAGCTCTGTGCCACCAGATACTCTAGAAAGATCAACCTCAGAGTAACCTAAAATGTTGTTCTCCAGTCAGGAGTGAGCAAAGTACAGTTCATGCAAATTTTAACAATTAAAAATGACAATTTATAACATGCATTTTTAAACAGTTTGAAAATGAACAATTTTGAAATAGTACAGTACAGTGATATGAATAGGTAAAGAATATGACCGGTTTGGGTACATTTGTATCCTAGCGATACGGTATGGCTTGTCCCCGTGTGAAGAGGGGAAAGCTAACACATTCATTATCCTAAGTTTGGATTTGGTCATATCCAGTACACTATTCCCCCAGTCCCCAACAATACGATCAATGCTCCCGAAGGAGTTCGTGTAAACAGTGGTTTAAACTTGCAATGAAACAATTGTGAAAATAATTGTAAAATCTACATAAAATGTACTTGCCTTAAACTTCAGTTGGACGAGATTGGTACTTCGGGATTCGAAAGGTCACACTCTTCCTTGAAATCCTACATTCCGGGGAACTTGTTTCAGAAACAAACTCTAAAGTATCTAGTTACAATCTCTATTGGTCTTTCCTAGTCAATTTTAGTTATCACTAGCTAACACAACATCACAACGTTTACTAATGAGTTTGAATTTAGAAATTCAATTTATTTAGGTTTTTCGGGAAAAACTTGTAATTATCAAATTAATATAAAACTTGGTATTTTATCTACTTATTGGACAAACTTGTTAAAATACATAAAATATTTTCTTTAAGATGAGAAATTCATATATTATTAATTAATAATAATTTAACGGTTAATCCTACGCTTTCCACATTCCCAGAAAATAAAGTAAAAATTACTTCCTACTTATTACAAGACTTAAATCATAGAAACTGGGCTTATGCCCTTACAATATTTAATTACATAAATTGAAATAAGAAAAAGACAGGTTAGTCCGAAAATTACCTACAATTTAACAAAAAAACTAATAAATTTCAAAAATAATATTTAAAGAAAATCATAGTCTCAGACTTTGGTCCAAACTTCATTTTCAACTACTCTGCCTCAACGTCCGGTCTAACCGGTGCGTTTGCATTTCGTTGGGGCCCAGTAACCAATTATGGTTGTCGCCCAAAATACCAAAATCATTTTAAATTCATTTTATTAAATTTTCCGAAAATTTCGGCAGCATTCCCTCTGTTTTCGGTCAACCCAAGAACTGGGAAATGCTCCGGTTTTACCTGCAAAAATATTCCCAAAACCCGAATTTTATATAAACAACCATATAATATATTTTTTTTCTCCAAGCCAACCATCACTCCCGAAATAGTAACGTAATGGCCCGAAAACCCGAAATTCATAACAGAACCCAAAATCCTACCAAAACTTCCATCACACAGAACCAGAATATAGTTATATATGAATATATATATAAATTCCGAATTATCCTGCGAATTCTCAGAAAACCCGAGGATATCCAAACACAGAATTTCTTCCTAAAAATTCTCGAAAATATTGGAAAATTCCCACAGAACCATCAGCACCAAAAATAACCATCAACATAACCAACAGAAATCCAAAACTACCATTTCCGAAGAAACTTCGGAATCGAAAATGACAACGTAACTGTTACGTTGTCGAAATCCCGAATTCCCGAGGAATTCGGTTGGACCAGTTCATCATGGACAGTAAAGAAAATAATTGAGTCAGAGTGTACCGACAACGGAAAACCCGAACTGGATCTCGGAACTGGAACGGTCAGCACCGAGAAACGGACGAGACGTCACCGGGAAGCGGACAGGGCAGTCACCGCGACGAACGCCGGCGAACTCGGACGGCCAGGGGCCGCGCGGGTCAGACGATCGGCGGAGGCGGCGGTTCGCCGGCGGGTGGGCGCGGATCGGCCGCGGGGTTCGGCGCCGGAGTCGGGTGGAGCGCCAGCGGTCGGCGGGCCGGGATCGGGTCGGGCGCCAGAAAGGGGTTTTGTAGAGAAAGAAGAGGAGAATGGAGTTGATGATGAGGAAATGGAATGAAAGGGGTTTATATAGGGGAAAGAGTGCCGGGGGTTACCGTAGGGGAAGATGAAGGGCCTCCATGGCCATCAACTCCGGCGGCCGGGGAGCCGAGGGGCCGGTGGTGCCATCGGTTTGAGAACCAAACGGTTCTCTACGGTTGGGAAGGAGAAAAGCTTCAGAGCTTTTAAAGCTCTTCAAGCCAAAGGAAACTTTCTTCCTAACAATGTTCTGTACACTAGCTGATGCTAGTAAAGACATTGGGTTTGAGAACAATTGGGTTGGAACAATTGGTTTAAATAAACTTAGCTATAAGGAACAATTGGACTTGGGCTTTTTCCAACTAATGGGCTTTGGAAACATTATGAGTAACGCTTACTCATGGACTTCTAATCTAATGGCTAAGGTTTTGTAAAATAATAGGTTATAAAAATTCTTGTTGGGCTGTTAAGGATCAAGGCCCAGTCAATTAATGGTCTATTGGAAAAATAGGTTTTGAGCTCTAATATTATAGGTAATTAAAAGGATTTTGGCCTACATAAATTTATTTAAAAAATATAATCAATATTTATTTTGAAATACTTTAAGTTACATTTGGTCTTTAGGAACAGGTCTGGCTAATCAAAGAAAAATCCATATTAATTTTGGATAATAATTTAACTAAAGATAACATTAATATTAAACTAACACTTTCACAATTAATAAAATTTTGTTTTATCGAAAAAAAAATCTATTTAAGCACAATAAAATAACGAGAAATAATTCCTAAATATTTGCGGAAAAATTACGGGTTTCACACAATCAATGTAAATTAATGTAAAGATGCCAACTAATGCTAATAAATGCCAAGACAATTAATCAATGTCAGTCAGTGTCAATTCAGGACAAGATTCAACCAAAAAGGCATTAGAGCCAGAGTTCATGCGGCTCGCGAGACTTGGGTTTCATGCGGCCGGGAATGAATAAGTTACATGCGGCTGGACAAGGGTGATTCCATGCGGCCAAGTTAGCAAGCCTCATGCGGCTAGAAACTAAAGGGGCCTCATGCGGCTAATTAAGGCAGGGTCCCTATGCGGCTAGGGTAAGTCATGCAGCTCATGCGGCTGAGAATGGTCAGCACCATGCGGCTGAGAAGACACGCAGCTCATGCGGCTGAGAATGGTCAGCGCCATGCGACTGAGAAGACACGCAGCTCATGCGGCTGAGAATGGTTAGCGCCATGCTGCTGTGGGTTAAACTGAGTCCATGCGGCTGAGTAAGTGTAAGCCAATATGCGGCTGAGAGATCTCGTGCGCCATGCGGCTAAGATATATATATATATATATATATATATATATATATATATATATATATATATATATATATATATATATATATATATATGAAAACTTTATGCGGTCGGAAAGTCGACGGTTCATGCGGCTAATTAAGCCCAAGCTTATGCGGCTAAGAATGTGACAATTCTCATACGGCTGCGGAACTAAATGCATATGCGGCAGATAAGTCTCATGTGACTGACTAAGACCATGCGGCTAGCTAAGCTCATGCGGCCAGGATGACTTGCCGCATGAAGACTCATGCAGTCAATTACTGGCATGCGGGCAGGATCTGTTCTTCTTCTCCGAATTTCCCAAGGACAGAACCATGGAAACCCTTGCTTCCAAGCTCCCTAAATCCTTCGTTCCAAGCCCAAATCTGAACTTCCATAGGTCAAAATGGGGTAGAACGTAATTCTCTACAACATGGAACCATCAACACTTAAAGATAATAAAGTTTACTAGATCAAAACCTAAAAAAATCTGAAAATGTATTAAACTTAGATTTACAAGAAATGAACCATGGAAATTGAAATTGCTAAGTACTAAAGAGGCTCAAAATCAAGTAAGGAAGATGATGGAACGATAATAATGGTGATCCATCAAGAAGCAAGTTTGGCACTTGCCTTGGTGGCTGGTAGGTGGAGGAGGAGTTATGGGGAAGAAGAAGATTAATGGTGAAGTAATGAAGAGAGAGAAATGGGATGACTTTAAATGGAAGGGGTGGTAGTAGGTAGGGGTTTGTGTTCGGTTCAAGATAAAACAACATACTAAACCAATCCAAGCCCAACCCAAAGTAAAGCTAAAGCAGAGTATAAAAGCAGAAAATAAAATACAGAAATAAAATTGCAGGAAATTAATGAACATAAAATTAAAGAGGTTTAACTACAGAACAATACATGATAAATATTAAATAAATATATTAAAGCAGTACATGTATTAAGAATACGTATTCTGGGAACGGGAAGTGACATCTCTACCCTCCTTAGAAAAATTCCGTCCTCGAAATTTCAAATCCAAGCATGATAGGAATATCAAGACTAAGCTAATCTAGGTACAAGAAACTTGAGCGAGCAATTATTCTTCAACGTTTAACTAGCAGATAACATATCTATATTAACAATCTACGATATCAAGTAGTTCTATCCATGGGGTGACAAGCATGAGGGGTTAAGGCAATCAAGGTACACGAGAAAAAATATACCTTGTGAGTCAAACAGATAGGGATGCCGTGATCGGATATCATCCTCACGTTCCCACGTTGACTCTCCTAATGAGTGATGACCCCAAGCAACCCGGACAAGGCTAATTATTCGGTTCTTGAGTATCTTCTCTCTTCGGTCCAAAATAGATACATGCTGCTCCTCGTAAGACTAGTTGGTACCAACAACCAACTCAGAATGATCAAGGATATGGCTTGGGTCCGATACATACCTTCGCAGCTGAGATACATAAAACACGTCATGCACCTCTCGTAACGAAGGTAGAAGGGACAGACGATAAGCAACATCGTCTACCCTATCAAGGATAACGAATGGTCCTACGTATCGTGGACTCAACTTTCCGCGAACGCCAAATCTAATGACCCCATGGGTAGGTGAGATCCGCAAGAATACGTGATCTCCAACAGAAAACTCTAGCGGCATACGATGCTGGTCCGCCCAATGACGATGTCGATCCTGCGCAACTCGAAGTCGCTCTCTAATTCTTTTAACCACTTCAACCGTCTGAACAATCAATTCCGGGCCTAGCATTTTCCTTTCCCCGATATCATTCCATGCTAGTGGCGATCTACACTTCTTACCATATAGTGCTTCAAATGGCGCCATCTGGATACTGGCTTGATAACTGTTGTTGTATGAGAATTCGACTAAGTGCAGGTGGCTCTCCCAAGATCCTCCAAAATCTAGGGTACAAGCTCGCAACATATCTTCCAAAGTCTGAATTATCCTTTCTGATTGCCCGTCCGTCTGCGGATGGTAAGCCGTGCTAAATTTTAACTTGGTGCCTAGACTATGATGCAAGTTTTTCCAGAAATGTGAGGTGAAACGGGTATCTCTGTCTGACACAATACTGACAGGGACTCCATGCTGCCTGACTATCTGTTGCATATATAACTCCGCCAACTTTTCTGTAGATTGCCCTACTCTGAAAGAAAGAAAGTGTGCTACCTTTATAAGCCGGTCCACTATCACCCAAATAGCATCTTTACCACTCGGTGATCTCGGTAAACCGGTCACAAAGTCCATTGTGATGTGCTCCCACTTCCATTCCGGGATAGGAAGCGGTTGGAATAACCCAGCTGGCCTCTGCTGTTCTGCCTTTACTTGCTGAGAAATCAAGCAACGGGAAACAAATCTAGCTATCTTCCTCTTCATTCCATTCTACCAGAAGTGCTGCTTGATATCTTGGTACATCTTGGTCCCTCCAGGATGTATAGAATACTGAGAACTGTGAGCTTCTGCCATAACTTCCTGTCTAATATCTCCACTAGGTACACATAGACGTGATCCAAATCTAAGTGTACCATCTTCATGAATTTGCATATCCTTTCTGAGCCCTGACTCACACTCTGTCCTAAGCTTCTGAATCCTTGGGTCCTGCACCTGAGCTGCCTTGATCCTGTCTACCAAGTCAGATTAAACTTGTAGACTTGTTAGAACTCCTACATCACTAGGAAGTATAACTTCTATGCCCATCTCCTGAAGGTCTTCTAAAATGTGCTTCTGTATTGTCAACATAAATGCGCCGCCTCTCCTGCTAAGAGCGTCTGCTACCACATTAGCCTTGCCTGGATGATACTGAAGCTCAACGTCGTAATCCTTGATCAGCTCTAACCATCTTCTCTGTCTCATGTTCAGCTCCTTCTGAGTAAAGATATACTTCAGACTTTTGTGGTCTGTGTACATGTCCACTCGATCACCATATAAGTAATGCCTCCATAGCTTCAAAGCAAATACTACTGCCGCCAACTCCAAGTCATGAGTTGGATAATTCTTCTCATGGTCTCGAAGTTGCCTAGATACATATGCTATCACCTTCCCGTGCTGCATGAAGACACATCCAAGTCCTTTACCTGACGCATCGTAATATACAGTAAAACCTTCGGGTCCAAATGGCAATGTAAGAATGGGCGCTGATATCAACTTCTGCTTCAGATTCTCAAATGACGCCTGGCATTATGTCGACCGGACGAATGGCACATCCTTCTGGGTCAAGCGGGTCATGGGTGCTGAAAGTCTTGTAAAATCTGATACAAACCTTCTGTAATAACCCGCCAATCCCAAGAAACTCCATACATCAGCTACGGTCTTGGGTACTGGCCAACTCTCTACTGCTTCTACCTTCTTGGGATCCACTGCTACTCCAGCTCCTGATATGATATGACCAAAAAATGAAATGTGGTCCATCCAGAACTCACACTTGCTGAGCTTGACATACAACTGGTTCTCCCTCAAAACCTATAACACTTTCCTGAGGTGGTCTTCATGCTCCTCTTTACTGGCAGAGTATACAAGAATGTCGTCAAGAAATACAATGACAAACTGATCTAAGTAAGGCATAAAGATACGATTCATCAAATCCATGAATATTGCTGGAGCGTTGGTCAAACCAAACGATATTACTAAGAATTCATAATGCCCATACTTCGACCTGAATGCCGTCTTGGGAATATCCTCCTTCCGAACCCTCACCTGATGGTACCCCGAACGAAGATCTATCTTGGAGAAAACTCTAGCCCTGCTCAACTGATCAAATAAGTCGTCGATCATTGGTAGTGGGTACTTGTTCTTTACTGTTGCTGCGTTAAGCTTCCTGTAATCGATGCACAATCTGGATGATCCATCCTTCTTCCCTACAAGTACCACTGGTGCTGCCCATGGTGATATGCTAGCTTGGATGAACTTTTTCTCCTTCAATTCCTCTATGTGCTGATATACCTTGACTTGCTCTGAATCCGCCATTCTGTAAATTCGATCTGATATCGGTTTAGTTCCAGGTACCAATTCTATACTGAACTCAATATCTCTAACCGGTGGTAGACCTGGAAGTTCTTCAGGAAATACGTCCAGAAATTCTTCAACTACCTTCCGAACTAGAACTTCTTCTATTGTCGTTATTACTCCCTGCTCTTGCTGAGTTGCCTCTAATCTGACTAAGGTGAATCTCTTCATGCCTGGAATATCAAAAGATACACTCCTACTATGATAATCTATTGTCGCATGACTGTCTTTCAGCCAGTCCATGCCTAAGATAACGTCGAAATTTCCAACAGAAAATTCTATCAACTGGGCGGGTAAGGAATGCCCGCAAACTACAACGCTACACGCTAGAATAACTCTACTAACTCCTATGAGTCCATTACCAGTGAGTATATTCAACCTCCCTGGCAAGGCCTCGAACTCCATTCCTAGCCGTGTCACAAATTGTGTAGATATAAATGAGTGTGATGCTCCCAAATCAAACAATGCTACTACGGGATATGAGGTGACGAGAATATTACCTGCCACAACATCTCCCGATGCTAATGCCTCTTCCAAGGACAGTGTGAATGCCTGCCCTCGACCTCCTTGCTGGTTCCCATGCCGCGGCCTAGCCTGGTACTGCTGCTGGTCCCTTCCTTGATGATGCTGGGGTGGTCTATGCTGGTGTTGCTGCATCGACGGCCCCTGCTGCCGAAACATCTGAGCCTGTGGTATTAACGGGCGCTGTGCCAACGGTCTCACTGCTATCGCTAGTCCTCGATACTGTCCTGCCCCTGGTGCTGGCAGAGCAGGAAACTGCTGCACTGGTCCTCCTGACCTCGAATTCATGGGACATGTGGTAACCCGATGATCTGGATTTCTATATATCAAACACAGTCCGTTCAATGTCCGACACACATCTCTAGTGTGCCCTATCTTCCCACAATAAGTACAGCCCGCTGGGGGTTGCTGGTTCTTCTTCTGTTGCTGCTGCTGCTGCTGCTGCCTTGGTGGTGGTGCTGGCCCTCGTATCGCCAAATCGTGGATACGAATGCCAAGGGATGGTACTGTTGTTCGGGGCACTGCTCCCCCTCCTCATTCAATCTGACTGTGAGATCTCTTCTGACCTCCAGTCCTTGTCGTGATCCTCTGAATGGTGATATTATGCCTTCGGGTTGCCGTCAATACTTCGTCAAAAGTCTGGTAGTTGTGCCCCTCTATCAATTGCAAGAGCTCAAGATGAAACCCTTGCTGGAACCTCATTGCCCTCTGGCGCTCCGTGTAGTGTCCCGTCCCTACATCGTGCCCCATTCTTTGTCCATGGGGTGTACGAGAAAGGAACATTGTCGCTATCGACTCAGTCGGGACCGATAGGTCGGGATCGATCGAATCGATCGAACGGAAACGGTTGAATTAAGATCCATTCCACGTTATGGAATGGCTTCTTCGGAACCAAGTCCCATATTCAACGGGTAGCGCCTCGAGGATTGACTCTGCGGCTGAGTCGGAAGAGACCTCCCGTTGCTCTATTTTTCATGCCACTTGCGTTGGTTTTGGCTTTGGTTTTCTGAATGCGTTTTCGTGAATGTTTTCGATGGTTTTCATGGCTTACGTTTCGAACTCGCATTTCCTATCAAATTTCTTACCTAATACAGTGTTCTAATCGGTTCCTTGTGCGATTTCAGGTGATCGCGTAGGCAACGTCTAGCGCGGCCAACCAGTCTCTCGTCTCAAGTAAAAAACTCAAGGTGAGTGGCTGACCTCCTTCGTCTCGACCCTCTATTTTAAAATGAGAACTCGGATAATGATATCGAATTTGAATGAATCGCTTGAAGAATACAAGTCCTATGTGCTAGAAGGGAAAAAGATGAGTTGTGTAGAAAAGAGAGAGAATTATTTTAGGCCTGCAAAACAACCAAGTAAATGAATCGATTACATAACAAGCCCCAACGGTACCCCAAATATACCTTGTTAACCTATTAAGGTCATGGACAACTTGTCGACAAGGGCAATGGTCTCTTCGAGCGGCAACCCGGGGCCACGGGACCGACTCGGCCTAGGAAAAAACAGGTTATAGCCGAGCTGGGTAATAGGCAATCGGTAAGACGGGAACTTGCATCGGAGCTCGCTACTTGCGTTGCAAGGGTCCCGTATTACCAGGCTATGTCCAAGATGGCTAGTTAATGCCAGTGACCTCCACATCAAATACTCGATATAAATTGTTATCAACTAACAGGGAAGGCGATGGTAAGTTTTATGTCGTACGGCGCGCTCTGCCGAGGAAAATTCTGGTGTAACTTGCTTGGTTTATGTTTCGTCAACATGCTTCGTATGAAAATACCTAGGATGGTTAGAAAGAACACGAAAAGCAAGTTGTGTAAAATCTTAACTAAATTCTTGAACCAAATGAGAGCTTGGAAACTAATTAGCCACTCGCCAGTACATGTTGATTGTACTGATCCTCGCTCTCTCTACAGGTGCGATAAATCAGGAGGAGCGTGCCGCGTGAAAGGAGGCTACGCTCGTGTGTTTTGAAGCTTCGTCCGTGCGGTCGAAGTTTGGATCCAATCCCTTTTGAAGACTCCGCTGTCGAAGACCAGAAGACAAATGGAGCGACTTCCCGTCATCCCAGGTAGTTTTTGTAATGCTGGTTGTAATCAAGGGATGAAATGTATGGAATGGCTATCTCGTCGACGTTCATTTTGTAATGGAGTCAGTTTGTAAAAAGCCCGCACGGCGCCTTTGTATCGAGTCTGTAAAGTGATGTTCATTATCAATAAAGCTTAAATTTCCTTCTCTATAATGTGTGTTCAATTTACTCTGCGCATTCTCTTGTTGTTGTGTTTCGGATAACCTTATGACTATGCCTTGTGCGAGCGCAACTTAGGCTTGCACAGCATCACGCCCGGGGGACGACTATCGATTCTACGGAATCGGGGCGTGACACTCCGTCGCTACCATCTCTGGGGCAAACCTACTCAATCTGCAGAACTCCGCTGCATAAGCATCTACTGTCTTGCCGGCCTGCTTGAGGTTGATAAACTTCTGTTGTAGCTCAAACTGCGCCACAACTCCATAGTACTTTGTCTTAAATCTTGCTGTAAAATTGTCCCAAGCAACGGGACGTCTGATACCTACTTCCTCTGATTCCCACCAATCACGTGCGAGATCCTGAAGTAGCAACTTCACCTGATCCACACGTTCTTCTGCCGGCACCTTAGCTGCTGTCAAAATAGCCTCAATATCCTTAAGTCATGTATCTGCTGAGATGGCATCCTCCGTGCCTTCGAAACGACGGGGGTTGAACTTGCAAAATCTGGTTGATGCTCCTGAATCTGGCCTCGTCCCTCTTTCCAATGCCGTCTGCAATCCTTGGTTGAGTAATACGTTCTGCTCTTGCAACTGAGCGTGCATGCGCTGCTGGGCTAACATCTGGTGTTGCTGAGTGGCTATCATCCCTCTCATGATCTCCAGAAGGGCCGGTGTGTCCATTTCCGCAGGGGTAGGTGGAACTGTTGGTGGTGGTGGAACCTCTGGATACTACGATCCAGCTGCTGCTTCTACTATCACTTCTTCCTGGATAGTCTCTTGAGGTAGTACTGGCCCGTGTTGCTGACCAACCTGGTCATGTTGTCCATGCTGCCCTTGTTGTTGCTGCCCAGTCCTGACAGATGCAGACGAGGTGCCCCTAAGAAAAGGGACAAGAGAACAATCAAACGACCGGACAGGAAAGATCAATGAAGTCAAAGGATACTGGAATGTCAAGCTAGAATTGAGAACACGAATCATGAGATCAAGGGGGAAAATGTGTGATTGAGACATCCTATAAATCAAAGCACCCTACAAGTCTGAAATCAGACCTGCATGGGCCACCACTAAAACCTTGTCATGCCCCAGAACCAGAATACTGGAGAGCGGGGGAATGACTCAGCCAGCTACGTATTACGGGTAGATGAATACCGTATAATACGATCAATGCTGTCTAATAAGACGAGGGGATGCATACTACATAAAAGTCTCGCTATGGTCCCTTCACATCTATTGTCTCAATCATTTGAACAAGAAACAGAAATAGAGAACATGTGAGATAAAGCAGTAAAACGTCCCAAACGCTCAGTCAAAATGTTCTTGATATCTGGCTTTACAAAATACAGCCAGATGATGTAGTAAGTATCACAATTGTTATCAGCTGCAGTCTGACTTAGTTACAATTATGCAAAAGTAGGTACAAGACAATCCGACTAACATGTCGGTGCCAAACGACAAAGTATAAAGTATTTAACAAAACGAGCGGGGAAGTAAGGAACCCACTCGAGTCCTCTTGCGATCATCCCTCTAGTATTGACCATCTTGGAGGTAGAAGTAAGCTGGATCCTCGGGGACCGGCTCTAAATCTGGCCATGCAAAACCAGAGAGGTTAGACCTCTAATAGCAAGTACCGCAATGAAGCACGATATGAGGAGTAAAACATAATAAATAGATCTCTGCTGACTACTGGGATTCACCTCACATCACGACACTTCGAACCAACCTCCCAACCAAACAAGGACAGAAGTTGACCCGTCATGTCCTGATATTTCGATCATCTTAGTTAGTCATCAGAGTAGAGACAGTACACAAACAAATCAGCTTAAACGGCCATGCAACTACTACGGCTTGCTACTGTAAGTTCCAGGTTATCTTGGAATTATGTAATAGAAGATTCCTCAGTTCTTACTATGTGCAAGCAAGGCTAGTTTATCCAGTCAATCAATTGCGCCAATCATGAATTAGACGAGTCTCATGGGACGCCCGTCATCAATATACAATATACAATAGATAATTTAACCAGATACCTCTTCCTACCCGTGTGGCAGATTTGCAGTATCTGTGGGGACCAACCGGCCTGTCGGACACTACTAGTCCCAAGAGGGCTGCCATGTAAGAACTCGAGAATCCATTCTCTCCATGCAATCATTATTTTATTTAACTTAATAGTCTCTACATTGAGTGAAGTCCCATGCCGTGGGTCATGGTCATTCAAATGAGTACTTTCGTACGGGGTACGATATGCACAACTCTACAACGGTACCAGTGCGGTCAGGTTGTAGGTCTTACATAGCGTAATGCAACAATCAAAACTAACCACGGAGTAATCATGCCTTGACCATAAAGTGCACATGCTATTTTTGTAAGATAAATAAATAACTAAATAAATAAATAAATAAATAATTTGAAGCCTGCATGTGCCTGTATGCCAATATTCGAGATTAGCCAGTCGATTGCAATAGTTCATAGTTAATATGAACGTGTCTCATTCATTCATTTCAATAAGACGACTAGCCAGTCTCTTAGTTCCAACTAGAAAGCATGATTAATTATTTAAATTAAGATATCAATCCTTGTTTATTAATGCCAAGATAACAATCAATGTAAATTAATGTAAAGATGCCAACTAATGCTAATAAATGCTAAGACAATTAATCAATGTCAGTCAGTGTCAATTCAGGACAAGATTCAACCAAAAAGGCATTAGAGCCAGAGTTCATGCGGCTCGCGAGACTTGGGTTTCATGCGGCCGGGAATGAATAAGTTACATGCGGCTGGACAAGGGTGATTCCATGGGACCAAGTTAGCAAGTCTCATGCGGCTAGAAACTAAAGGGGCCTCATGCGGCTAATTAAGGCAGGGTCCCTATGCAGCTAGGGTAAGTCATACAGCTCATGCGGCTGAGAATGGTCAGCGCCATGCGGCTGAGAAGACACGCAGCTCATGCGGCTGAGAATAGTCAGCGCCATGCGGCTAAGATATATATATATATATATATATATATGAAAACTTCATGCGGTCGGAAAGTCGACGGTTCTTGCGGCTAATTAAGCCCAAGCTTATGCGGCTAAGAATGTGACAATTCTCATACGGCTACGGGACTAAATGCATATGCGGCAGATAAGTCTCATGTGACTGACTAAGACCATGCGGCTAGCTAAGCTCATGCGGCCAGGATGACTTGTCGTATGAAGACTGATGCGGTCAAGTACTGGCATGCGGCCAGGATCTGTTCTTCTTCTCCGAATTTTCTAAGGACAGAACCATGGAAACCTTTGCTTCCAAGCTCCCTAAATCCTTCGTTCCAAGCCCAAATCTGAACTTCCATAGGTCAAAATATGGTAGAACAAAATTTTCTACAACATGGAACCATCAACACTTAAAGATAATAAAGTTTACTAGATCAAAACCTAAGAAATCCAAAAATGCATTTAACTTAGATCTACAAAAAATGAACCATAGAAATTGAAAATGCTAAGTACTAAAGAGGCTCAAAATCAAGTAAGGAAGATGATAGAACGATAATAATGGTGATCCATCAAGAAGCAAGTTTGGCACTTGCCTTGGTGGCTGGTAGGTGGGGGAGGAGTTATGGGGAAGAAGAAGATTAATGGTGAAGTAATGAAGAGAGAGAAATAGGATGGCTTTAAATGGAAGGGGTGGTAGTAGGTAGGGGTTTGTGTTCGGTTCAAGATAAAACAGCATACTAAACCAATCCAAGCCCAACCCAAAGTAAAGCTAAAGCAGAGTATAAAAGCAAAAAATAAAATGCAGAAATAAAATTGCAGGAAATTAATGAACATAAAATTAAAGAGATTTAACTACAGAACAATACATGATAAATATTAAATAAATATATTAAAGCAGTACATGTATTAAGAATACGTATTCTGGAAACGGGAAGTGACAGTGTACAATAGAACAATGTGGGAATTTGATCACACAACCACTAATAACTCCCCATCCCCCGAATAGTATAAAGGATTCGGACATAACACGTCATGACACGGAATTCAAAAGCAGGTGATCAGCCCACTCCCAAGTCCATGTCTATACAAGTACAAGTAACAAGTCGAGTCATGTACCAATATACCAAGTAACCCGGGAACAACATCTCATGACAGGATCCGACATATACTAGTCCGTGAACTATCGTGTCTGGAAATCAAATAAGACACTACAACTGAATCGGATATAGCAGATATCAAGACAATGAAAACTATCAATGAATGTACTCGCCTGCTGTCCTGAGTTGTAGGGTATATCAATGCTCATAGTGGTAATCAGAGACCTAATAGATGAGATATTGCATGTTAATTTAGGTTTAACAAGTTATGAATGATTATAATGAATGATATGAAATCTAGGTCAAACTAGGTCTCACTGAGTCACACTAAGTCCTGTCAAGTCAATCTAGGTCAATTCAAGTTATATCAAGTCAACTCTAGGTCATACCAGACATCGCAAGTCAAAACAAGTCGAAACAAGTCAAACGGGGTCAAGAGTTGGCCTACAGTTGACTTTTAGTCAACTGGTCAACCCTGGTCAACTTTGGTCAACTCTAGGTCAACCCTAGGTCAAACTGGTCAAATGTTGACCAACCGTTGACTTTTAGTCAACTGGTCAACCCTAGTTTGGTTTTGGTCAAATTTAGACAAAGTGTTGACTCATCGTTGACTTTTGGATAAAAAGTCAACTCTGGGTCAACCGAGACAAAATCGGTTCAAATATGACATTTGTAGGGTGTACCTAACAAGTCACCTAAGTTTCAAGTCAATCCGAATACCCGAATCCCATATCTTGAAATTACCCGATTACCCTCTAATACACATACCCTTAAACCACTCTAACGTTGACGCCAAGTGGCCTTCCCTTAGGAATTCCACTCCCGGCTTCCTAGGGTAGTAGGATACTAGCCTATACAATCATTACCTACCAAGTTCTCTAGGGTAAGTGGACATCCAATCCATCTTACAGTCCATATTACCCGTTTACCCGTTATCTTGAATATCTCAAGATACTCAATGGTATCGTGCGATACCATCCTCCTAATCCCACACGAAGCCCCGACTTCAACCTAGGAGCCTACCCGCAAACTCTATTTTATAATAACTAAGTCCCCTCTAAGTTTGGACGCGTTCCGACGCTCCTAACTCAAAATCACCCTCTTACTAAAACTCACACAACCACTCACACACACTCTCAAACACTCACACACACAAACTCACTCACTCACTCACTCATATATGGTCACATATAGGCTCTTACCTATAGGTTCACATATAGGCTAACACCTATAGGCTATTAGCTATATGTATATACTCCCTATAGACACTTATATAAACTCACACACACACACACACATAGGCATATATAGGACTATTCTAGGACTGGAAAATGGGACTGGAAATGGGGTATATAGCTGTCCATTTGCTGGGCTCTAAGGGGCTGGTATTGGGTGTTAAGGGCCTGCCAAATGGGGACAGGTTTGGGGCTGTTCCTAGGCTGAACACAGGCTGCAACAAGGCTGAACCAAGGGCTGTTTTAGGACTGTTTGATGGTTGATTTAAGGGGCTGTCAAAGTGTCCATGTGGGACTGGTTTTGGGACTAACTCCAAGGCCAACTAAGGCTGGATTGGGACTTGCTAAGGACTGATTTTGCTGCTGGTTTATAGGGCTATATGCTGTCCAAAATTGGACTAAAATTGGGACTAGTTTGGGACAACAAATGGCTGTCCATTAGGGACTGATTTTGGGTTGGTATGGGACTAAGTTTGGGCTGTCAAAGGGGGCTAATACATGGGGGTTTAAGGACTGGTTTGGGACTGCTAAGTGCTGGCAATATGGGGCTAAATCCCCCCTATAACTGCTGCAAAAGCAGCTGAAATAACAGTCCCCATTGGGGACTGTTCAGACAACAAATCAGTCCCCCTTGTGGGGACTGATTCTCCCCTGCTACTGCTGTTATACAAAGCAGCTCCCCCCTTGTTCACTCTCAAACCCCCTCTCTACACTCTCTAATATCCACTCTCTATCACTCTCTAATCTCCACTCTCTAACACTCTCTAATATCCATGCCCTCTCTCAAGCCTCCTTGCTCGAATCCCACACACATACATATATATATACACATATGCACACACATATATATATGAACACACACACACACACACACACACACACACACACACACACACACATATATATATATATATATATATATATATATATATATATATATATATATATATATATATATATATATATATGGACACACTCACACACACATTAAATATGAATAAAAACCACTTAGAGGCAAAACCTAATTTCTAGGGGTGTCCAAATTGGGGGAAAATTCTAGGACACAACCACAAACCCAAACTTCTCCTAGGACACTCCAAACGGACTCAAACTTGACACGAATAGGGACACAACCTCGGGGATAAATCCTACGGGGTTCAAACTATTTATTATGATGACAAGAAAGAATTAGAGAATAGGTTGTACCTATCGGGAGATGGACCCCAATTAAAATCCTCCGACACGGCTCCGACACAAAACGAATTGTTTAGGACACACCTCTCCACTTCTTGCTCCCAAAAGTTTGGAGAAGCACCACTTGGGGTAGAGGGAGAGATCGATGGAAGAAAAACGGGAAGAAAAGCTTTACGTGGAGATGAAATCCAAGGATTTCTCTTCTTCCTTTTGGAAAGAACTTGGAGAAGAAGAAGAAGAAATATTTGAAGTGGAAGGAAGGAAGAGAGGGAAGAAGTGGCCAGCCCTAATAAGGGGGGTTTGGGGCACTTTCTATTTACAAGTTTGCCCCTCCCGTTACTTCTATGCTAAGTTAGCTTCCTAATTTGATTTTGGGGGTTAGTTTAGTCATTTCTAAAACACTAATCTAACTAAACCTACCACAAAATAATTAGTCTAACCACTAACTAAAATAATTTGCATGTGGGCCATGGCTAACTAGTGTGTGGGTCCCACTAGAGTCAAAACTACCCCGGATCTCCGATACAAGTCGGATTGAGCTGAAATTCGAACCCGACTCAAATAACCCCAAAATAATATTATAAATAAATAAATAATTTAAAAATATTTCAGAATAAAAAATGACAAAAATATCCCTGTTTCTGAAAACTGGGGGTGACACATTCCACTTTTCGCATCATGAAAGTTGAAATGGTTGTTTGAAATTTCACTTTTTACAAATTTACCAATTAAATAATTAGTAGTTAAATATAAGACTAATTAGTACTAAATTAATTAGTAATTTAAATACATTATAACATTAAGTAATGAAATATTTAATTAGTATTCATAAATAATGATTAGTATACTTAATTAATATTAAGTAGTGATTACATGCTGAATAGTCCGAGCTCTCTAGCCTAGTGGTATTAGAGCGGACACCCGGAGGGACCGGCAAGGTTCGAGTCCCCCAATTGTGTGTGTGCGTGGGATTTCAAAAAAAAAAATTACATGCTGAATAATATTACAAAATTGTGGGTCAAAAAAAAAAAGAATAATATTACAAAATTATGTTAATTGAGTATTTACTACTTAATAAATACAAATTATAATTATTATATAATTATGATAATTAGTTTGTAAATTAGGATATATTTATATTTAAAATAATTAATCAGTTGTGAAGTAATAATTAGTTTAAAAATAATTTACTAATGTTATCTATCAGTATTCAATAAATTATTGTTATTATTCATTTTCCACTTGTTTACTCTCTTATTACTAGAATGAGTATGGTATTGTCTATCATGCTAAGGCTTTTATTTAGATTAGTTCACTACTTGTTTGGTAATGGTTGCTTATAAAAAACTAGAATAATTCTATAGAGACACACTTTTATTGACACACTTATGTGACAGCTGATTTGACATTCTATGTCATCCAAATTAATTGAGAGCTTATTAATTGTTTTTTGGTATGTCCAATTTTGTATGTATGAAAGATTTCCAATCTTTGACATGTGTTGCAATTTTGCATAGCCAATTAATAGCCACACTTATTATCTTCTACTCATCTCCATTTCTTTCTTCTACTCATCTTCATTTTCTTCTCTAACCCCACCATAAGAACAAAGAAAGAAAACCATAACCGTGACGAATCCAGAGTTTGACATTTTCTGCTCATGAAGTTGACGAGGGTGGATTGCTTGGATTCTATACATGCAAGAAGATTGAATCTTTTGCATGGATTGTGAACTAATTAATTTGATATGGACAATTTTGGCAAAGATTGGAAACATTCCATACATACAAAATTGGACATACCAAAATAATAATTAATAAGCCCTCAATTAATTCGGGTGACATGGAATGCCAAATTACCTACCACATAACTGTGTCAACAAAGTGTGTCAATAAAAGTGTGTCTCTATAGAATTACTCAAAAAACTAACTCATTTTTAGACAAACTTTTGAAAGTACTCGAGATGTTGTTGCCAAAAGTTGCTTATGATGCTATTTTTTTAAGAATAATAACATCAACTCCAAACCAAACTTTGTAGTATGTTTGGTTGGCTGTAATTAAAAATACATATAATAAAAGCTACAATAATTGGTATTGATATTATATTTGCGTTGCACTAATTGACGTACGTAGTGCAATATTTATTGTACCAAGTTTGCTTCATTTACAAAAAAATACACATTACAAATGATATAAATGCTGTATCATTTGTTACAACAAATGCATTTACAACCAACTAATTATGGAGACACATTTTGAAATTACAATAGGACAAGAAAGTGGATGTTTGAATGTCCATTCGAATTTCACCCTTAAACGAGCGGGCCAAGAAAGTGAATTTCTTGTCTGTCTTACCTATTCGGTTTTGGACCGAAAATCGAACCGAGCCGAACCGAACCGAACCGAACCGAATAAGAGATTCGGTTCGGTTTTAAAAAATTCGGTTCGATTTCTGTTTTGAAAATACTAAATTTTTTTGTTCGGTTTCGGTTTCGGTTTTAGGTTTCGGTTTCGGTCCAAAACCGAAAACCGAATAAGAAAATTTAGTTTATATATATATATATATATATATATATATATATATATATATATATATATATATATAAATTAATTATATGTATATACTAAATATATATATAAGTATATACTAAATATATCTAGGTATATTTAGTTATTATATATATTAACCAAAAAAGCACAAATAAATCCAAAAATCGAATAAATCGAATAAACTGAAAATCGAACCGATTTAATTCGGTTCGGTTCGGTTCGATTATTGACCAATTCGATTCGATTTCGGTTTTGTTTATTCGGTTTCGGTCCAATTCGATTTTGGGTTATTCGATTCGATTGGAACCGAATAAATCGAATGCTTACCCCTAGTCTTACCCATGGGCCAATGTCATATTGTTGGTGCATGGGATCTTGACCATATACAAAATACAAAGACAATAATTTACTTGGGACACTGCATTTCATCGTGAAATAGAATGCCAAAGAAATAGCTTCGTGTTCTTTACATGTTTTTTTTAGGGTGTCCACTTCATAGTTCTTAACGGTGCTTGGAGGCATGCCTCCAAGGGGGTTGTCATATGAATTTGAAGTCTAAAGTATGAATAGTCTGGGTATGAAAAAATTATTTGTGTTTCCTCTCAATGAAACTTCTGAATATAAGTTGTTTGTTTACATATTTTTTTACATGTGAACATATAATGAATATTATTTAGACTATTATACCCTTATACTAATATATTTTTTGTCAAATATATTAGAACAAAATTGCTTTTTTAGAAACTTTGAGTTGTACTCCTACTATTTTACCATAATTTAAAGTACTTTCTACTAGAAGGAGAAATTTTGCAGTTGCACCCCACTTGCTTTGTCATAATGCATGAACTCCTCCTCCACTTCTAACAAAAACCGTCAATGACTAACAGTAAACTCATTTGACCCCCAACGTGGATATTTTTGAGACCAAAATACCATCATGTGATCACTTTTGAGACCAAAACTCATTTTGTTCCATGTAGCTTCACACTTTGATGTGTATAGATAGATGCGAAGTGGGAGCAATTCTTTGAGGGTGTTTTGGTCCCAAAAGTGTCCATATGGTTGGGAGGAGGAAGGGGGGGGGGGGGGGGGGGGGGGGGGGGGGGGGGTTCAAAGTAGTTGACTATTAGGCCATCTCCAATGGAGGTTTCTATCTCCCATATTTCTACGGTAAAAACTCACTTTAGAAAGAAAAAATACCTCCAAATGAAGATTTCTATAACAATTTATATCCTATATGGCGATGATGTATGATGGAGAGTTTCTATGAAGGTTTCTACATGTAGAAACCTAAAAACTCTCTAGAAATTCTTCATCTCTCGTACTAATTAATATTGGGTCCCACAACATTAAATTGATCCTTTCATTTGTTGCCACGTATGATAGAAATAAAAAACCATTGGAGAGAGTTTTTTTATGTGTGTGCAATTTCTATATAGAAAATCTACCAACTATGGTAGAAATTTCCATAAAGTACAATGACAAGTAGGATAAAAACACAGTTTTAGAAATTTCTAGGGCATCTCCAGTGATAATTTGTATCTCCCATATTTCTATGGTAGAAACCAATTTTAGGAAAAAAAAAAAAAAAACTCCCAATGGAGATTTCCATCATATGTGGCATTGATATAGGGAATTTTTAAATTGGGAATCTCCAATGGAAATTTTTAAATTGGGTTTCTATCTTACTTGGCATGGTACTTTAAGCAAATCTCTATCCTAATTGTTAGAGTTCCTATATAGAAATTACACAACAAAAAATAGCGTCCAATGGTTCTCAATTTCTATCATACGTAGCGACAAACGAAATGATCACTTTAATGTTGTGGGGCCTAATATTATTTGGTATGAGAGATGGAGAGTTTATAGCAGGGTTTCTACATTAATGCTTACTAGGATGGAAGTTGGGATAGAAATCTGCAGAGGTGTTTTTTTAAAAGTTTGTTTCTACCATACAAATACGAAAGAGAGAAACCACATTGGAGATGTCATAAGTATAAACTCTCGTAACAAACTCTCAGTATCTCATACCAATTAATATTGGTCCCACACCATTGAAGCGATCCTCTAATTTGTTGAAACACAGGATAAAAATGAAAAATCATTAAAGACCATTTTTTTGTTTTTATAATTTCTATGTAGAAACTCTAACAAATAGGATAGAAATTTGTTTAAAGTACCCTGCCAACCATGATAAAAATCCAAATTTAAAAAGTTCCTATTGGAGATACTGTTAGTCATTGAATATTTCGGTTAAAAATGAATGATTTCATGCAGTATGGTAAAATAAGTGGAATGCAACTCAAAATTTATTTGGAGTGGGATGTCCCTTGAATTAGAAAAATTATCCTGATTTTTTTTTTCTTCTTTAGATTCCGATCTTAGATTTTAGGGCAAATGTTAAAGACCATCCCCTTTTTACTAAGGACAACTATCCTACTAAGGGCAACCATGTCCCCCCCTCCCCCCCTTCCCTATCGTTCTCCCCCTCCTCCACCCGACAGTCCCCTCTTCTCCGTTCTGTCACTTGAGGACTGCAGGGTATCCCTACAGTCACTGTAGGTTGGGTTTTTTAAAAAAATTGGAGAAAAGAAGCTTCTGTCACTTGAGGACTGCAGGACTTGCATGCAGTCCTCTCTTCAAATAGGACTGCAGGGTGTCCCTGCAGTCACTGTAGGTTAAATTTTTTGAAAAAAAAATCGAGAGAGACTACTGTCACTGGAGGTGGGGACACCAATGGTGGAGGTGGGGACAACAATGGAGGGGGTGGGGAACAATTGAGGTGGAGATTGAGAAAAGTGGTTTGGGGATTGAGAAAAGAGGAAGATGACAATGGAGGAGAAGACAATGCCATGACTTGGTGGCCCTTAGTGTTTTCAAAATGACAAACTTGTAATTTTTAAAAAAATTTAAGTTGGTGGCCCTTAGTAAAAAGGGGGTGGCCCTTAACATTTGCGGATTTTAGAGGCTATTTTTATCTTTCAATATTTTATTGGCAAAATTAATACATTTGTCTCTTAATTAGTTGACAACTAAACAAATCCTGTGAAGTCTGATTTTTTTTTTTTTTTATCAGCACCTTAATCAACCAAGAACCGATCGCGAGAGAGAGAGAGAGAGAGAGAGAGCGAGAGCGAGAGGGAGGTCCGGAAACGAAAATGGGAGAAGAGGAAGTACTGGTGATCCACTCGTGGTCGGCCCCCAGATCCCTCAGCACCAGCCTCATGTATTCTTTCGCTCAGGTCCATCGCTCTCTCTCTCTCTCTCTCTCTCTCTCTCTCTCTCTCTCTCTCTCTCTTAATCGTATCAGTAATTTATTTTTGTGTTGATCAGTTTGAGATTACTTGGTCATAGTTGTTTATATGTTGCTCAAGTAGTGGTCTCGATTGCAACCCTGATTAGTTGTTTAAATAAAATATGAATTGCTTAGCAACAGCGGGAATCCTCAGTGGTAGCTTCCGTCAATGGCGTACTCAGAATTTTCGTTTGGGGGGGGGTGAGCGCAAAATGGCGATCTGGTCGACAGTCTCAGAACTGGACGAAACTTACATTATTGTAGGGCAAATTCGACGGTCTCAGAACTGGACGGAACTTACATTGTTGTAGGGCAAATTCGACGGTCTCAGAACTGGACGAAACTTACATTGTTGTACGCCAGATTCGATGGTCTCAGAACTGGACGAACCTTCCGCCGTAGGGCAAGTTTGACATTGTACATCCAGTGGCACAAGCCTCGAACGCACGGAGGATAGTTGCAAATTTATGAAAACACGTACATATACAGTGAAGTTCGAAGGATAATGGCCAAATTTGTCGTGCACAGTCGACGAACTCGAGTTCCGTCATTTCCACACGTCGACAATGATCGTACGTGCCTTTTGGTGCAATCGCTTCGTGCCGGGATGTAGTGCCCCGTCCCGCAAAGTAAATCGGAGGAATCGAAACGCCGACGGCGTTCGGACTTAGCCTTGCAACGGCTACTCGAAGGCTCGCTCGTCCGAGGCGACTTCTCGCACAGGTGGGGTAGTTTCGGTGAACTTGCCTCATCTTAGCCTTCACTTAATAACCCGCATGTTTTCAACTTGCACAAGTAAGCTAAACTAAAAGCTACAAACGCACATAGCTAAAGGAGTAATCCCGACGGGTCGAAATATGCTAGAACTTGGAAAAGGTCCCACGGCTGTCTTAGAAGTTTGCTCAGCATGTTTTGAAAATGACACTCGATCCTTCGTCCCGTGGCTTGGGAGAAGGAAGCTTGCCTAAGTTGCTAAGTTGCCCCGACACTTGAAATAGCCTAAGTCATAGGCGTCGCCTGCGTGAATGCTTGGTAAAGTATGCACCGTCCCGTCGTTTTGCCCCAACACCCGAATCAGCCTAAGTCATAGGCGTCGCCCGCATGAATGCTTAATAAAGCATGCACGGTCCTGTCCCGCAAGGCTTGGCATAGCCTTCGCACGTCCCGCAAGTTAAGTCGTCATGCACGGCTTGTTGGCTTAAGTCTAGGCACCTGAGAACTTGGTTGTTCAAGTCGAACGTGTGCACGACACGTTCCCTCGATGCGTAGCTCGGCGTAGCCCTTGCTCGTCGAGTCGTTGCCCGAATAAGTTAGACAAGTATTGTGCTGGACTATCGAAGCCATTTCTAGCACTATCCCGCTCTATCTGCGGTTGTCAAGTCGCGTAGTCCCTCGAGAACAAAGCTCGTTGTATAAACTATATGACTTGAGCGATAGCGTCGCCTAAGAGAACCAGGCCTGTCTAAGGCACGGGCCGCGGTCGGTTTAGCAAATAGCATGCCACGAACAAAAGAAGTCCACGCGACTGGTTGTCGCCGAGATCGGTCCCGCTACTTGGGAGTCTCGCTAAGTCTTGATAAGTCCCGCACACGAGATCGGCCCCGCTACTTGGGAGTCTCGCTAAGTCTTGATAAGTCCCGCACACGAGATCGGTCCCGCTACTTGGGAGTCTCGCTATGTCTTGAAAAGAAACACACGAGATCGGTCCCGCGGATTGGGAGTCTCGATAGAAAGTTGGAAAGCATGGTCATATTAAGGAAGGATTCCATAGATCGAGTTGGGTCTTGCATGGTCATTGGACAACTTGTCGACAAGGTGTAGTCTTCTCGAATGATTGCCAAGGCACCGGAATCATTCGTCCGGGGGAAGCGAGTTGCGGCTCAAAGCAGGATGCAGGATAACCGCATGGGAGTATCGGCGCTTCCGGGGCTAGCTACCCATTGGAAGGGCGGCCCGATACCCCCGCCGAGCCGTGTCCAAGATAGCTTGACATTGCTAGTGACCACTCATGTAGATGTGCCGGCAAGAGCGGCAATCCGCATGTTTGCCTTTGGATAGCGTCGAGTACTAGCACGGTGTCAGTCGAATCATGAGACAGTCTAGCACGACGTGTATCAAGTTAGCAAGATATGTGCTTCGGCACAAACCAAGGCTTTCGCGTATCAAATATTGGCATTCGCGTATTGGCTTTCGCGTATCGGCATTGTTGGCCTAAGTTTGCATAAGTTAAGTCGAGTGCCATCACTTTAAGTCAAAAGGACTGTAATGTGCAACTTGTCTAAGTCAGGGAGTCGTTAGGCACGACCTCATCTTGAAGCACGTACAAGTCTAGGCAAAGTATAAGGGCACGCCCTGTACGAGTCAACCCCTTGATGCCTTGGCACGGCCGGGTTCGTATGAGTTGAATCCTCTGTGAAGCACTGTCTCGAACATGTTAAGTTACGAATAGAGTATGTCACGGCCCTGCCGTCCCGAGTTCAAGTTTGGTCAAATACATGCACGATGAGACATTGCCTCGATCGAAACACACGTTGGAATTATAGCTCGAACATGTCATGGCACCTCGGTTTGGTTGGACGTCCTTGTAGTGCCCCGTCCCGCAAAGTCAATCGGAGGAATCGAAACGCCGACGGCGTTCGGCCTTAGCCTTGCAACGGCTTGCTCGGAGACATCGCTCAGGTGGGGTAGTTTCGGTGAACTCTCCTCATCTTTGCCTTCACATAATAAATCGTGTTTTCAACTTGCACAAGTTAGGCTTGATAAATAAAAGCTACGCATCCACATAGCTAAGGGAATAATCCCGACGGTTTGAATCGAGTTAGAACATGAAAAACGTCCCACAGTCGGCTTAGAGTTGGTGCACGGCGTGCTTTGAAAATGAAACTCGATCCTTCGTCCCATGGCTTGGGAGAAGGAAAGTTAGTCTTCGGTGCAAAAGCTGAGAGTTAGCCTAAGTCATAGGCGTCGTCCGCACAAATGCTTGCTAAAGCATGCACGGTCCTGTCCCGCAAGGCTTGGCATAGCCTTTGCTCGTCCCTTGAGTTATGTTGTAGGCTTGAGTGAGTTAGGCAAAGTTATGCCGGTCGACCTAAGTTATTCTACGTGCTGTCCCGCTCATTCTGCGGTTGTCAAGATAAATAGTCCCACGACCCCAAGGCCCATCATATGAAGTATGACTTGGGCGATAATGTTGCATAGAACACGAGTCGGTTTAGAGGTACGAGCCACGGTTGGTTCAGTGTAAAGTTAGCCACGGTCTATGGCATTTAAGGAACACGTTTGGTTTAAGTTAAGTTGGAAGGCTACGTAGTAGTCGTTCCCTCGAGTTCAAAGAAGTTCGAGACGGCCCCTCGGTTGGGAGTCTCGCGTCCCTATCCACGTTAAGTAGTTCGAGGCGGTCCCTCGGTTGGGAGTCTCGCGTCCCTATCCACGTTAAGTAGTTCGAGGCGGTCCCTCGGTCGGGAGTCTCGCGTTCCTATCCACGTTGAGAAGTATGAAACGGTCCAGAAATGAGGAAGTGGGTCGAGTCTGCATGGTCATTGGACAACTTGTGTACCGGTGCACAAGGGTTTTGATTTTGTTCCTCAGACAGTTGCCGCGGCCACGGGACTGATCTGGCCTAGGAGGAACACGTGCTTACGGGACCCTTGGACGGGGTGCGACCTACCCAAGGGGTGCGCCGTAGAGCGGGTATTAGGGGAAATTCGGCGAGTTCGCGCCTCGTTATTTACGAACGTACCCTAATATCCAATGGAGGTCCAATATAGCTTGTCGTGCTAGTGGCCAAGTTCATATAGATGTTGGCATGGCGGCGACAATCCGCGAGTGTGCCTTTGGATTTAGTCGAGTATTGAGTGTGCTATATCAAGGAGTCGAGTTGAAGGTGTGTGTACAAGTTAAAAACATAATGTTGGGCCTAAGATTTGGTATCAACGTAGGCGTCGTGCTTCGGCACGAGTTGTGGCGTCGAGTGTAAAGTCGAGAAGGGCCGTAGGGCAAGTTGGTTGAAAGTAAAGTCGAGTTGCTGGGCACGACCTCGAAATATGAGGCACGGCCGCGTTGTCACAACACAAGTGTAGGCGAGACTAAGCGAGGAGGCACTGCCTCGGTAATATTGAAGCACGAATCGAGTATGGCACGACCGAGTCGTTAAGTCCCAGAGTTTGGCACAAAAGACAAGTATAAGTCGGTGCGTCGACAATGCAAGCACGAGAAAGGTCTAGAGGCAAGGAAATGGAGTCCTTCGTGTAGTTGCGTCTCTGATTATGGCCGTAAGGCAAACACGATCTGATAGGTTAACGTTGTTGGCACGAGGAGTGGTCTAGAGACAAAGTATGAGTTAACGTTGACGTTGCAAGCACGGGATGGTTCTAATATACGAGTTGCGCTAAGGCGCCGGTCCTAAAACTGATCCTAAGGCAAGAATAGAAAGACAATCGTAAAAAGGGTTTATGTTGCACAAAGTAAATGAACGTGTTGGTTTCGTATGGGTGGGCGAGAAGCTCACTCCACCAGTACAGTGGTACTGACACCCACACAGTGTTTCATGTGCTGGCACAGGTAGAAGCTCGTGGTGCGGAGCTCGCTTGGATGCGTCGAGGCACGGAGTTCCTTGGCGATTCGAAGCGTGCGCTCGCGTGGATTGAAGACTTATACAGGACATAATGTATGGACATCGCCTTCCGAAGCTTCCGCTGGATTCAAGCATTGTATCGAGAGATGAGAGAGAGCAGAGTGACTTGTAAATGAGTGAAAAGTGAGCCTGAGAGACTTGTAATTGGCTTTGCGCCCACAAATGTAATCCTGTATTCAATATCAATAAAGAGATTCTTTTGAGTTACTTGTGTTCCTGTGTTCTTCTTTAAATTCTGCTGCAATGTATTCAATGTTTCTGCTTGGGACTTCTGTGCGACGATCCCGTCGCCGTCGATGTAATCGGCCGTTATGGAATTGCCTTGCACGAGCGCAATCTAGTCTCGTGCGGCATCACGCCTTAGCGAGGACGATTGCTCCTACGGGAGCGGGGCGTGACATAATGGTATCAGAGCACGGCTTTACGTCCTTGGACCGTCGATTGAATTCTTTAACTTCGATGTTTCCGCAAAACTCTGTTGCTTCCGCAAGTTATCGTTGGTGCGCTCTCTTTCGATTGTCCCTCGGCATGTCCATACAATAAGTCTAAATATTTTCGAAAGCTCGTACAAGCGTTTAACCAAACGCATCGATAGGCAATGGCCTTTGTGCCGAACGGTGTTAACTTGTCTTGAATGAAAACGTATGCTAAAGATAACAAGTTGCACGTGTGCCCGAATAGTCCTGCGTCGACCTTAAAAGTCGCGTTCATGCCTAACTAGTCCAACGTTGACCTTAGCATGGGAGCATGCAGACTCGAATAAAAGTCCGTACGGGATAGCCATGCGCACGACCTTTTGGCTAAGTTGCGTCGCGTATCGTGCACCTCGACTTTTGGTGCAAACGAGTGCGAGCGATACCAAGTACCGCTCGGTCGGGAACGAGCTACACTTAGAGTGTCTATCGATAGGAATGCTATCGAGTTAACGCTTAAGCGTACACGGAGGATTAACTTGGGTTTTGAGGAAATAGTGCGAACAACTTAGTACGTCGATGCGACGCGAGCGACTACTCTAGCGATTCGTCGAACGAATCTGAAGGATGTCTTAGCGAATGACGCGAATGTGATTGATGACTAGATCTTATGGCTTGAATCCGAGTGGTGTATGTGATAGGTTCGGAGAAGAATAAGAATGAGTGTCGACGAGTAGTCGAGTGGCTCGAATCCGAGTGGTGTATGGTTTGTCTTAGGAATTGTTCGAGTGAATATTGAGGATTACGATTATTGCGGCGAGGCGATGCGATCGCACAAAGCCTTAGAACGCGTCACGCTTAGTTGGACGTGACTTCGAATGTCCCGAACGAGCATCTCATTCGGACAACTTGTGAATGAGCAACGCGAGTTAGAAAACGATTCGGAACGATGAATGAAAATGAATGGCCTTGATCGAGGAAACTTAGAGGATCGTGCGTGCGATATCGGATTGATGCAACTGAAATGTGACTTGAGTTTTGAATAACAATTTTGAAACGAGCTTGAGGAAAAGCGACTGAACTTGATCTTGAGTATTGAGAACATTGAGGAATATCCAGTTCGGACGACAGCATCAAGTCGTACGACTCTCAAAATTGGTTGCGAAGGAAGATCGTCAGGTTACGCATGTCGTCGATGGTATTGAGGCGTATCAAAGATCGATATGCGATAACTCGGGGGTACTCTGACTCGGCAAATGACGATCGTGCAAATATCATTGTTCCGATGGATGTTATAATCGAGATGTTAAAATGTGTCGAGGAAAAGATAGACTTGGCTCGAGGATTTTCTAAGTTGAATAAATGACGATCGAACTTGGCTTGGATGAAAACTGGAATGTTTGGATTTGCTTCGTCGACGACCACAACGTTGATGTTCTTGTCTTATGCGAGCGCTACTCCAGCCTCGTACATGCGTCACGCCGATTAGGGCGATCACTCTGCGTGAGCGCTGGTATGGTGATTCATACAGCGGGAGTGGTCGAACTTGCACGGTGCGACAATTTGTGCTTCGACTTGTGGTTTGACGCGAAAATAGACTCGAGATTGAATTGGTGTGCTTGTCGATTGAACTTGAGGATTGAGTAGGTCCAATCCGCGTATCGAGAATGAATGAGTCTAAACTCAAACAAGAGTTACGCCCCGATGAGAATGATTATTCCGTGGGAGCGTTGCATGGTGATTCATGAACCACCGCGGATTATCAGACTCGCGTGAGATTGGGGCGCAACGTATTGTCGAGCGAGACGACCTCGTGATCGAATACATGAATTGGTTAGAATTGGTGAATTGAAGGGATTCGAATATACGCAAAGCGTGCCGTAATACGAATTAGGTGATCGTGCTCGATGTTTAGAAATTTGAGTGACGCGAGCTTGGGTAGAAGACCCCGTATGATCGACTCTGGTTTGACCCTAGGATTGGGGTCAGTGTTGGCATTATTGTTGGGGAACTATGATTCCAATCCTGACATTGACTTAGCCTCGAAAAGAAATGGCCTAGCGGTTAGGCGTGACATACAAGTGTTAGCTAATCGAAAAGATTGATCTTGAGGATTGGAATGCATGGAAATCACGAATATAGGAAACCCTGCTCGCGAGATTCGGCTGACATGCATATATTTCAGGGACGCCTGGGTATGTGCACGATGCGACTCGAGTGAGAATGACAAATTTTCTATCATGCGGCTTGGCTGAATGCATGTATTTTGGGGACGCTTGGAATGCGTGCACGATCCAGCCAAGTGATACGACGAGTTCAAGCAAGGCTTGAAAGATGGGAGTGTGTCGAGATCTTGAAATCGTGTTAAAGGAAAGATTGATAATAGTGCGAGCGTGGCTCGGAATAGAAGGAACGCGTAGGCGAAATGTGTACGATTAAGTCTTGGCCATAGAAATGGTAGGATAGCTTGCCTTCAGGAAAGTCTCGGGGACGAGACTTGTTCTGAGTGGTGTATGATGTAGTGCCCCGTCCTGCAAAGTCAATCGAAGGAATCGAAACGCCGACGGCGTTCGGCCTTAGCCTTGCAACGGCTTGCTCGGAGACATCGCTCAGGTGGGGTAGTTTCGGTGAACTCTCCTCATCTTTGCCTTCACATAATAAATCGTGTTTTCAACTTGCACAAGTTAGGCTTGATAAATAAAAGCTACGCATCCACATAGCTAAGGGAATAATCCCGACGGTTTGAATCGAGTTAGAACATGAAAAACGTCCCACAGTCGGCTTAGAGTTGGTGCACGGCGTGCTTTGAAAATGAAACTCGGTCCTTCGTCCCATGGCTTGGGAGAAGGAAAGTTAGTCTTCGGTGCAAAAGCTGAGAGTTAGCCTAAGTCATAGGCGTCGCCCGCACAAATGCTTGCTAAAGCATGCACGGTCCTGTCCCGCAAGGCTTGGCATAGCCTTTGCTCGTCCCTTGAGTTATGTTGTAGGCTTGAGTGAGTTAGGCAAAGTTATGCCGGTCGACCTAAGTTATTCTACGTGCTGTCCCGCTCATTCTGCGGTTGTCAAGATAAATAGTCCCACGACCCCAAGGCCCATCATATGAAGTATGACTTGGGCGATAACGTTGCATAGAACACGAGTCGGTTTAGAGGTACGAGCCACGGTTGGTTCAGTGTAAAGTTAGCCACGGTCTATGGCATTTAAGGAACACGTTTGGTTTAAGTTAAGTTGGAAGGCTACGTAGTAGTCGTTCCCTCGAGTTCAAAGAAGTTCGAGGCGGCCCCTCGGTTGGGAGTCTCGCGTCCCTATCCACGTTAAGTAGTTCGAGGCGGTCCCTCGGTTGGGAGTCTCGCGTCCCTATCCACGTTAAGTAGTTCGAGGCGGTCCCTCGGTCGGGAGTCTCGCGTTCCTATCCACGTTGAGAAGTATGAAACGGTCCAGAAATGAGGAAGTGGGTCGAGTCTGCATGGTCATTGGACAACTTGTGTACCGGTGCACAAGGGTTTTGATTTTGTTCCTCAGACAGTTGCCGCGGCCACGGGACTGATCTGGCCTAGGAGGAACACGTGCTTACGGGACCCTTGGACGGGGTGCGACCTACCCAAGGGGTGCGCCGTAGAGCGGGTATTAGGGGAAATTCGGCGAGTTCGCGCCTCGTTATTTACGAACGTACCCTAATATCCAATGGAGGTCCAATATAGCTTGTCGTGCTAGTGGCCAAGTTCATATAGATGTTGGCATGGCGGCGACAATCCGCGAGTGTGCCTTTGGATTTAGTCGAGTATTGAGTGTGCTATATCAAGGAGTCGAGTTGAAGGTGTGTGTACAAGTTAAAAACATAATGTTGGGCCTAAGATTTGGTATCAACGTAGGCGTCGTGCTTCGGCACGAGTTGTGGCGTCGAGTGTAAAGTCGAGAAGGGCCGTAGGGCAAGTTGGTTGAAAGTAAAGTCGAGTTGCTGGGCACGACCTCGAAATATGAGGCACGGCCGCGTTGTCACAACACAAGTGTAGGCGAGACTAAGCGAGGAGGCACTGCCTCGGTAATATTGAAGCACGAATCGAGTATGGCACGACCGAGTCGTTAAGTCCCAGAGTTTGGCACAAAAGACAAGTATAAGTCGGTGCGTCGACAATGCAAGCACGAGAAAGGTCTAGAGGCAAGGAAATGGAGTCCTTCGTGTAGTTGCGTCTCTGATTATGGCCGTAAGGCAAACACGACCTGATAGGTTAACGTTGTTGGCACGAGGAGTGGTCTAGAGACAAAGTATGAGTTAACGTTGACGTTGCAAGCACGGGATGGTTCTAATATACGAGTTGCGCTAAGGCGTCGGTCCTAAAACTGATCCTAAGGCAAGAATAGAAAGACAATCGTAAAAAGGGTTTATGTTGCACAAAGTAAATGAACGTGTTGGTTTCGTATGGGTGGGCGAGAAGCTCACTCCACCAGTACAGTGGTACTGACACCCACACAGTGTTTCATGTGCTGGCACAGGTAGAAGCTCGTGGTGCGGAGCTCGCTTGGATGCGTCGAGGCACGGAGTTCCTTGGCGATTCGAAGCGTGCGCTCGCGTGGATTGAAGACTTATACAGGACATAATGTATGGACATCGCCTTCCGAAGCTTCCGCTGGATTCAAGCATTGTATCGAGAGATGAGAGAGAGCAGAGTGACTTGTAAATGAGTGAAAAGTGAGCCTGAGAGACTTGTAATTGGCTTTGCGCCCACAAATGTAATCCTGTATTCAATATCAATAAAGAGATTCTTTTGAGTTACTTGTGTTCCTGTGTTCTTCTTTAAATTCTGCTGCAATGTATTCAATGTTTCTGCTTGGGACTTCTGTGCGACGATCCCGTCGCCGCCGATGTAATCGGCCGTTATGGAATTGCCTTGCACGAGCGTAATCTAGTCTCGTGCGGCATCACGCCTTAGCGAGGACGATCGCTCCTACGGGAGCGGGGCGTGACAGTCCTCGTCCTAAAATGAATCCTAAGGCAAGACTAGAAAGACAATCGAAAGGGTTTTAAACTGCACAAAGTAAATGAACGTGTCGGTTTTGTATGGATGGGCGAGGAGCTCACTCCACCAGTACAGTTGAGTACTGACACCCACACAGTGTTCATGTGCAGGCACAGGTAGAAGCTCGTGGCGCGGAGCTCGCTTGGATGCGTCGAGGCACGGAGTTCCTTGGCGATTCGAAGCGTGCGGCCGCGTGGATTGAAGACTTATACGGGACATAATGTATGGACATCGCCTTCCGAAGCTTCCGCTGGATTCAAGTATTGTATCGAGAGACGAGAGAGAGCAGAGTGACTTGTAAATGAGAGAAAAGTGAGCACGAGAGACTTGTAATTTGGCCTTGCGCCCCACAAATGTAATCTTGTATTCAATATCAATAAAGAGCTTCTTTTGAATGACTTGTGTTCATGTGTGCTTGTTCAAAATTTCTGCTGCATGTTTCAATATTTCTGCTTGGGACTTCTGTGCGACGACCCCGTCGCCACCGATGTAATCGGCCGTTATAAAACTGCCTTGCACGAGCGCAATCTAGGCTCGTGCGGCATCACGCCTTAGCGAGGACGATCGCTCCTACGGGAGCGGGGCGTGACATAATGGTATCAGAGCACGGCTTTACGTCCTTGGACTTCATGTCGATTTCTCAGTTTTGAAAGCTCGTTCATTGGAAAAATAAGTGTGCGCTCTCTCTCGAATGTCCCTCGGCATGTCCATACAATAAGTCTAAATATTTTCAAAAGCTCGTACAAGCGTTCACTCGAACGCGTCGGTAGGCTATCGCTGAATGCATCGGTAGGCCGTTGTGCCGAACGGTGTCAAACTTGTCTTGATAGAAAACATGTGCTAAGTTAACATGTCGCGTGCGTGCCTAACTAGTCCTGCGTTGACCCTAGCAATTGAGCGTGCAAACTTGAAATATAGTCCGCACGGGATAGCTGTGCACACGGCCTTTTGGCTAAGTTGTGCTGCGTGTCGCACCTCGACCTTTTGGTGCGAACGAGTTGCGAGCGATATCAAGTACCGCTCAATCAGGAACGAAGCTACACTTAGAGTGTCTATCGATAGGAACGCTATCGAGTTAACGCTTAGGCGTACACGGAAGATTGATGTGGATTTTGAGGAATAGTGCGGACGACTTAGTACGTCGAGACGACGCGAGCGACTATGCTAGAGATTCGTCGAACGAATCGGAAGGATGTCTTAGCGAATGATGCGAACGTGATTGAGGACTAGATCGGATGGCTCGAATCCGAGTGGTGTATGGTTTGTCTTGGAAATCATTCGAGCAAATATTAAGGATTACGAGTATGTCGACGAGGCAATGCAATCGCGCAAAGTCTTAGAACGCGTCACGCTTAGTTGATCGTGACTTCGTGTGTCCCGAACGGGATATCGTTCGGACAACTTGTGAATGAGCAACGCGAGTTAGAAAATGATTCGGAACGATGAATGAAAATGAATGGTCTTGATCGAGGAAACTTAAAGGATCGCACGTACGATTTGGATTGATTCAAATGAAATGTGACTTGAGTTTTGAACAACGATCTTGAAACGAGCTTGAGGAATAGCGATCGAACTTGATCTTGAATATCGAGAAAAATTGGAATATTCAACTCGGACAACAAGCATCAACGCACGACTCGAAATTGGTTGCAAGGAAGATCGTCAGGTTACGCATATCGTTGATGGTATTGAGGCGTATCAAAGATCGATATGCGATGACTCGGGGGTACTCTGAGTCGGCAAATGACGATCGTGCAAATGTCATTGTTCCGGTGGATGCTATACTCGGGATGTTGAAATGTGTCGAGGAAAAGGTAAACTTGGCTCGAGGATTTTTTAGTCGAACGAATGATAAACGGACTATCGAACTAGATCTTGACTTGGATGAAAATGACATGTTGGATTTGCTTCGTCGATAACCACAACTTGACGTTCTTGTCTTATGCGAGCGCAACTCCAGCCTCGCACATACGTCGCGTCGATTAGGGCGATCACTCCGCGTGAGCGCTGGTATGGTGATTCATACAGTGGGGGTGATTGAACTAGCATGGAGTGGCAATTTGTATGTTTCGACTTGTGGTTTGACGCGAAGGTGGACTCGGGAATGACTTAGCGTGCTTGATGATCGAATTTGAGGATTGCGTAGGTCCAATCCGCATATCGAGAATGAATTAGTCTAGACTCAAACAAGAGTTACGTCCCGATGAGAATGATTATTCTGCGGGAGCGTTGCATGGTGATTCATGAACCGCCGTAGATAATCGGACTCGCGTGAGATTGGGGCACAACGTATTGACGAGCTAGGTGACCTCGTAATTGAATGCACGAATTGGTTAGAGTTGGTGATTTGAATAGATTCGAATACGCGCAACGAATGCATTGATGCGAATAGGTGATCGTGCTCGATGTTTAGAAATCTGAGTGACGCGAGCTTGGGTAGAAAATCCCGTACGACCGACTTTAGTTTGACCCTAGGATTGGGGTCAGTATTGGCATTATTGTTGGGGAACTATGATTCCAATCCTGACATTGACTTAGTCTTGAGAAATGGCCTAGCGGTTAGGCGAGACGCCCTGTTTCATGAGTTATCAATCGAAAGATTGATCTTGAGGATTGGTTTGAATGGATATAGTGAATCAAGAATAGGAAACCCTGCTCACGAGACTCGGCTGACATGCATATATTTCAGGGACGCTTGAGTATGTGCACGATGCGACTCGAGTGAGAATGACAAATTCTCTATCATGCGGCTTGGCTGAATGCATGTATTTTAGGGACGCCTGGAATGCGTGCATGATCCAACCAAGTGATACGTTGAATACAAATGAGACTAGAGGAACGGAAAAGTGTCTTGGAAATTGAAATTGTGTTAAAGGAAAGGATTGATAATCGTGCGAGCGTGGCTCGGAATCGAAGGAACGCGTAGCCGGAATGTGTACGATTAAGTCTTGGCAATAGAAATGGTAGGATGGCTTGCCTTCAGGAGAGTCTCGAGGACGAGACTTGTTCTAAGTGGTGTATAATGTAGTGTCCCGTCCCGCAAAGTCAATCGGAAGAATCGAAACGCCGACGGCGTTCGGACTTAGCCTTGCAACGGCTACTCGAAGGCTCGCTCGTCCGAGGCGACTCATCGCACAGGTGGGATAGTTTCGGTGAACTTGCCTCATCTTAGCCTTCACTTAATAACCCGCATGTTTTCAACTTGCACAAGTAAGCTAAACTAAAAGCTACAAACGCACATAGCTAAAAGAGTAATCCCGACGGGTCGAAATATGCTAGAACTTGGAAAAGGTCCCACGGCCGTCTTAGAAGTTTGCTCAGCGTGTTTTGAAAATGACACTCGATCCTTCGTCCCGTGGCTTGGGAGAAGGAAGCTTGCCTAAGTTGCTAAGTTGCCCCGACACTTGAAATAGCCTAAGTCATAGGCGTCGCCTGCGTGAGTGCTTGGTAAAGCATGCACCGTCCCGTCGTTTTAAACCAACACCCGAATCAGCCTAAGTCATAGGCGTCGCCCGCATGAATGCTTAATAAAGCATGCACGGTCCTGTCCCGCAAGGCTTGGCATAGCCTTCGCACGTCCCGCAAGTTAAGTCATCATGTACGGCTTGTTGGCTTAAGTCTAGGCACCCGAGAACTTGGTTGTTTAAGTCGAACGCGTGCACGGCACGTTCCCTCGATGCGTAGCTCAGCGTAGCCCTTGCTCGTCGAGTCGTTGCCCGAATAAGTTAGACAAGTATTGTGCTAGGCTATCGAAGCCATTTCTAGCACTGTCCCGCTCTATCTGCGGTTGTCAAGTCGCGTAGTCCCTCGAGAACAAAGCTCGTCGTATAAACTATATGACTTGAGCGATAGCGTCGCCTAAGAGAACCAGGCCTGTCTAAGGCACGGGCCGCGGTCGGTTTAGCAAAAAGCATGCCACGAACAAAAGAAGTCCACGCGACTGGTTGTCGCCGAGATCGGTCCTGCTACTTGGGAGTCTCGCTAAGTCTTGATAAGTCCCGCACACGAGATCGGTCCCGCTACTTGGGAGTCTCGCTAAGTTTTGATAAGTCCCACACACGAGATCGGTCCCGCTACTTGGGAGTCTCGCTATGTCTTGAAAGGAAACACACGAGATCAGTCCCGCGGCTTGGGAGTCTCGATAGAAAGTTGGAAAGCATGGTCATATTAAGGAAGGATTCCATAGATTGAGTTGGGTCTTGCATGGTCATTGGACAACTTGTCGACAAGGTGTAGTCTTCTCGAATGATTGCCAAGGCGCCGGAATCATTCGTCCTGGGGAAGCGAGTTGCGGCTCAAAGCAGGATGCAGGATAACCGCATGGGAGTATCGGCGCTTCCGGGGCTAGCTACCCATTGGAAGGGCGGCCCGATACCCCCGCTGAGTCGTGTCCAAGATAGTTTGACATTGCTAGTGACCACTCATGTAGATGTGTCGGCAAGAGCGGCAATCCGCATGTTTGTCTTTGGATAGCGTCGAGTACTAGCACGGTGTCGGTCGAATCATGAGACAGTCTAGCACGACGTGTATCAAGTTAGCAAGATATGTGCTTCGGCACAAACCAAGGCTTTCGCGTATCAAATATTGGCATTCTCGTATTGGCATTCGCGTATCGGCATTGTTGGCCTAATTTTGCATAAGTTAAGTCGAGTGCCATCACTTTAAGTCAAAAGGACCGTAATGTGCAACTTGTCTAAGTCAGGGAGTCGTTAGGCACGACCTCATCTTGAAGCACGTACAAGTCTAGGCAAAGTATAAGGGCACGCCCTGCACGAGTCAACCCCTTGATGCCTTGGCACGGCCGGGTTCGTATGAGTTGAATCCTCTGTGAAGCACTGTCTCGAACATGTTAAGTTACGAATAGAGTATGGCATGGCCCTGCCGTCCCGAGTTCAAATTTGGTGAAGTACATGCACGATGAGGCACTGCCTCGATCGAAACATACGTTGGAATTATAGCTCGAACATGTTATGGCACCTCGGTTTGGTCGGACGTCCTCGTCCTAAAATGAATCCTAAGGCAAGACTAGAAAGACAATCGAAAGGGTTTTAAACTGCACAAAGTAAATGAACGTGTCGGTTTTGTATGGGTGGGCGAGGAGCTCACTCCACCAGTACAGTTGAGTACTCATATCCACACAGTGTTCATGTGCAGGCACAGGTAGAAGCTCGTGGCGCGGAGCTCGCTTGGATGCGTCGAGGCACGGAGTTCCTTGGCGATTCGAAGCGTGCGGCCGCGTGGATTGAAGACTTATACGGGACATAATGTATGGACATCGCCTTCCGAAGCTTCCGCTGGATTCAAGTATTGTATCGAGAGACGAGAGAGAGCAGAATGACTTGTAAATGAGAGAAGTGAGCACGAGAGACTTGTAATTTGGCCTTGCGTCCACAAATGTAATCTTGTATTCAATATCAATAAAGAGCTTCTTTTGAATGACTTGTGTTCATGTGTGCTTGTTCAAAATTTTCGCTGCATGTTTCAATATTTCTGCTTGGGACTTCTGTGCGACGACCCCGTCGCCGCTGATGTAATCGGCCGTTATGAAACTGCCTTGCACGAGCGCAATCTAGGCTCGTGCGGCATCACGCCTTAGCGAGGACGATCGCTCCTACGGGAGCGGGGCGTGACACGGGATCACCAGGATCAATGAGACGATACCCAACTCTCGATTTTTAATTAAAACAGAAATGTTCAAGTAGAACCTATGACTGATTCGTGCTGTCGAGTGCTGATGATCTATGACTGATTCGAAGCAGAACCTATTATCTATTTGTCTATGGCTCTTGGTTCTACTGTTTAGGCCTTTCGATATCAAGTGAAGTCGGAGCACATGAACGATGGAATATAATGTTAGAATAAATATATAATCCTCAATCCTCACTCCAATGCAATAGCGGCAGAGACTTTAACGTGATATTAAAGCAACATGGGTTCCATGTTGCACGGACACGGATGCAACACGGTACGGTACCTATTTTGGTGTGTCCTATTGTAATTGGGAGTGCCCAGGTTGTGCCCGTGCTTCCTAGCCAGGTTCATTGCCTCTGCAGGGTTGCGCGCATCTAAAGCGGATTTTACAAGAAAAAATAAAATAAAATATATAGATGCCTGAATCTAGATGGACTCAAGAATTTTGGAGCAGGGGCAAGGACTTCAACATAGAATTCTGTGCAGGCTATAAACAAATAGCTAATAAATTTTTAATTGTTGGAAATTTGATAGGTTTGATTGGGTTAAGGGATACATTTTGTTGAATTCTTATCAATACAGAATATCTTGACTATTTTAGGTATTTTATTATGTAGGATTTTAAGTTCACATACAAGAACCTCTTCTTGATGGTTGGAGGACAGAATAGCACTACTTAGCGACTAGGTTTTGCAAGACCTGGCCTGGCCGACTCTCAGTTCTTGAGGAAGCTCCTCCACTGCTGATAGGGTACTCATAGATGATTTCTAGTGTTTTCTTTCTAGAGATTTCTAGGGTTTTAACTTGCATGTCTATCCGATGCCTTCTGCTACTACAACAATTGAGTGTCTTGGTTTGTGGAGTAGTGTAATGATGAAAATTCTTCTAGCCCATACATCCCGCTACGCCGATTGAGTTTCCTGGCTTGTGGGGTTGCCTAATGACGAAACCTCTTCGCTCCCATGCCTTATGATGCGCCAGTTGAGTTTCCTGGCTTGTGGAGTGGTGTAATGATGAAACTTACAGGGTCGTCCTTTCGGTTTCTGACGATACAATTAATCCTTTCGGTTTCTGACGATACAATTAATCCTTTCGGTTTCTGACGATACAATTAAACCTTGGTGTTATCTCCATCTAAAATGGATGCTTAAAGAGATTCAGTTCAGATTACAAGACTTTAACGGTTTTCAACTTCCATGAGTTCCACATCGGATTGGAGATGTGCCTACCCTAGTGTCAGTGTATATATACCCATTGGCATATGCCTAATAGATCATCTAGTTCATTTTCCATTCTATCGATACCAATATGTATCAACCATATCATATCGTATTTGGCATGTCCTGATTCGATATTGACCGCTACCTCTACCGACATTTGGACTCTCTTTCCCGATCAATCAACAAAGAAAAACTGCAAGAAAGAGAGAGAAATATGGAAACAAAATGTGATAGCACAATGATTCGGCATGTCAAAGGTCTACATGCTACGTGACACCTTATCAACACACTGCAACCATTCCATTTGTCAAAGTGGTATATTTATAGGTTCACATCATCCATCAATGTTAATATCTTTTCATTCAACGTTAACACGAAATAACAAATAATACATAGAACTATGCTTAAATATATAAAGTAGTTTTTGTTAGTGCCGGGGCACAATTTTTTCGATGGAAAACTGAGAAGATGAAACAATTGTAAGAATAATGTTCCAACGCAACACTTCTAGGAAGGTTGCGCAAGTATAACGAAGATCTAAGAAGATCTCGTTACAGCAGCATATGATATTACGAGAATCTAAGAAGATTTCGTAATCCACAGCAGCGAAGAAGATGACATGCGATAGATGGAAAAACTCCTGCTGGGGTGAATGATCACCGTTGCTCAAAGCTATATTCGTCTCACACAAATAGCTTCCAGGAACCAGCAAGTTCGTCGGAGAACTTTGGAACACTTCTGTTCTTCTGACTCCTCGGATTGTACACGGACTTCCGTGCAAAAGCAACGCTGGTGCAAAGCTTCTCTTCTCTCTTACAGCCTCTGTTTACTTGTGTTAAGAAACACTTGTAAGCTTTCGTAACACTCTGTTTATACTCTGTATTTTGCCTGTGAGAGATAAGAGACCTTTTATAGGCCCGAGTAGCAACTGTCCAGTTAGCACAATATTCGGGACGTGGTAATAACCACTCCGAACATACAGTAACCGCTCAGATCATGCACATGCACGATCTGAAGCAAGTTGCGCACCTCGCGCACCCCGCGCGCTTTGTACACCACGTGCTGAACGCGCACTGAGCCACTTACGCCACCTGCGCGCCCTGCGCACCTTGCGCCACCCGCGCAACTGAGCGCGCACCTGTGCGCTCAACTGGGCACGCCTCTGGGCGCGCACCTGGTCGCGCAACCTGGGCCGCGCAACCTGGCAGCGCAACTGGCCGCGCAACCTGGCAGCGCGCCTGGTTCGCGCAACGAGCACAACTTAAGCGCACTATGCGCCTAGCGACGATGGTGACGTGCTAAGTGCAAAGTGCGCCAACAAAATGCCACATTACGCCTCATGAGCCCATGAGCCCGAGTCCGAGTCGCTAAGCCCCTACGGGGCTTAGCTCCCATGGAAATAAATTTTCTAAGAGCAAAAAGCATGAATGCTTTCAATTGTTTATTTAGCCTTTTTTTCCATTAGAAAAATAATCCCACGTGGCACACCCATGTGGACCTCCACACCACATGTGCATCTCTAAAATAGCATAACTAATACATAGAGATACAACTCCTTTGGCCTAGCCGATGTGGGACTAAAATTCACAATGAAAAGGCCAAAACCCAACAATCCCCCACATATCTCTATATATGGGTATAAGTGTTTCCTACAGTAACTGTCCATCATGCATTAGGAGAGATGTCGCTGACGACTTGAATCTTCTCGCATGGGTCAAACAACAGACTATAATACAAGAATGGACTAAGCCTTAAATTCTGCATCATAGCTGAAATTCATTCCACTCACATAATGTAGTTACATGTGCTTCTGGCTACACATTAAAGGCCCTGTGCCAGCCTGGTTTCAGTGTATAATTTTGGACGTCTACAAGTTTACCCTCAAGAGACGGCCTGATATCTTTTTGTCCATACACTATAGGTGAGTTCATTATAAAGGGACATGGCATGAAGCGCTTTGCGCTTCCCTTGCGGTGCTACGCCGCTATGACATGGCTTAAAGCCGAGGTCTTACCCCATACCGGAAGCCTCATCGTAGTGTCATACTACTGTAGCATGAGGCAACCGCCTCTTTGTAGTGCCAAACTACCCAGCATGAAGCCTTAGGCTCCCTTGCGGTGTTACGCCGCAACGACATGGCTTGCAAGGCCGAGGCTTTATCCCTAACCGGGTACCTCATCATGGTGTCGTGCCACTTGTCACTCCCCGTTCCCGGAATGCGTATTTTTATACATATACAACTCATAAGTATTTATTTAGTATTTATCATGTATTATCCTGTATTTAAATTCCTTTAAGTTCATGTTAATTATCTGCTCTTTAATTTTCATGTTAATTAATTTCTTGCAATTTTATTATCTGCATTTTATTTCCTGCTGTTATTTCCTGCTTTTAGTCTTGCTTATTTGGTTCGGCCTAGGATGGGTTTCTCGGGTTCATGGTGGATTAAACCCGGCCCAATAACCCCACCTACAACCACCCTCCCTATTTAAAGCTTCCTTCTCCTTCTCTCTCCTCATTACTTCTCTTCACCATTACTTCTTCTTCCTCTCATCACTCTCTCCACCAACCACAGCAGGCAAGTGCAATCTTGCTTCTTGCTTGGATAACCATTTTTATGGTTCATTTCTCTTCCTCTCATGATCCTGAGAGAGTTTAGTTCTTGGCATTTTTGATTTCTATGGCTTGTTTTCTCTAGATCTAAGTTGTTGTATTTCGGTTATTCATGGGTTTTGATCTCCCAACTTAGCGTGTCTTCTGGCTGGAACTTCATTTTCTGGCTGGGACGAAGGCTGAGTCACGCACACGTCCTTACGTGTCTGCGTGTATTTTTAGTCACGCACACGTTCTTACGTGTCTGCGTGTATTTTCAGTCACGCACACGTTCTCATGAGCGTGCGTGTATTTTTAGTCACGCTAACGTTCTCATGAGCGTGCGTGTATTTTTAGTCATGCTAACGTTCTCATGAGCGTGCGTGTATTTTTAGTCACGCTAACGTTCTCATGAGCGTGCGTGTATTTTTTAGTCACGCTAACGTTCTCATGAGCGTGCGTGTATTTTTTAGTCACGCTAACGTTCTCATGAGCGTGCGTGTATTTTCAGTCACGCACGTCCCCGTGAGTGCGTGTATTTTTAGTCACGCACGTTCCCGTGAGTGCGTGTATTTTCAGTCACGCACACATCCATGAGTGCGTGTATTTTCAGTCACGCACACATCCATGAGTGCGTGGATTTTTAGTCACGCACACGTCTACGAGTGCGTGCGTGAATTTCTTATTATTTTCCACACTCACACTGTGCATGCCAACATGAACCATTTTCACGCTCACTTCGACTAGACTTGTTGGCGTGACTTGTTGGCCTTAGTATAACCTACTCAACTTGGCGTGACTTCTTGACCTGGGTGTTTTTATTTGTCCTATAATTATTCATTTAATGATGACATGATAATTCTTCTATTATATCCTTACGCCTTTGCGTGAATTTCTTGATAAATCATGATATGTTAAATTTGTTAAAATGATCGTTATGTGGAATGCGCCTTGTGTCCTGATTGATCCATGGATACCCAGTATGACTAGAACTTGACCTTGAGAGTTGTAGACTCGACCCATGTAATACTAAATGACTTTCATGCCTTGTCACCATTGATAATGATTGTGAAATGGACTTAATATTGATCATGCGTTCCTAGTTGGAACTAAGAGACTGACTAGTCGTCTTATTGAATTGAATGAATGAGACACGTTCATGTAATGAACTATTGTACTCGATTAGCCGATCCCGAATATTGGCATACAGGCACATGCGGGCTTCAAATTATTTATTTACTTATTTATTTATTTATTTATTTATCTTACAAAAACAGCATGTGTACTTTATGGTCAAGGCATGATTACCTCGTGGTCAGATTTGATTGTTGCATCACGCTATGTAAAACCTATAACCTAGCCGCACGGGTATCGTTGTAGAGTTGCGCATATCGTACCCCGTACGAAAGTACTCATTGAATGACCATGATCCACGGCATGGAACTTCACTCAACGTAGAGACTATTAAGTTAAATAAAATAATGATGGCATGGAGAGAATGGATTCCCGAGTTCTTACATGGCAGCCCTCTTGGGACTATTAAGTGTCCGACAGGCCGGCTGGTTCCCACAGATACTGTAAATCTGTCACACGGGCAGGGAACGGTATCTGCTTATATTATTGTACATGCTATAACGGCGGGCGTCCCGTTGGGACTCGTCTAACTACATGATTGGCGCAATTGATTGACTGGATAGACTAGCCTTGCTCGCACATAGTAAGAACTGAGGAATCCCTATTTTGCATAATTCCAGGATAACTTGGGACTCACAATAGCAAGCCGTAAGAGTTGATTGGCCGTTCAAGATGATTTGTTTGTGTACTGTATATACTCTGTTGCCTAACTGAGATGATCAGAATGCCAGGACATGACGAGCCAACTTCTGTCCTTGTTTGGTTGGGAGGTTGGTTCGGAGTGTCGTGATGTTATGTGAATCCTAGTGGAAAGCAGAGATCTATTATTATATTCTTTTACTTACTGGTTTAATCCTTCATATCGTGCTCCCTTGTGGTACTTGCTATTAGAGGTCTAACCTCTCTGGTTTTGCATGGCCAGATTTAGAGCCGGTCCCCGAGGATCCAGCTTACTTCTACCTCCAAGATGGTCAATACTAGGGAAATGATCGCAGGAGGACTCGAGTGGGTTTCCTTACTTCACCGCTCGTTTTGTTATTTACTTCATACTTAGCCGTTTGGCACCGACATGTTAGTCGGATTGTCTTGTACTTACTTTTGCATAATTGTAACTAAAGTCAGACTGCAGCTGATAACAATTGTGTACATGTTACTACATATGGCTATGTTTTGTAAAGCCAGACCTCAAGAACATTTTGACTAAGCGTTTGGGACGCCTTACTGCTTTATCTTACATGTTCTCTATTTCTGTTCCTTGTTTTGAATGATTGAGACAATAGATGTGAAATGACCATAGTAAGACTTTCATGTAGTATGCACCCCTCGTCTGGTTAGACAGCATTGATCGTATTATACGGTATTCATCTACCCGTAATACGTAGCTGGCTGAGTCATTCCCCCGCTCTCCTGTATTCTGGTTCTGGGGCGTGACAAGGTTTTAGTGGTGGCCCATGCAGGTCTGATTTCAGACTTGTGGGGTGTTTTGATTTATAGGATGTCTCAATCACACGTGTTTTCCTCCTTGATCTCATGATTCGTTATTCTCAACCCTTGCTTGACATTCCGGTATCCTTTGACTTCATCGATCCTTCATGTCCGGTTGTTTGATTGTTCTCTTGTCCCTTTTCTTAGGGGCACTTCGTCCGCATCGGTTAGAGCTGGGCAGCAACAACAAGAGCAACATGGACAACCTGACCCTGTTGGTCAGCAACAAGGGCCAGTCTCACCTCAGGAGGCTACCCAGGAAGAAGTGATAGTAGAGCCAGCAGCTGGATCGCAGTATCCGGATGTTCCACCACCACCAACAGTTCCACCTACCCAAGTGGACACACCAGCCCTTCTGGAGATCATGAGAGGAGTGATGGCTACTCAGCAACATCAGATGTTGGCCCAGCAACGCATGCACACTCAGCTACAAGAGCAGAATGTGCTACTCAACCAAGGATTGCAGACAACATTGGATAGAGGGGCAAGGCCAGATTCAGGAGCGTCAGCCAGGTTTTGCAAGTACAACCCCCGCCGTTTCGAGGGCACGGTGGATGCCATCTCAGCAGATGCATGGCTTAAGGATATTGAGGCTATCCTGACAGCAGCTAAGGTACCGGCAGAAGAACGTGTGGATCTAGTGAAGTTGTTACTTCAAGATCTCGCACGTGATTGGTGGGAATCAGAGGAAGTGGGCATCAGACGTCCTGTGGCTTGGGACGATTTCACTACAAGATTCAAGACCAAGTACTATGGAGTTGTGGCACGGTTTGAGCTACAACAGAAGTTTATCAGCCTCAGGCAGGCTGGCAAGACTGTAGATGCTTATGCAGCGGAGTTCTGCAGATTGAGTAGGTTCGCCCCAGTGATGGTAGCAACAGAGAGCCAGAGGGCTATGAGGTTTCAGCAAGGGTTTCATCTTGAACTCTTGCAATTAATAGAGGGGCACAATTACCAGACTTTTGATGAGATATTGACGGCGACTCGAAGGCATGAGATCACCATACAGAAGCTTGCGACAAGGACTGGGGGTCAGAAGAGATCCCACAGTCAGATTGAAGGAGGAGGGGGAGCAGCGCCCCGAACAACAGCACCAACCACTGGCATTCGTATCCACGATGTGGCGATACGAGGACCAGTACCACCACCCAGGCAGCAGCAACAGCAACAGAGGAAGAACCAGCAACCCCCGGCGGGCTGCACTTATTGTGGGAAGATGGAGCACACTAGAGATGTGTGTCGGACATTGAATGGACTGTGTCTGATATGTGGAAATCCAGACCATCGGGTTACCACATGTCCCATGAATTCGAGGTCAGGAGGACCAGGGCAGCAGTTTCCTGCTCTGCCAGCACCAGGGGCAGGCCAGTATCGAGGACCAGCAGTGGCAGTAAGGCCGTTGGCACAGCGTCCGCAGGCTCAGATGTTTCGGCAGCAGGGACCGCCGATGCAGCAACACCAGCATAGACCACCCCAGCATCATCAAGGCAGGGGCCAGCAGCAGCACCAGGCTAGGCCACAGCATGGAAATCAGCAAGGAGGTCGAGGGCAGGCATTCACTCTGTCCTTGGAGGAGGTATTGGCATCGGGAGATGTTGTGGCAGGTAACATTCTCGTCGCCTCATATCCCGCAGTAGCATTGTTTGATTCGGGAGCATCCCATTCATTTATATCTGCACGCTTTGCGACACGACTAGGAATGGAGTTCGAGACATTGCCAGGGATGTTGAATATACTCACTGGTAATGGGCTCGTAGGGGTTAGTAGAGTTATTCTAGCGTGTAGCGTTGTAGTTTGCGGGCATTCCTTACCCGTCCGGTTGATAGAATTTTCTGTTGGAAATTTCGACGTTATCTTAGGCATGGACTGGCTGAAAGACAGTCATGCGACAATAGATTGTCGTAGAGGGAGTGTATCTTTTGATATTCCAGACATGGAGCGATTCACCTCAGTCAGATCAGAGGCAACTCAGCGAGAGCAGGGAGTAATAACGGCAATGGAAGAAGTTCAGATTCCGAAGGTAGTTGAAGAATTTCTAGACGTATTTCCTGAAGAACTTCCAGGTCTACCACCGGTTAGAGATATTGAGTTCAGTATAGAATTGGCACCAGGAACTAAACCGATATCAGATCGAGTTTACAGAATGGCGGATTCAGAGCAGGCCAAGGTATATCAGCATATAGAGGAACTGAAGGAGAAGAAGTTCATCCAAGCTAGCGTATCACCATGGGCAGCACCAGTGGTACTTGTGGGAAAGAAGGATGGGTCATCCAGATTGTGCATTGACTACAGGAAGCTGAACGCGGCAACAGTGAAGAACAAATACCCATTACCCAGGATCGACGACTTATTTGATCAGTTGAGCAAAGCTAGAGTTTTCTCCAAGATAGATCTTCGTTCAGGGTATCATCAGGTGAGGGTTCGGAAGGAAGATATTCCCAAGACAGCATTCAGGTCGAAGTATGGGCATTATGAGTTCTTAGTAATGCCGTTTGGTTTGACCAAATGCTCCAGCAATATTCATGGATTTGATGAATCGTATCTTTATGCCATATTTAGACCAGTTTGTCGTTGTGTTTCTTGACGACATACTCGTATACTCTGCTAGTGAAGAGGAGCATGAAGACCACCTCAGGAAAGTGTTGCAGGTTCTGAGAGAGAACCAGTTGTATGCCAAGCTCAGTAAGTGTGAGTTTTGGTCGAATCATATTTCATTTTTGGGTCACATCATATCAGGAGCTGGAGTAGCAGTAGATCCCAAGAAGATAGAGGCAGTACAAAGTTGGCCAGTACCCAAGACCGTAGCTGATGTGCGGAGCTTCTTGGGATTGGCAGGATATTATAGAAGGTTTGTGTCAGACTTTGCAAGGCTTTCAGCACCCATGACCCGCTTGACCCGGAAGGATGTACCATTCGTTTGGTCGGCAGAATGTCAGGTATCATTTGAGACTTTGAAGCAGAAGTTGATATCAGCACCTATTCTTACATTGCCAGTTGGGCCCGGAGGTTTTACAGTATATTGTGATGCGTCCGGTAAAGGACTTGGATGTGTCCTTATGCAACATGGGAAGGTGATAGCGTATGCATCTAGGCAGCTTCGGGACCACGAGAAGAATTACCCAACTCATGATTTGGAATTAGCGGCAGTAGTATTTGCTTTGAAGCTATGGAGGCATTACTTATATGGTGATCGAGTGGATATGTACACAGACCATAAAAGTCTGAAGTACATCTTTACTCAGAAGGAACTGAACATGAGGCAGAGAAGATGGTTGGAGTTGATTAAGGATTATGACGTGGAGCTTCAGTATCATCCAGGCAAGGCTAATGTAGTAGCAGACGCTCTTAGCAGGAGAGGCGGCGCATTTATGTTAACAACACAGAAGCATATCTTAGAAGACCTTCAGGAGATGGGCATCGAAGTTATACTTTCCAGTGATGTAGGAGTTCTAACAAGTCTGCAAGTTCAATCCGACTTGGTAGGCAGGATCAAGGCAGCTCAGGCACAAGACCCAAGGATTCGGAAGCTTAGGACAGAATGTGAGTCAGGACTCAGGAAGGAGATGAGAATTCATGAAGATGGTACACTTAGGTTTGGATCGCGTCTGTGTGCCTAGTGGAGATATCAGACAGGAGGTTATGGCAGAAGCTCACAGTTCTCAGTATTCTATTCACCCTGGAGGGACCAAAATGTACCAAGATATCAAGCAGCATTTCTGGTGGAACGGGATGAAGAGGGAGATAGCTAGATTTGTTTCCCGTTGCTTGGTATGTCAGCAAGTGAAGGCAGAACAGCAGAGGCCAGCTGGGTTATTGCAACCGCTTCCCATTCCAGAATGGAAATGGGAGCATATTACAATGGACTTTGTGACCGGTTTACCGAGATCACCAAGTGGTAAGGACGCTATTTGGGTAATAGTGGACCGACTTACAAAGGTAGCGCACTTTCTTCCTTTCAGAGTAGGGCAATCTACAGAAAAGTTGGCGGAGTTATATATGCAACAGATAGTCAGGCAGCATGGAGTTCCTGTCAGTATTGTGTCGGATCGAGATACCCGCTTTACATCACATTTCTGGAAGAGCTTACATCATAGTCTGGGTACCAAGTTAAGATTTAGCACGGCTTACCATCCGCAGACGGATGGGCAATCAGAAAGGACGATTCAGACTTTAGAAGACATGTTGCGAGCTTGCACTCTAGATTTTAGAGGGTCTTGGGAGAGTCACCTGCACTTGGTCGAGTTCTCATACAACAATAGTTATCAAGCCAGTATCCAGATGGCGCCATTTGAAGCATTATATGGTAAGAAGTGCAGGTCACCGCTTGCATGGGATGATATCGGGGAGAGGAAGATGTTAGGCCCAGAAATGATTGTTCAGACGGTTGAAGTGATTAAGGGAATTAGAGAGCGACTTCGAGTTGCGCAGGATCGGCATCGTTATTGGGCGGACCAGCATCGTAGGCCGTTAGAGTTCTCTGTTGGGGACCACGTATTCTTGCGGATCTCACCTACTCGTGGGGTCATTAGATTTGGCGTTCGCGGGAAATTGAGTCCGCGGTATGTGGGCCCATTTGTTATCCTTGATCGGATAGGCGATGTTGCTTATCGTTTATCCCTCCCGCCTTCGTTACGAGAGGTGCATGACGTGTTTCATGTATCTCAATTCCGTAGGTATGTATCGGACCCAAGCCATGTCCTCGATCACTCTGAGCTGGTTGTTGGTACCAACCTGTCTTACGAGGAACAGCCTGTGTCCATTTTGGACCGAAGAGAGAAGATACTCAAGAACCGAACAATTAGTCTTGTCCGTGTTGCTTGGGGTCATCACTCCTTGGGAGAGTCAACGTGGGAACGTGAGGATGATATCCGATCACGGTATCCACACCTGTTTGACTCACAAGGTATATCTCTTTCTGTATACCTTGATTGTCCTGATTCTTCATGCTTGTCACCTTATGGGTAGAGCTACTTGATATCATAGATTGATGAATTTACATATACAGTACTTGCTTTTGATATGGTAAAATGATTGCTTGCTCACTAGAACTGTTTGTATTAGTTTAGCTCCGATATTTCTACCTGCTTGGATTTGAAATTCCGAGGACGGAATTTTTTTTTCAAGGTGGGTAGAGATGTCACTCCCCGTTCCCGGAATGCGTATTTTTATACATATACAACTCATAAGTATTTATTTAGTATTTATCATGTATTATCCTGTATTTAAATTCCTTTAAGTTCATGTTAATTATCTGCTCTTTAATTTTCATGTTAATTAATTTCTTGCAATTTTATTATCTGCATTTTATTCCCTGCTGTTATTTCCTGCTTTTAGTCTTGCTTATTTGGTTCGGCCTAGGATGGGTTTCTCGGGTTCATGGTGGATTAAACCCGGCCCAATAACCCCACCTACAACCACCCTCCCTATTTAAAGCTTCCTTCTCCTTCTCTCTCCTCATTACTTCTCTTCACCATTACTTCTTCTTCCTCTCATCACTCTCTCCACCAACCACAGCAGGCAAGTGCAATCTTGCTTCTTGCTTGGATAACCATTTTTATGGTTCATTTCTCTTCCTCTCATGATCCTGAGAGAGTTTAGTTCTTGGCATTTTTGATTTCTATGGCTTGTTTTCTCTAGATCTAAGTTGTTGTATTTCGGTTATTCATGGGTTTTGATCTCCCAACTTAGCGTGTCTTCTGGCTGGGAACTTCATTTTCTGGCTGGGACGAAGGCTGAGTCACGCACACGTCCTTACGTGTCTGCGTGTATTTTTAGTCACGCACACGTTCTTACGTGTCTGCGTGTATTTTCAGTCACGCACACGTTCTCATGAGCGTGCGTGTATTTTTAGTCACGCTAACGTTCTCATGAGCGTGCGTGTATTTTTAGTCACGCTAACGTTCTCATGAGCGTGCGTGTATTTTTAGTCACGCACACGTTCTCATGAGCGTGCGTGTATTTTTTAGTCACGCTAACGTTCTCATGAGCGTGCGTGTATTTTTAGTCACGCTAACGTTCTCATGAGCGTGCGTGTATTTTTTAGTCACGCTAACGTTCTCATGAGCGTGCGTGTATTTTCAGTCACGCACGTCCCCGTGAGTGCGTGTATTTTTAGTCACGCACGTTCCCGTGAGTGCGTGTATTTTCAGTCACGCACACATCCATGAGTGCGTGTATTTTCAGTCACGCACACATCCATGAGTGCGTGGATTTTTAGTCACGCACACGTCCACGAGTGCGTGCGTGAATTTCTTATTATTTTCCACACTCACACTGTGCATGCCAACATGAACCATTTTCACGCTCACTTCGACTAGACTTGTTGGCGTGACTTGTTGGCCTTAGTATAACCTACTCAACTTGGCGTGACTTCTTGACCTGGGTGTTTTTATTTGTCCTATAATTATTCATTTAATGATGGCATGATAATTCTTCTATTATATCCTTACGCCTTTGCGTGAATTTCTTGATAAATCATGATATGTTAAATTTGTTAAAATGATTGTTATGTGGAATGCGCCTTGTGTCCTGATTGATCCATGGATACCCAGTATGACTAGAACTTGACCTTGAGAGTTGTAGACTCGACCCATGTAATACTAAATGACTTTCATGCCTTGTCACCATTGATAATGATTGTGACATGGACTTAATATTGATCATGCGTTCCTAGTTGGAACTAAGAGACTGGCTAGTCGTCTTATTGAATTGAATGAATGAGACACGTTCATGTAATGAACTATTGTACTCGATTAGCCGATCCCGAATATTGGCATACAGGCACATGCAGGCTTCAAATTATTTATTTACTTATTTATTTATTTATTTATCTTACAAAAACAGCATGTGTACTTTATGGTCAAGGCATGATTACCCCGTAGTCAGATTTGATTGTTGCATCACGCTATGTAAAACCTACAACCTAGCCTCACGGGTATCGTTGTAGAGTTGCGCATATCGTACCCCGTACGAAAGTACTCATTGAATGACCATGATCCACGGCATGGAACTTCACTCAACGTAGAGACTATTAAGTTAAATAAAATAATGATGGCATGGAGAGAATGGATTCCCGAGTTCTTACATGGCAGCCCTCTTGGGACTATTAAGTGTCCGACAGGCCGGCTGGTTCCCACAGATACTGTAAATCTGTCACACGGGCAGGGAACGGTATCTGCTTATATTATTGTACATGCTATAACGGCGGGCGTCCCGCTGGGACTCGTCTAACTACATGATTGGCGCAATTGATTGACTGGATAGACTAGTCTTGCTCGCACATAGTAAGAACTGAGGAATCCCTATTTTGCATAATTCCAGGATAACTTGGGACTCACAATAGCAAGACGTAAGAGTTGATTGGCCGTTCAAGATGATTTGTTTGTGTACTGTATATACTCTGTTGCCTAACTGAGATGATCAGAATGTCAGGACATGACGGGCCAACTTCTGTCCTTGTTTGGTTGGGAGGTTGGTTCGGAGTGTCGTGATGTTATGTGAATCCTAGTGGAAAGCAGAGATCTATTATTATATTCTTTTACTTACTGGTTTAATCCTTCATATCGTGCTCCCTTGTGGTACTTGCTATTAGAGGTCTAACCTCTCTGGTTTTGCATGGCCGGATTTAGAGCCGGTCTCCGAGGATCCAGCTTACTTCTACCTCCAAGATGGTCAATACTAGGGGAATGATCGCAGGAGGACTCGAGTGGGTTTCCTTACTTCACCGCTCGTTTTGTTATTTACTTCATACTTAGCCGTTTGGCACCGACATGTTAGTCGGATTGTCTTGCACTTACTTTTGCATAATTGTAACTAAAGTCAGACTGCAGCTGATAACAATTGTGTACATGTTACTACATCTGGCTATGTTTTGTAAAGCCAGATCTCAAGAACATTTTGACTAAGCGTTTGGGACGCCTTACTGCTTTATCTTACATGTTCTCTATTTCTGTTCCTTGTTTTGAATGATTGAGACAATAGATGTGAAATGACCATAGTAAGACTTTCATGTAGTATGCACCCCCTCGTCTGGTTAGACAGCATTGATCGTATTATATGGTATTCATCTACCCGTAATACGTAGCTGGCTGAGTCATTCCCCCGCTCTCCAGTATTCTGGTTCTGGGGCGTGACACCACTGTAGCATGAGAAACTCCTCCTCTTTGTAGTGCTGACTACACCCCTCTTTATTTTAACATACAGCATTAGGCTAATTGTCTATTTGCGGTGGTACGCTGTCGTGACTTGGCTAGAGGCATTACCCCATGCCTGGGAACCTCATGGTGGAGTCACCCCACAGTAGCATGGAGTTTCACTCCTTGTAGTGTTGTTCTACCGTGCTTCCTGTAAAGCACACCAGACATTCACTCTACTTGAGAACTCATTTAGGCATTTAAGCCAACCTTCCCATATGATCCGTTTTTCGCAGAAAACAACAGTAGACAACAGTGGTTGTAGGTCCGTAACCTCTTCATGTCCAATAGAACATGTACCCACCGTTCCTGATATTCTTCCGATTAGTGGCCCTCACTTGAACCAAAAGCTAGATGCCTAGTAGATTTCTCTTTGAACTAATTAGCATAAAACTTTATGGTAGGAATACAATAATACAATATCAGAATGCCTTCAAGCCCATTTTACAAGCTGTGTTGTCAACCAGCTGGCGCTTGAGGTCCTTGGTGAACGGATCCGCCAGGTTCTCCTGACTCCGAACATCAATCACTGCAATAACACCTCTCTTGATAAGATCGTGTACTGTCCTGTGCTTCAACCGCACAGTCCTCTTCTTTCCGTTGAAGATGTCATTTGATGCCACCGCCGCAGTCGCCTGGTTGTCGCAGTATATCGGTATAGCCGGTATTTGCGTCCCAACCACTGGAAGATCATACATGAGCTCCCGAAGTCATTCTGCTTCCTCGGCTGCGGTATCAAGTTCAAAGAACTCAGATTCCATTGATGACCGCGAGAGCATAGTCCGCTTCTTCGACTTCCATGATATAGCAGCTCCACCCATTGTGAAAATGAATCTACCTGTGGACCTCTCGCTCTCCACCTCTGAGCACCAGCTGGCATCACTGAAGCCTTCCACTACCGGCGGATCTCCGCTGTAGTATAGTGCATATGTCTGAGTCTTCTTGAGATATCTCATAACCCATTTCACAGCTTTCCAGTGTTCAACACCTGGGTTGCTCGTGAAACGACTCAGCATTCCCACGGCGAAAGCTATGTCAGGCCTTGTGGCAGTAGTAGCATACATCAAACTCCCGATTACGCTTGCATACTCCAGCTGCCTGACGCTTTTTTCTGAATTAGGCTTCAGCTTCAAATCACACCTGTACCCATAACGAGTGATTATTTTCTCAATATAATGAGACCGTGACAGCACTAGTCCAGTGTCTGTCCGGATGATCTTGATCCCTAAGATCACATCAGCTTCCCCCAAGTCCTTCATACTGAACTTGCTCGAGAATTTCTTTGTCTCCGTGACACAACCCATATCCGTACCTAGGATAAGCATGTCATCCACGTACAGACAAACGATCACATCTCTTCCATCCGCGAACTTCGTGTAAACACACTTGTCTGTCTCGCTGACCATGTAGCCATTTGACCTTATAACTTTGTCAAATTTCTCATGCCACATCTTGGGAGCATGTTTAAGACCGTACAAAGATTTCACCAACTTGCAGACTTTGTCTTCAAGACCCTTGACGACAAATCCCTCTGGCTGTTGCATATAAATCTCTTCGGTCAGCTCGCCATTTAGGAAAGCCGTTTTCACATCCATCCGATGTATCACCATCTTATGTATTGCTGCGAGAGCAATCAACATTCTGATGGTGGTCATCCGGGCTACTGGAGCATACGTGTCAAAGTAGTCAATCCACTACTTCTGAGAAAACCCCTTGGCTACCAACCTAGCCTTGAACTTGTCAATAGTTCCGTCTGCTTTCATCTTCTTCTTGAAGATCCATTTGCATCCGATGGGTTTCGCTCCTTCAGGAAGATCAACCAACACCCAAGTGTTATATGAGGTGATGGAATCAATTTCATTGTCAATCGCCTCCTTCCAGAAAATCGCGTCTCTGGTCTTCATCGCCTCATCATAGGTAAGCGGATCTGCTTCCACATGATAGGTGACAAAGTCACTTCCGAAGTCCTTCGGCCTCCTCACACGCTTAGCTGACGTCTCAGCTTGTTCTGGTTCAATCGTTATTTCAACAACAACATCTTCTTGGACCACATCTTCATTGAAGACTTCAGTTTCCTGCGCACCCTCATTGTTCTCCGGTACATCCGCAAGAACAATATTCTTGTGCCTTGCAAATTTGTCTTCAAAATATTCTGCGTCGCGAGATTCAATGATATGATTTGACTCAATATCAAGAAATTTCCGAGCATCACTCTTCTCGGCATACCCCAAGAAGATAGTCTTAGTAGTCCTTGTCCCAAGCTTCTGAATCTTCAGATCTGGAAGCTTGACATATGCCAGACACCCCCACACTCGAATGACATTCAAGTTAGGTCTGACCTTGAACCAGAGTTCATGAGGAGTGATGTCTGAAGTTGCATGAGGCACTCTATTTAGAATAAAAGTGGCCGTCAATGCAGCTTCTCCCCAGTAGCACTTAGAAAGACCCGCAGTCAACAGCATTGAGTTAATCATTTTTGTTAACGTTCTGTTCTTCCTCTCTGCTACTCCATTTGATTGAGGGGAGTACGGAGCCGTAGTCTCATTGACAATTCCATGTTCTTTGCAGAACGATGCGAATTCATGAGATCTGTACTCCCCACCTCGATCACTTCTTATTCTTTTGAGTTGTTGTCCAGTTTGCCGCTCAGCTTCGGCTCTGAACTCATTGAACTTCTCGAATGCTTCGTCTTTAGCCTTCAGCAAGTAGACGAACGCATACTTTGAGAAGTCATCGATGAAAGTTATGAAATACTTCATCCCGGCTTTTGTAGAGAATTGTTTGAAGTCACAGATATCGGAGTGTACCAACTCCAGAAGATCTGTACTTCGATTAACCCGAGGAAAGGGTTCCCTTGTGATCTTTGTTTGAGCACAAATTTCACATTTCTCTACCTTACCCCCACATTTGGAGATAAGCCCTAGACTAGACATTCTGTTTATTCGTTTACAATGAACATGTCCTAGCCTATTATGCCACAACTCAAGAGTATAAGCAGAAGGAGTAATTGCATTAATAACATTGAACTGATTTACAAGTTGAATTTTGAACATTCCTTCGGTATAAAAAGTTTTTCTGAAATATGTTCCCTTGATAGACATCACCATCTAGCCAACATTGATGTCCATCCTGAGGCCTGCGTTGCAGAGTAGGCCTCCTGAGATCAGGTTCTTGTCGATAACAGGTACGTGCTTTACGCCTTGAAGCGTCAGAGACTTCCCCGAAGTCAGCTTCAACACCACCGTCCTGATCCCGAGCACTTCAGCTTGTGCCTGGTTCGCCACCATAACCACTTCAGAAGTAGGTGTGTAGGTGGTGAACCACTTCTTGCTGGAGCAGACATGATAGATGGCTCTAGTGTCTACCCACCAGTCAGAGTCAGTCCCTACCGCATTAATCTGCGCAATTATAGCAACAACGTCAGTGATCATAGATACCTTACTAGGCTCTTCTTGCTCTGATTGCTTGGTCTTTGCTTTGTATTCATTCTTGAAGTGGCCCTTCTTGCCACACTTGAAACAAGCCAAATGGAACTTTGGCTTCTTTTGCTTGAACGAAGTTCCCTTGACTTTAAGATTGTCAAGGTCCTTCTTCTTGCTGTGGGAAGCCGCCTGCTTTTTCCTTGGTTCCTTGGTATGAGTCAGATTGGCGTTAGCCAATTGCTTGGACAGTGCGTCCACCTTCAGTTGAGCCCGCATCTGGTCCTCAACATAGATTTCCTGCAAGAGATCTTCAAGGCTGATCTCAAGCTTCTTCCTATGCATGTTTGCATAGAACTTACTCCACCCAGCGGGGAGCTTCGAGACAATCCCTCCAACAACAAACTTGTCGGGAAGGGGCATCGCCTCGTCTTCCAGCTTCTGTCGCAGTTTCAGGAATTCTTTCACCTGCGGCAGCATGGACTTCTCGTCCTCAAAGAGCCATTTGTGATATTGTTCAACCACAAATATCTTGCTCCTGTTCTTGTCTTCTTCGTACAGTTTCTCCAGAGACTCCCATATGTCTCTGGCAATAGTCTTCTTACTGTAGGATTCTGCTAGGGAATCCTCTATAGCATTCAGGATAAGCAGCCTGCAAATGCTATTCTCCCTTCTCCACTTGGCCTGAAGTTTAGTAGCCGCAGTGATTGCAGCAGCAGACCCAACATCTGGAATGGTAGGCTCCTCTTCAAGAAGCACGTGATCAACGTCTCTGAGTTGAAGAGTGAGATAAACCTTCCTCTTCCAGACTTGATAATGCTCTCCATCAAACTTTTCTAACTTACAGAAGTCAGTATTGAGGAATGAAGCATTAAAGTTTTCCATCGTAGGAATATAGCTTTGAGATTGTTAGTGCCGGGACACAATTTTTTCGATGAAAAACTGAGAAGATGAAACAATTGTAAGAAAAATGTTCCAACGCAACACTTCTAGGAAGGTTGCGCAAGTATAACGAAGATCTAAGAAGATCTCGTTACAGCAGCATATGATATTACGAGAATCTAAGAACATTTCGTAATCCACAGCAGCGAAGAAGATGACAGGCGATAGATGGAAAAACTCCTGCTGGGGTGAATGATCACCGTTACTCAAAGCTATATTCGCCCCACACGAATATCTTCCAGGAACCAGCAAGTTCGTCGGAGAACTTTGGAACACTTCTGCTCTTCTGACTCCTCGGATCGTACACGGACTCCCGTGCAAAAGTAACGCTGGTGCAAAGCTTCTCTTCTCTCTTACAGCCTCTGTTTACTTGTGTTAAGAAACACTTGTAAACTTTCGTAACTCTCTGTTTATACTCTGTATTCTGCCTGTGAGAGAGAAGAGACCTTTTATAGGCCTGAGTAGCAACTGTCCGGTTAGCACAATATTCGGGACGTGGTAATAACCACTCCGAACATGCAGTAACCGCTCAGATCATGCACATGCACGATCTGAAGCAAGTTGCGCACCTCGCGCATCCCGTGCGCTTTGTACACCATACGCTGAACGCGCATTGAGCCACTTGCGCGCCCTGCGCAACTGAGTGCGCACCTGTGCGCGCACCTGGTCGCGCAACCTGGGCCGCGCAACCTGGCCTGCGCAACTGGCCGCGCAACCTGGCCTGCGCAACTGGCCGCGCAACCTGGCAGCGCGCCTGGCCGTACAAGTGGCTCGCACAACGATTGCAACTTAAGCGCACTATGCGCCTAGCGACGATGCTGACGTGCTAAGTGCAAAGTGCGTCAACAAAACGCCACATTACGCCTCATGAGTCCGAGTCCGAGTCGCTAAGCCCCTACGGGACTTAGCCCCAATGGAAATAAATTTTCCAGAGCAAAAACCATGAATGCTTTCAATTGTTTATTTAGCCTTTTTTCCATTAGAAAAATAACCCCACATGGCACACCCATGTGCACCTCCACATCACATGTGCATCTCTAAAATAGCATAGCTAATATATAGAGATACAACTCATTTGGCCTAGCCGATGTGGGACTAAAATTCACAATGAAAAGGCCAAAACCCAACAGTTTTTAGTTTTTAATAATAGTTATTATTAGTTTTGACTTTTCGAAACAAAACTCGAAACTCCAATCCGAAACCTTCAAAACCATTGATACATAATACTAATAAGAACGGTCCGAAACTGATTTTGATACAAATTCCAATACCCATACTGCGAACCTTGGGTATAAGTTTATGTCATGTCAAAAAGGAGCATTATTCCTACACAAAGAAATGGATGGTTCGACTAGCATTTTTCACTTTCAATTCTATGGACTGCACCAAAACTTGTGAGGGATGGGTGTATATTTATAATACTTAATTCAACAGTGTCCAAGTCCAAGGATTAGTTCAAGCAGAACATGAATGCCTTTGGATCTCAGTATCTACCAGTTGAACAAAGACCAATTTCTGATTAGTCTGAGCACATTTAAATGCCAGTTTGTAGCTCATTTATACACAATTTAGCAGGGAAAGTTTGAGTTTCATCTAATTTTTTACTGTGCTCCTTGGCATTGCCGCCGCAGGACCACAAATATGGTTATAACCCTGAATCCTATTAGTGTATTGTTGGTTGCACAAGTTTCACTAACAGTTGTCATATTGCCTGCTCACTCTTCTGCATTGTTGGGCCAACTTGATGTACATGTTTGCTGAAAAGGTGATATGACATGGTATTTTATAGCATTTGATCTCAAGAGGGATTGGGTTGCTCGGTATAACTGTATTGGCCTCATTATTACACCTTCCATGTTTGCGGAAGTCTGAATATTTAAGGTTACATCTCTGGATTGATTGAGACATTTGAGCCTCAGTCTCAAGTTATTTCTACAAATTAGTGACTAGATGTATGAGGTTTGATAGATAGCAATAACAAAGGACACAAAAAAGCAAGTCCTGCAAGATGGTTATCACAAATCGTAACGTTCTATTGGGTTTATCTATTGAAGTCAAATTGGAAGAGCTATTAGAACCTCCCTTTTACCTGAAGCAGTTTGTAATCTTTCATTTGCTTGTAGTTTTGAGTACTATACAAATGTCTTCCGTAGATGCAGTTACTACGTATTGATTTGCTTATCTGTAATAATGTGGTTTCTCTGATATTCTCTACATTGTTTAGAGGGATGACATGGAAGTGCTTGATGAACCCCTCTATGCAAATTTCTTGAGGGTCACTGGTGCTGAAAGGCCTTATCGAGATGAACTTCTATCGAAATTGGTAAGGCTATTCACCACATGTTGTGCGGTTGAGATGGTACCATTCTCGTGAAAATTGACTTTGGTAATGTCTAAATTTTGGAGAAGACGTATGCATGTAGTAATTGTTAATTTGTGGATATAGTTATCACTTAAAAAAATCTGCCCACTTTGATTCTTAATACGAAGAACTAGCAATCATTATGTGGAGGAATATATTTTAATTTCTTTCATCTCTCATTCGATATCCTAACCATTGAATACACAATTCTTCTAACTCCACCTTGTTGTGCTTAATGTAATATATTTTTCGCCGATCCCAAGTGCTGACAAAGGAGTAGGGTTACATTTGGTAGCCAATGTCATGGTAAACATTGTTGGATCACTTGAAATGAATCCTTACGAATACAAGTAGGTGCATGTTTTTGCTAATTTTACAGTGGATGGCCCTTACTAGAGCTGAGTGGAGGAACGAATAGCCGACCCCAAAAACTTGGGATAAAGGCCTTGTTGTTGTTGTGTAGCCCTCTACTTCTATTGTTGCTTCTGGAATCTTCGAATTGCTAACTTGTTTTGAGTTACTTCTTCTTGTAGGATTCTGATGGCAATAAGGTTGTTAAGGAAGTGATATTTGGTCCGGGGGAGAAGAGATATCGTTACTGCAAGGTAGTAACTAGCATTTTCGTTCTAGTTCTTAAAAATATACTGATAACAAGGAGCCATCATCGATTGGCCATGATTACTATGGTAAACTGGAATATCTGCTTTATAAAGACCTTTATGTTGTTTTATGTCAGGTTTTGCTTCCTAATCTATTTTGGGGTGACACTTTTATTATATGCTTGTCCATTTCGTGAATGCATCAGACACATGTTACCCACTTCTTGGACATGTCATCAATTTTAATTTTGTTATTTGTGGACATTTCTTATGCACATACTCACAAGCCCAGTATCTGAAAATTATTTGGCGAGGTTGACACTTTTATAATTTGGGAGAAATGCAAAAGGTTAGCAAAAGTTTGGAGAACAAAAATATTTCAAGCATCCCCACAAACATACAGTAATGTATATGTAGATTGTAGATTATTTGCGAAGAAAAACATGTAGTAGATTATTGTATTGTGTCCAATACAGTAATGTATTGGGCAAAACCCAGACACTCCAAAATACACTAGGACACACCAAAATAGGTGCCATGTCGCCATTGTCCTTACTGTGTCGTGTTGTATCCACATCCGTGCAACATAGCATGTATCTGTAGGCTGTAGGCACGCGACCCGATACCATCGGAATTCTGGACACTAGGGTCAGAATTCAAAGTATACTGCACCAAGAAAACCACAAGACAGCAGATGGTGAGAAGATTCTGACTAATGGGATTGGAATCATTGGAAGTCCTACGAAAGTTAATGTAGAGTTCTAACAAACAGAACCTGATTGGAATTCCGATTCTGATTTGTTGGAAACCAGGCCAAGTTTTCTTGTGGTTCTGGTTCACTTTTCCTTTCCCATAGATGGATTTGATCTCTACTTATATACCTTTCCCAAAATAGATTCTAATTTGGCTATCATCAGAACCAAAGTACACTGTCGGGAAAATGGATAATGACCTTCAAAACAAAGGCTGTTTTCCCAATAAGTTGTTGTCTCCTACAATAAGGTTGTAGTTTATGGTATATACTCATAAATGGTGAGCTTAGGTCATCAAAATTGAAGGAGTAAATTACTAGGTTTATTTGCCGATTCTCTGAACAAATCAGTGGCGACATGTATCCATCATCCGCAAGGACACAACTTGATGATAGTGAAAACTATTCGATCGGAACTCATTATTACAATTTGTTAATCATCTTTTGTTCCGTTTAGATCATGCATATGCAATCTAATTTGACGATGTCATATATAAATTGCAGAAGGTTACTTGATTTGCTTCGCTTGTACTTTGGCATCATTATATCATGCTTTTACTGTTTCTGGAATAGGTCAGAATTTGCTGTTAAAAACCATTGTTCTGTAACTTTTCTCTTTGATATATAGCACATGGCCAAGCAACGAGTACCAAACTTGACAAACGATCTGATGAAGAAAGGAAAACACTTCATATTGATACGAAACCCCCTAAATATTTTGGTATGTACACCCTCCTTGTAGATTGTGACTAGCACAGCCTTATGATTTTTTTTTATCATACTATCATGTTCCTTTCTCTACATGTGCAAATCATTTAACAACAATTTTTGTAAAACCTGTTTCAGAGGACAACTTCGCTTCTTAAATAAGAAGCTTTATATGACAATTAGAGAAGCTATTAAACATACTGTATTTGTTGTTTCTATTACCTTTTTCCTAATTTGTGGAAGGAAAATTCTGTTCATCATATACTATGCAATTCTAGAATATGTTGTAAATGCAACGAACCATTTATCATAAATATACCAAAATAGATAATTCTGATATGACTTTCTTTTTGACTGTGGAGTTCAAAGCTCAGCTGCTTCTATGTATTTATACCATCAATTAGATGATCCTAGGTGTTGGCTAATATTGTTCACAATTGTTACAGTAAGACATTTAGCTATACCATACATATAGTATACTCCTGAATATTACAGTGCATGAAGTCATATAAGTAACAGTTATTTCTTGCAAAAATACATACATTTGACTATCTCCTTAGCTTCTCCCAATCTCCTTAGCTTCTCCCATCCACACTTCCTTTCTCTCCCTTCCCTTATAGCTCACAACTAATCTGTGTGACATGTAAGGCATACCAACCCAGATTGTACCTTTCAAATACCTCAATATCCATTTACTATACTTCAATGTTCCTTGTCTGGGTTGGTTTGACAATTACCTGCCCATTACACTAACTTCATATGACAAAGTCGGTATATTGTGCACTATAGCATACACTAACAAGCTAATTGCAGTATCATATGGTACTTTAGACATAATCCTTCTCTTACGTAATAGGACAAGTAAACGCATAATTTTACATTACTAGCAACAGGGCTTCTTACTTGCTTGGCTTCTTGCATGCTGAATCAATCCAAAATTTTCTCAAATGTACCTCCTTTTGGCTGATGCATAAAAAACTGTCTTAACGTTGAACTGCTCTTAGCTATATATTAAACTTCATCCCTACAAAAAATAACACACTATAGAAGTATGCTTCACTACCAGAGAAACCATCTCATTATAATTGAAAAAATAACACACTATAGAAGTATGCCTCACTACCAGAGAAACTATCTCATTATAATTGACACCTCTGATGCGGGACCATCGATTTGGTTCAATGAAAACCCAACAATAATTAGATTTTCATTCATTGTTTAAATTTAAGTTAGATAAGGTTATTATCATTTGATGTAATCTTTTAGTTTATTTTTGTCTCATCTTTTTTAGGTTTAGTTTTTCTATAAGAGATTTGTATGGACCTCTTGTTTAGTAGAGAGAAATGATTTAAGAAGAGCCAAACCCTACTTTTTATTTCTCTATCTTTCTCCCCAAATATTTATGTGTTGCAAAATTGAGTTTTCTTCTTGTGTTCTTGTCGGGTTCGTCATTGCCTCACTTTTCACCGTCTTTGTCGCTGTCATCTCATCGCATTTATGGTTTTACTTCGTTCGGACCTCACTTTCATTGTTCAAATTTGCGAATTATTATAATATTATGGGAAAATTTTATAATAATTGTTCCCAAATCAAAAATCTTTTGTAACCAAAATTTCTAATTCTGTAAAACCCAAAAATCCCTAATCTAAATAGGGTAGCCTAATTTTCTTTGGATCTCATCCTGCATCAAAGCAGTATCAGAGCCCCATGCTATAGATAATTTTATATGTAAATAAGATCTAAGGGAATAAATAGAATTTAAACATGGATCATGAAAATAAAATAGATATTTTAGAGAAACTTTGTGACGGACTTGCTAAGTTGAAATCTAAAATTGATAGGTTACTTCGTTTTTACTTATTCGTTGTCCTCAAGAGAGATCTTTATTTTATGAGTTGCTTTTCTTCTTTAAGAACCTATATATCATATATCAGGTACCTTATGTATTTTGGTAAATCTGATTTGTCATGCTGTAGTATTCTTTACTACTATGTTTCAGTAAGCACCGAGTTTAAACTTAACTTTGTGCAAACATTCTTTGAACAGAAGTATATTTTACTTATGTTGGATTTGTGTTTTCTCCCTGCCCTCTCATTTGATTATAATTCGTGTTATAATGTTTACTTTGCTGATAAAATTGTGTAGTGTCAAATTTGTCTTTCCTTTTTTTGTTAGCAATCCTGATTTTGCACATACTTTTGGTTACTTGTGTCAAATTTGGTTGTTGGACATCTTGAAAGACATCTTTCGACAAAGTTGTACCACCATCCTTTCTCGAGCTGGGTTTGGCAGGCCTTGTCTCGATATACAGTGAGTTATGTGAGCTCGGGAATCCTCCACCTATAGTAGACTCAGAAGATCTGCTGCAGGATCCCGAGGTTAGTTAACTCTCCATTTGATGCATCTTCTTCTAAAAATATTTTAACTGATGATCCTAAAATATTTGTTGTTGTGTATGTGGATATGGTTAACTTTTAAGAAATATTCCAGGTAGTCAGCCTCATTCTGAACTCTGTTTACCTTCTTGTGCAGGCTACCTTGCAAGGTCTTTGTCAGGATTTGGGTATTCCTTTCCAGAAGTCAATGCTCAAGTAAGAAAATAAATACTGACACCTCTAGAATTAGTTTAAGATTATAAACCATATTTATTTAATAAATATTCCTGAGACGTAATATGAGTAATGTATTTGAGAAAATTTACCGTTTTCCTTGACTTTACAATCTGACAGATTCTATTGTGGAACTTCTTTTACAACAAACAATGAGACATGCTGTCTTTATCTTCCATTGCACCATAATGTTTCCCTAGTTCATATGGAAGTACTTTTACAGGTGGGAACCTGGTCCAAAACCAGTAGATGGAATTTGGGCTCCATGGTGGTATAAAAGTGTACACAAGTCAACAGGCTTCAAAACACCAAATCCATATTCCTCGGTAAGAGTTCTATAAATAGGTTTTCATGATTCAAAATTGTAGAACATCATATGTAATGGTTTTGATTAAATAGTGTTGACCAAGATTCATTTGATAACCATGGCGAAGAAATTTAGACTCTTAGTTTAAGTCACAAAGATATGTTACTTATGCTTTTATTTTTTATTTGTATGCGTGTATGTTTTACCTATATGTGTATGTGTGTATGTTGTACCTGTTACTCCTATAGGTTACGTGCTACGTGCTTCACAGGGTAAGCTATTTTATGGCACAGTCTGCACTTCTCAATATCCTAAAAGAGATCCTACATGTTTTCAGGAGTAAATATTCTTCTTAAAGATGAATGACAACTATATATCTTCTCTCTTGAAGCCTAAACTTGCATCCTGAGATTATGGCTCTGTTTGGACTATGGTACCTAGTCAGCTAGGTTGCATTAATATGGACATGTGACACAAACCGGACACAACATGTCATGGACACAGATCAAGCTTCACGGTATTGGTTAACGAAATCTGTTTCGGACCCTTCTTATGAGTACTGGTATCTGCAATTTAGTACTTTCGAAGATTTCACACCTTTGTTTCATGAAGCCAAAACAATAGTAGAAAGTTAGAAAATATGTGGTACATTTAGGCATAGGCATAATTTCATGTATTATTTGTTCTTGTTAGCTTTTATTGGAATAATATTTAACATTGATGAATCATTCACCCACAATAGATAGTATTTTTTAACGTGCTTTTAGACAAAGTACACGCACAATTGATTGTTTTTAAATATAAAGATGGATGAATGCTGTGTATTTATGGATATACAACTTCGACAATTGGTAATGGTTACAATGGTGTCGGTAAGGAGTTTTATCGACGCATTGTAGCTTGCTGATCTTCTGATCAAATCATTGTGCGGAAACTGTTTCTCGCATACTGCTTCTGTTTTCTTTTAATAATTTTCTTTGCTGAATTGATAGGGTAAGAAAATCCCAATGTCGGTATCGGCTATCGATAGGGACATGCCATAACAGATAAGATACTGTCAATACGTATCTGTATCGACTAATACTGTAATCTTGACATAGATGCAACAAATCTGAAAAAGCCTTTGATACAAATACAGACTAGACAAGATGACATATATTGATATACATATCATAGTTTCTCAATTATCGCAGTCTCTATACAACATGCATATCTGGGTTCCAATAGAAAGTTCGTCCTAAACAAATGCAGGTCAGATCTACTATAAAGAAATAATGTTTTCTCATGGCCGGGACATATCTGACACAAGTTGCCCATGCCAATCCTGTGCTTACCCTTTAGAAGTTCAGCATAGGTTCATGTCCTACACTTGTCGACCAAGTATCAACCTAGGTATGTTTTAGACGTGGATATTGTCCTTGGAGACATGTTGATGCAACCTTCAAGCGGGAGGGTTTCGATGATACTGCCCAAAATTCGTAAGATTCCTTGTTTTTAACTGGAAATAGTAATTGTGAATCTGTTGATGCACCATAAATCATATTTGCTATATGGCTTGTTTTCTCAGTATCAACTTCGAGTGGATTTTCTACCGATGGTGGTATCCATGATACCCTCTCATATTAGCTTTAGGATTGGTATTCCCATTTTTTATTTTAGGGATTAGGATTTATGATTTTTATAATTAGGATTCCTAACATTTAGGATTAGGATTCATAATTTTTATAATTAGGATTCCTAATATTTAGGATTAGGATTTTTTTAAGATTACTATTCCTTTTCTTGTTTCCTTTTATGGGAAGTGTGGACATGTTAGGATTTTTAACTTAATCCCTATAGGATTAATTGTTCTTATTCCTAGTAGAAATTAGGAAATATTGGAGGTTGACTACGGGTATAAAAGGAGAGCTTAAGCCTCTATTATAATCATTTCTTTCACAATTTGTTTTGTGTGCTTTTCCTCTCTAACTCAAGGGGCAAGAGTTTGATAGTTTATAAAGCTATCTTTGTGGTGATTTCCATCACCATTAATATAAAAGTTTTCTCCTTCCACAACAAAATTTCCTCTTTGATTTAGGGTTCTTCAAATTAGGGAAAATCATAAAACCCAATTTGATCAATGTGGATCAATCCAAAGCATGGTTCACAGTATTGGTATCATAATTGATATCGGATCCTTCTTAATTAACAGCTTCTGGGTGTTCTGTGGGGATTTGGTGGTTTTGAACTGGTTGGTTTTGGCAGTTTTGGTATTGGCCGATACCATGAACTATGATCCAATGTTCATCAAAGGCATTCATGATAGAAGTTAGTTTTAGCGATTCATCAGAGCTAGCTTTCTACATCACAGTTCTGTCATTTCTTTCCATTAATACCAGTTATTGATTTGGAAATAAATAAGGATGAACCTTATATGAATCATAGACATTAAACCAGTAGGGCTCAACATGTCTGTCATGCAGAAAAAACTGCACATCTGTTGCTCATTTGTTAGCAAGATGAGTTTGTATCAGCATAGTGATGACAAATCAATGAACAATGTTGAGATGGATGATTATCTGGTGTTTTGCAAACCAAGTAAAATTCCAAGTACCACCAAAATGTTTCTGTAAGTCATGTTATAAGTCAATTCCGGGCCACCAAACCCTGCAACTGATGTGAAGGACCAAGGAAGTGTGTATGTTGTCCCACTCCCTGCCTTCCAAAGGTGCCTAAAGGACGGGCCAGACGCAGCAGAGCGACGGCCCTTTTGACTTTTGCTGCTCTCCTTTCGGGGAATACACAACACTGATCGGATAAGGTTTTGCTGTTGAAAGATGGTTTCTAGATTACTATTTAGCATATCCCTATGTGATTTGCAAAATGGACAACTTAGTAGAGCAAGTGGTGTCAATTAGCCATATTAGTTCCTCATCAAGGTGACAAACATCTATCATGTTCATCAACAACAGGGTGAATTTATTTGTTTATTTTGTTGAAGTGCATATGGCAGACTATTGCCTCCAACAGTCAATTTAAAAATCAACTCAGATACACTGTAATTACGTGATGAAAAAGTATAATCACAGTTTGAAAATACTTCCAACACGGCGTAGCATATGCTGGGATCTAAGACGAATGCTAATCATGAAGCGGTTGTTAATACTGACTTCCAATGCGACATAGCAAATGTTGGGATTTACAAGAGTAACTCAAGGCAGTCTCTGCAGTCTCATGCTTTGTCAACACTTTATTCTCGAAATGGTAAGGACCTAATTGAGCTATGGTATACCGTATTGGCAACCTCCTGCCCAAAAGTAAGGTTGCTTTCTAACTACTAGATGGATGCAAACTATTGTCTGTTTCTATAGGCATCTGGTCGTAGATATGTATACTTTACTTATTGCTGATAATTTTGGACACAAATACGGAAGCTTTCTGTCGGAGAGCATTTTATTGCATGCTTTGTCTCAGTTCTATCTTCAGAACTTTAGCACATTTGGAATATGCAATATTGGATTCTATACCCACTTTTAAGTAAAAAAAAAATCAAAATAGAACATTAATATTTTTACCTTGATGTTTTTTTTTCATACATGAATATTGCTTTGTATGAAAACTAACTAGTAAGAAGCTTATACTTCTTGCTATGCCTCATGAGAGTCCATCTTTTGTAAGAACTACATCTACCATTATCTGCAACAACTTTTAAAGGCTTCAATCCTCAAGTTGACATTAGCTTATATGTAAATACTTTTGTCTAGCCTTTTCCATCTGCTCTGTATGACTTGCTAGAGCAAAGTCTTCCTTTCTACAACATGCTCAGGCGTCATAAGATGAGAACAACATTCTCTCTAGGACCTTCAGTACCTGTTCCTAGTCTGCCCGTCCCTGCAAATGAGAAGCTTCTTGCTTGGGTTGGTGATGAGATTTTACCCCGTGAAAGTGCAAAGGTATTAGCTTATTGGATACTGCTCTGTATTCACATTTTTATACATACTGCTGAATTTCTTACTAACTTATATTAGCTATCCAACCATGCCTCTCTTGAAGGTTTCAGTGTTTGATTCAGTTGTACAAGGAGGAGACGCAGTGTGGGAGGGACTACGTATCTATGATGGAAAAATATTTAAGCTGGATGAACATTTAGATAGGTGATATGTTCTTAACTTGATATAATCATTGTCTTCTAATATAAAATTTAAATGTAGACTGTTTTAGGAAGCCTGAGGCAAGTTTTGTGGTTTAGGTACATGATACGAACAACTGGTTTTTGTTTGTGCTAGATTATTTGACTCTGCCAAAGCTTTAGCATTCATCAATGTTCCAAATCGTGAAGAGGTTGCTACCTATTCATAATGCTGCAAAGGATTTCAATCCTAGCGCTCGTGGTCACATTGTCACACTTAATGCTTCGACTTCTATTATTTAAGCCTGTACTTTTAGGGATAATTTGGGTTATGCTAAATGATTTGTACTCTGATCAAATTTCAGATTAAGGAAGCAATCTTCAAAACTCTGATTGCGAACGGGATGTTTGACAATGCTCACATCAGACTCACTTTAACACGTGGCAAAAAGGTCGTCTTTTTAGAAGATTATCCATAAGCTGATTATTCTTGTATGAGAAAAAATTTATTGCCATTGATATGTTGTAGAAACATGAGTCAGATAGCAAATTTCGTTGCTATTCAGTGTATAGATTCATGTAGTGTAGATGCTAGATTCATGTGTCAGTTTGCTTTAATTACCTAAATAATATGATTGTAACAAATAAAACTATTATTGTGCTTCCCTTAGTCTTCTTCCCACTCTGTACTGATTCCTACTTCATTGACCATATTTTTCAGGTTACTTCTGGAATGAGCCCAGCATTTAATCTTTATGGATGCACCTTAATTGGTATTTCAGCTATACTTTGGCTAGCCAGCAGTTTCATTCCTAGAGTACCATTTTGTACTTTACACGTTAAACACAACAATAAGCTAGCTAGTCCAAAATGTCATTTTGATGTGGGCAAGTTTGAGTTTTGAGTTTTGTTTTAATATGATCATCTCCTCAATCCTCATGGAGGCAGGTAAACTCGGTACTTGTTAAGTAACCGGTTTGAGTTTTAATCACTGGCCTCCAATGAGGATGCTGAAGGATTTTTTTCCCAAATAATTAACTTCATGCCCCTGGGGGTTAAGTGGGTGATATAAGGGTCCCAGATACCACACAAACTCGACAACTATAGGATTATGCAAGTAGTGTTGCTAGTATGTAAGAAAGAACTTATTTTTTCTCATTAAATAAAACTGAATATTCTAATGCTTCAAATTTTTTCTTTTTTGGGCAATCAAAGTGCTTGCTGAATGGAAACCACCAGTCTATGACAATTCTGGCGGTATAACATTGGTGACTGCAACCACACGTCGTAATTCACCCAATGTAAGATTACGATGCAGAATTATATGTTTAAATTCTGTATAATGTTGATATGCAATGATTCTCTTGTAAGTCGTGAAATAACAAGGTCTATATTCCAAATCTTTGGGGTCAGCTAGATAAAACCTTATGATCCATAATTGCATTCAGATCTATTAAGTGCCATTTCTGTAACATTAACAGCATTGTAACTAGTGATGTTACCATACTCTTGACATATCTTTTTCTGATGAAGATATTTGGCGAAGGGAGTGGCAGCTGGTCCTGATGGTGTGTGTGCAGGATGAGGGGAGGGGGTGAAAGAATCATGCAATGCTTGCTTTCAAGAGTAATTTAAGATTCCAAAATGCCGCTTTTTGAAACCTTAAAATTTGCTGGAGAATTTGCTAGTTCTTCGGTTTTCCAATTAATATCAGTGAGCTGTCACCATTTCTAGTGTGACTTCATTTAATACACCCAACAAGTTCGAGCAAATCCTGTTTCCTTGTATCATTGGTTTATTCTGAATGACATTGTTTTGACATGATATAATAAGCTTGAAACTCCCATAACAACCTATCCAAAGTCATCACACGGTTCAAATTACTAACTATCAAATGATCCGACCATAAGGAATTTGATCTGTTATGAACAAAAAGGCACATTAGTTAGATAGAGATCTTTTGTATCCTTCGTTGTGTGTTCATCAAGATATTTATTACCTACTATTTAATTCTGAATGTTGGACCAAATAGAAACATAGGAGTGGAACACAATAGTTTTGTGTGTACAATAAAACTGTAACAAACACTATTTTTGATATATTTAGACTTCATGGTGTGCCAGTGCCCAACATATCGGAGAGACGCAGGTTTACATCCCATGCATTAGCTATTCCACAAAAGCAAGCTGAGCTGGTAATACCTATTGCATCTAGGATATTAGGAGTATCAAAATGACATCAGTTTGTTGCCTAGTAAGATTCATAGGTTAATAGCTCAGCTGAAAAGCTGTTACAGCTTCAAGGTGGACCTTGTGTTTCGTCTGTTGGTAACTACTTTGACCCTAAAAGCTAAGCTGTTAATTAGTGGGCCAGCATTGTATAAGAGGCCAGGTTAACACCTCTTCGCATGGGAGGTGTCGTGATTAGCCAACTAAGTCTAGTCCATCTATTTGCTTATTCGGCTCTTCTAGCGTTACCCATTGAATCATTCTCTCTACAGTAAACTTCCGATGGAAGATAAGATGCATTAAAGGAAGATTTGAGTTTGTTCGCTTGAAGTATAGATGTAGGAACTTACAAATATTTGATTCTGTCATGCCTGGTTAAATAAACACTTTGATCTGAATGATCAAGCCTTTAAGCGATCGGGGTTATCTAATATTCTGGTTTATCAATTTAAATTTAATGTATATTCTGGATTGATCTCTGATTTCTTGTAGAGTTTGATTATTAGATGAAGTCTAGGACCCCAGCTTAAAATTTGTTGATAGTGGGTGAGGAGGCCTTTCCATGGGTTCATTGGGCTGGCCTTGTATCACTGTAATAAATAGTCCCTTGTAATCTGGAGTGTGGACTCCTTAGCTTCACGATAGGCCTCCATACTCCATAGGTCGGGTATGGGTGGAGCAGGGGCTTTTTTTTTTTTTTTTTTTTTGGGGGGGGGGGGGGGGGGGGGTGATAGAGCAGGATACAGAGTTTCTCATTGTCATTTAGCTTGTGAGAAGCAGGATTTTATTAGATTCCTCTTTTTTACGATCCACTTCCGCTAAAATAACTAGTATATTCATTTATAATCATTTCCATGTTCAGTAACATTGATTTCTTATGTTCTTGTTTCAGAGTATTGATTCAAAGATTCATCACAACAATCTTATCAATAACATATTGGCAAAGGTATTTTCCCTATAAAATGCAAGTGTGACTGAAATCTTGAAAAATAATCTATACATCGTTTTGCTTGAAATGTAGATCGACTTAGTAACCAAATGCATATGGTTTACAGGTAGAAGGGAACCTAGCCAAGGCAGATGATGCCATCATGCTAGACCAAGATGGTTTTGTATCAGAAACAAATGCAACAAACATTGTGAGACAGTTTAGAAAGTTTATCTAAGTTTCTAGTTTGTTCTATAATAACTATCATATATTCATGCAGTTCTTAGTCAAGAAAGGGCATGTATCTACACCTCATGCTGACTATTGTCTTCCGGGGATAACCAGGGCAACTGTATGTTTCATACTTCTTACACTTCTGCATTCTAGCTTTCTGATATGTTGAATACCTAACAAGTGGAGCAGCATCCTCAAATTCATAGAAATGTGTATCCATACATTTTATTGCTTCTTCATTCTTTCAAGACTATTTAGTACCTTTTGCAATTTTTTCATATCAAAGGATGTGAGACAGCTTTCAGAATTATCCGAATGAGGCATCAGCTGTTGAATTCTATTATCAGAACCTTGGTTATAGATGCCCTGTCGATGGAAGAAAACTTAGCCTTGTTAGTGTGATTCCAAATTGACTACTAAACTCATAATGCGATAGATGTTTCCATGATCCAGAAGGATAAAATTATACCACATCAACCCCTCCCTGGCAAGGTTACTAACAGCCTAAAATTTTCAAATATTCCCCATGGAAGAAAACGTGGCCTTGTTAACTTGAAGGCGAAGTTTACTGACTGGAATCAGATGGAGCAAATATTTCCATGATTCAGAAGATAAATTTACACATCATCACCTCCTGGCAACTGGGAAGTTTACTTGCAGCTGAATTTGTTCTTTAATACTATGTCCATACAATGTTTTTAATCTTCGTGTTGTGATTTTAAAGTTTTTAATTTGCTTTCACTAAGTTATAACATGCTCCATTAAGGTAGAAAAGCCGTAGGCTATCCTTTTAGAACACAACCAATCTTGGTCAGTTCGAGACCTGCATGTAATTTGAAATCAATATATTAATACCTTTTTAAACTCTTCATATTCCATGTTAAAGTTCTCATAATGCACCTGATAACCCCTAATTCCTAGCAGTAAAATAGTCTCTTAGCCTACTAGGTTTTAGAAACAAGTATCTTCAGATATGGACAAACAATAGTATGCCTATGTTCAGCAGCATTTGCAGTGAATATAGAAACCTGACTTTGCTTTCCTTAGGCTGAAAGGAAAACAGGACTTTCCAAAGTATATTCACCAACGTGAATGCATGTGATAACTTCATTTTTCTAATCATTCCATTTTAAGTGCACCTACAAAGTTACTTCCTTGAATTTATAGGTCATGGATCTTGTAAAGCAAGAGAACTTTATCCTGCACGAACGACGCATCAGTTTGTCCGAGTTTCATGCTGCAGATGAGGTTTGCACTCTTTATAAATTGAGGCATTTTGAAACTCTTTGGAATTATATTTATGTAATCTCAATGTAAAGAAACTGACTTACTGCTATCTAATATGGGAATTGTTTTGGCAAACTGGCTAATAGACTTGTCTTTGCTAACTTATTAAATTTATCGTAAATTCAGTGGAAAACACTACACTTATGCTGACTTGGAATATCCACGACAAGTTTGACATTTATCTTCACCTTTCCTTTTTCACTGAAGCTATTTTAAAATATTTGTGTGCTTCATGTGAGCATTTCTTACTTGCAGGTGTGGACAACTGGAACAATGGGAGAACTTACACCTGTAAGTTAAACTTTTACAATGTTTATTAAGTTATATAGTTTTTATCATCAATTAATTGCAATGCCTATAATGTGTGTTATGAAGTTCATGTTTATTTACTTCAGTCTGTGATGTTGGATTTGCTGTAAGATTTATCTTTGTTTTCTTCGCTAGTCTTTGCAGTATTAAAGGCAGACTAACTTTCAGGGTTACTTTATTTGTCTTATTTTTTTATGGGGTCAGGATAACGATAAGTAATTAGTTTTAAAATGCCAAGTTGGATTGATACTATCTTTCATATGATAATTGTGTTCTGGAAGTGGTCACCCAGAACTACTCCAAGTTATTAAAATCACAAACTATGCATCAAATTGTCCATTCTCCTGGTTTCGTTTGAAGAATTTAGGACCCCAAATATGATAAGAAATTGGAGAACAAATAATGACTCCAAAAACTTGTCATGTCTTAATGGTAATGTTATACCTGAAACCATCATCGAAACGATTTCCCATCAGAACGGGTTCAACAATAAAATGCAACTCAATGTCGAGAACGATCCACATAGAGTTAGCCTGGTTTTACCATCAGCTCAAAGCAACAATAAGCATCAACTGGTTCCAATTCGGGACAGTTATGAGCACGAGCTGGGTAGTTAGTGACTAAATAGAACCATCTTTTGGTCATGCAGTAAAATTTCATGCAATGAGCACCCGAGGAGCAACACGGCGAATTATTCTGGACCAGAAAAGAATATAGATGAAGAGGGCTGATGAAAGAGATTGCTATAGGGAGTTGCATTCATCTATGTCGTTCAATTGACAAAAGATCAAGTGGAATTGCATCAATGACTGTAGAAGTTCACATTCTTCTATATGAAACTAAGCCATTCACGATTGATCATAAACTATGATTTTTCTTCTTTTTTCCTTTTCCTATTGGTACTCCGACACGTTTTCTTTAGATATTCACAGAAAGGATTTCTAGTATATGACAGAACATATATATACTTTTGATGACAATAAATTTTAGCTCAAACCTTTTGCTGACAATAAATCATACCTTCATTGTATCATAACTTTAGCCGTTTAATAAACTTAGCCGTTCTAGTGCTATTTTAATTCATATGACATTTAATTTAAAGTGGAAATGATCAGCATTTTTCTTATTTCTGAAATGCCATTCCTAGAATTATACCTCCATGAGGCTAGTGATGTCTACTTGAGAAAATATGAGGCTTTTGGTGGTCATATGATTCATTTCTAACACTTGCAAAGTTTCAGCGTCACTTATTTATGCTTGTTTATTCCGGGTTGTTAGAAATTACATGATGATTAAATAACTAATGGGGACTTATTCTTAATAGGTTACCATGATTGATGGACGCATCGTTGGGGATGGAAAAGTGGGACCTGTGACTCGAAGAATCCAAAATGCCTACAAAATCCTGACTGCTGAATCAGGAATACCGATTCCCAAGCATGCAGAGGCTTAATGCACCATTCAACCTTTCTGATTAAACATTAAACTTGGTACTCTTAAGTTTGGATGAAATGTTGGCGGCGTGTGATGTGAAGGTTGTCGAACAAAATTGATGTGTAAAAGATTTCCTACTTTTAGTCTGCACTTGGGCTTTGTTCTCCATGCTCTCTATTGTTTCGTTTGAAGTGTGATCTCGAATTTGTAAAGATAACTACTGTGTTTGCAATGTTGAGAGGGGTCTCTTTGATTCCAAGAAAGCACACATTTGTAACATTTGTGAAATTTGTGCAGAAAGATCTATAATTGGGTTAATTTCTTGTAAGTTCCTGTTTCATCATATATGTACAGAATTGGGCTACAATCTGGTTGAACTTGGATGTTCGATTTCTCACAACAGTGATGCAAAGCTTTTCAATTTACAGCTTCATGCACTCTGCACCAGGTTTGCTGGGACAAATTGGAGATGCATATTTAACTTTTTTGTCAACATCCTCTATAAAATCCAATTTCATCGCAGACCATTATAGATTCAGTAACTAAAAGTTCAATAGTATTGTAAAACAAAGAGGAGATAGAGGAAATTATTTCTTCATTCACATGTGTTGATCAACTTGACAAGAGCCTCTTATATAGGCTTACAAATGACCTTACTATCATGATGACAATTAAAAAGAATAATGCTAAAAGCCATAGGTTATGGATAACCCTTGGATATACACCATTAATTTGTTGGTGGTATATGCGCATTTGTTGCCTCATTAAAACCTTACTAAGAAAAAAAAATCCAGTGGAAAAAATCTTAGTTAAGGAAAAAGAGTACAATGCGCAAAACTTAAAAATATTCTTCATGAGTCATACTTCCCCTCGATATAATGGATTTGCTTGACTTCGATCACTTTTGTCCTTTTGAGCATATGCATAAAACACTTTTGGAGGAAGGTGCTTATTCGATCTCCTTTGATGAATCCTTCTCGAACATGCGTAATGCAAGTCGCATTGCCTTTGAATATTATTGTAGGCTCATTTGTAACTATGAGTAGTTGACAATTAATTACTCGTATATGATGAATGATCGATCGCAACCACACACTTTCTCTTGTTGCTTCTTGTAATGCAATTAATTCTGCTTGGTTAGAGAAAATTTCTACTGAACCTTGTTTTGTTGATCGCCAAGATATAGCTGCATGGTTATTAATAAACATATAACCCGTTTGGAGCAACCCTTATGAAGGTCATAAATATGTTTGAGTCTGCACAACCAACTAGACAAGAATCGTTAGTGGAATCATATAAATAAAATAATCTCATGCCAGTTGTTCCACAAAAAATATCTCAATATGTGTTTAACTATATTCAATATGTAAGTGGAGGTGCAGAACTATATCTAGATAATAAATTAACAGAAAATGCAATATCAGGTCTTGTGCATTGGCTAGATATATTAGTGCTCCAATAGCACTTAAAAACGACATTTCTGGACCAAGAACTTTTTCATCTTCTCTTTTGGTCATAATGGACATTTATCCAAATCCAACCTGCGTACAACTATCAGTCTACTTAGTGGATGTACTTTATTCATTATGAATCAGTTCAAAATTCTTTCAATATATCGAAAATGATGCACTAATATCCCACTGGAACTTCGTTCTATTTGCAAACCGAGACCAAGCTTTGTCTTTTTTCAAGTCTTCATTCAAACTCATTCTTCAAATAGTTTGCAGTTTTCTCCAATTATGTAGGAGACCTGATCAGGTTTTATATCATCCATATATACTGCTACTATTGAGAATTCATTTTCGAATTTCTTAATGAAGACACATCGGTAAATTTGACTATTTTGTATCATTTCTTAGTCAAATATATGATAAGACGATTATACCACATTCTTGTGGATTATTTCAACCCATATAATGCTCGTCTAAGTTTAGTTAAACACATTCCCTTTGACTTAGTCTCTGGCATTGTAAATCCTTATGTAATTTTCATATAGATGTCAATATCTAGTCTTCATACAAATATGCAGTTACAATATCCATAAATCTTATATCAAGATTTTTAGAAAATGCGAGACTAATTAGATATCTAAAAGTAATGACATCTATAACTGGAGAGTACGTCTCAACCTAGTCAATTACAGGTCTTTCAGAGAAACCTTGTGCTATAAGTCGGACTTTATATCTTTCAACTTTGTTCCTCTCACTTCGTTTTCTCACGAAACACCCATTTAAAACCAACATGGTTTATGTCCATTGGTGTTTTCACTATAGGTCCAAATACACCACATTTTTTTAAAGATTTAATTCTGCTTGAATAGCATCTTTCCAGATTGGCCAATCTTTTATTTGTCGACATTCATTTATACTACGTGGTTCATTTTCACAATCATCATTGTCCTTTATTATTTCAGTAGCTACTGCATAGTTAAATATGTCATCAATGACAAGTGCTTTTCTATTCTACAATTCACCTGAACATGCATGGAATATCGAGATCTCTTCATTTTCAGGTACCTGTGCCTCTCTAGAGGCATCCATAGGCATTTCAGTGAATTTAGAAACATGCACATCTTCATTATCTATTTCCGGAGCTCCAGCCACTATCGGGCTTTTATCAAGACAAGATGTTTCATTTACTCTCCTCTTTCTAGAAGCACTATCCTTGGAACCTATAAGTCTACCACGCTTTTGACGTGTAGTAGTAGATTCATTTACCGCCTTGTTTAGCTTTTTGTCCAATTGGAGCAATGATTATGGCTGGCACATATGATGTAGTTACCTTTACGGCATCATTAAATGCATCAAGTAATTGATTTGTAATTTCTTGCAAATGTATCATTCTTCTTATCTCATAATCACATTTGGAGTTCTTGGAACTTAATAAGATCGATAGAGTAGGCGTATACCATGTCAATTCACGCCGTTAATTAGCAATAATTTGTTCTATATGAACAATTTGTTGCTTATACCTCCCCCTAACGGGGGGAAGACTCTATCATCAAATTGACAATCATCAAATCTTGTAATAAAGACATCACCAGTCATTGATTTTAAATACCTTATTATGTGCAACATGTAAAATATCATGTCTCAAGCCACAATTTTCAAACTAGATTGCACTAGTAGAGGTCTAGCTATAAGTTGAAGATGTTTAATAAATGACTCAGCTAACCCATTTTGTGTGTGCACTGGGGAACATGATGCACTATCTCAGTTACTAATGATGTACAATAATTATCAAAAACTTGTGAGATGAATTATGCGACATTATCAAGACTAATTAATATAGTCTTGTGATTAGTAAACTGAGATCTAAGTTTAATAATTTGGGCTAAAAGACGAGAAAATACGAGATTTCTAGTAGACAATAGACAATCATATGACCACTTAGTAGATGCATCTATGAGTACCATAAAATATCTAAAAAGACTACTAACAGGGTGAATATGACCACAAATGTCTCATTATGTTCTTTATAAGAAAGTAGGAGACTCATTTTTAACTTTAGAAAATATGGTCTAGTTATAATCTTCCCTTGTAAACACGAAACACATAGGTGATTCTTCGATAGGCCAATATCATAATTTTTCAATAAATATCCACAAAGATTATCAATGATCAGATTGAACATAGTTTGTCTCGGATGACCCAAAGGGTTGTGCCAAATGTTATATAAGACATGATCATTGGCTTTATATTTTGCCACATTCATATTAGATACAATTATGCTAATGGTGGTGAAATACAAACCCACCAAAAGATAAAATAATTCTTCTAATTTGAGCCTTTTGCTCCCAACATTAGATGTGCTACATAATGACTCTTTGTTGTTATCATTTCGAATTTCAACAGCTATTGTTGGCACTTTATGCATGTCAAATACTAACTTTGGCAAAAACTTTCGATTCTTCAAAATCATGTGTTGTAGCACTATCTACCAAACACATATTTAAGTCATTTTTCTGGCATATATATGTTATAGCACTATCACCAAACACATATCTAAGTCATTTTTCTCGAATTCTTTCAACCTCTCAATCTCTTGTTGAGTAGCTCGACATTGCTTAAATAAATGTCTATCTTTGTCATATTTACGACAAGCATGCATTACTACTCTATGAAGCAAAATAATGTATTCTAGCTAGCATAAGTTTAATAAATAAAATTAATCATTTCAAATGATAATATCATATTATAGAAATGTAACTCCAAATTTATAATAATTGTTTTTTAATAAAACAAAACTCTTATGGCCTAGACATTCCATGATGGAAACCAAAAATAGAACATGACTTCAAATTTAAATAGTTTATAAGTAGTTGAAATAAACATAAATTGACCGAGTCCTCATTCAATGGAAGGTGGATTTTCAAGCATTTCCTCAAACTGTTCATTTGTAACTTGATTTCCTTTGTTAGAGGGTGTTGTCCACTTGTTCATTTATTCTTTCTTGAGCCATTGTTTCAACCTTTGTAAGGTTTATAACCATAACCATATCTTCCACTTTTTTTTTCATGTCCTCCACCACGACCTCTGCTAATTCCAAAGTTAGCATTTGCCTCAGGAATTGCCATTGACCCAGTTGGTCTAGAGTTGTGATTTTTCATGAGAACGTTACTATTTGCCTTTGCTACAGTGAGATAGTCACCAGTTCAGAGTAATTTATGAAATTTCTTTCACAATATTATTGCTACAAAAGCACATTACTTGCATGAAAAATAAAGAGGATTTCTCAATCATTTTAGTCTATGTTACTTTTTCTCCGCACAATCTAAGACGAGAAACAATACTAAACAGAGCACAATTATATTATTTAATATTTTTACAGTCATGATATCTTAGATTCAACCATTCACTTTGAGCAGTCATAAGGATTACCATCCTTTGGTGGTCAAATCTATTATTTAGAGATGTCCACAAAATCAATGGATCATCGTCACATAGATATTTTGTCTTTAGATCATCATGGATATAATGTCGTAGAAAAATCAAATAAAAGCCTTGACCTTGGCTTCAGAACTTTCTTTATTTTTCTTCTTAATAGTACCATCAAGCTTGTTGGACTGCAATTACAATTTTGCATCCCACTACCAAAATAAGTGGTATTAGCGACGCCCAAAAACGTCGCTAAAACAATAAAATCCGTCGCTAATATGAAGCACCGACGCAATTACCGACGTTTAAGTTTTGTCGCCGTTTCCTTAGTCGCTGATTACAAAAACGTCGCTGAACGTCGCAATTACTGACATCCAGCGACGTAACTGTACGTCGGTGAGTTCTCGACGTCTACCGTCGTGTCGTCGGTATATTAGCGACGTATATGTAGTCGCTACACGTCGGTGAAGTCTTGGAATAATTCCCGACGTCTACCGTCGTTTCGTCGGTAATATAGCGACGTGAATGTAGTCGCTAGACGTCGGTAAAGGTCCTGGATAATACCGACACTCACCGACGTTTAAACGTCGGAAAAACGTCGGAGACCTGTACATTTTTTTGCAGCTAGTCGTCGGTAAACGTCGGAAAAGCGTCGGAGACCTGTACTTTTTTGCAGTTAGTCGTCGGTAAATGTCGGAAAAACGTCGGAAAAATGTATTTTTTGCAGCTTGTCGTCGGTAAACGTCGGAAAATGACGTCGATAAACGTCAGTAAGCGTCGCTAAACGTCGCTAAAATTATAAAAAAAAATAAAAAAAATAAAACACAGATTCTATATTACCACTCACAATTCAAGATGCTACACATATAGGTACACATTCAAATCTCCACTCACAATTCCAAATCAAAGCGCATTCAAACCCCCACTCACAATTCAAGATGCTACACATATAGCTTTAATCTAAGTTAATTAACATCCAATCCAAACACAATTAACATTTATCGACGAAGGAATTAACATCCAATCCAAACATCCAATCCAAACAAGTCACAAGTCAAATCGATACAAACACAATTAACATCCAAATCCAAACATCCAATCATAAGTCACAAATATATGATGATACAAACACAAACAAAAGTCCTAACTAGGACTACTAGTGATCTGGTGCAGGAGGGGCACCGCCGCGACGAAGGGATAACAACTCCTCATACTCCGCAAGTGAAATCGATACAGATGGAGCGCCAGGCTGTGACGTCGGTGGAGTCGGTGTCGAAGAAGAAGGCGGTGGAGGCGGCGGAGTCGACGACGATGAAGGCGCACCCAGAGTACCAGCATGCTCCAACGCTGTAAGTCGCTGGTTGTATGAATCCATGAAAGATAACATTCTACCACTGCTCTGGACCATCGAATCCTGCGCCAATCTCACCGTCTCGGCCATGGTCACCTGTCCTGTCTGCAACTCCGTCACCGTGCGCTCTAACCCTCCAACGGTGCGCTCTGTCCTCTCAGTCGTCTCCACGAGCCCCATAATGGCGCGGTCGAGCGCATCCAATCGTGCTATCAGCGCAGGATCGTCCGTAGGGTGCTGAGACTGCTGCTCGATCCGTCGTAGCAGGTCGTCACGGAGAGACTCCATCATCTGGTGGACTCGGGCAGACTCCTGGGACGGCTGTGGACCATGCACACTAGCAGGAGATGTCCTAGAGGACTGGGTCGCAACTAGGACGCCATAGGATCCCGTACCGTAGTACGTACCCCTATGGAGGCCACCAGCGGCGGTCATCCACAGCTCGTCCGCCGACGGAGCTTGAGTGGGCTGCGAGGAAGTACCGGCCACTCCTGCATCAGGTGCACTAGCAGTCGCCCGTTCCCGCAGCCTCTGATACTCGGCCTAGAAAGTATGGATAGTACTCTATGATTTCTAATTTCTAATTAATGTACTTATTTTTACTAACTTCATGAATATTTATTTGCATCATATTTACTAAGTTATATTAAAATTGACACGAAGTATTAAATTAAGATAACGTATTGTAATACTTACATAGGTCTGCTCGGCCCTCTCGTCAATAAGGACTCCGCCCTTCCGATGGGTGGCCAGGAAGACGGTCACCATGTCGGCGTTACCGACCTTCCTTACCTGTAATTAAATATATTATCTTAGTAATAATTTATCGGATTTGCATTAAAATAATATTTCTAAAAGAGAAAGACATACCAGACGACGGAAATGTTCCGTCATCGGAATCGACCCACCGCACCACTTCGAGGCATGTTGCCTAGCCGCCTTAGCCTTCTCCGACTTCTCCTTGTACCTTGGCTCGTTGAATCGAGCCTTCATCGCATTCCACTGATCAGGGGTGATCCAACCTTTGATCGGCTTTCCGGCACGATCACGTTCCTTCTGATCATTAATAGTGTGAGGCCCGCCTCACTGTATCAGTATTTTATACGGATACATATTTATTTGAGCTGTATTTCGTATTTCCTGAATTTTGAGAATATTTAAAGTTGCTAAATTGTCATTGTACGGATTTCTGACAATTGTCGGGTGACCCGTATACTGGCTTGTTTCATTTATTTTGGTATGAATCATGACTTGGTTTTAATTTAATTTGACTTGGTTTTATTGGTTTGGTTTAACATGGTTTGGTTTGGCTTGGACTTGGTTGGTTTAGCTGGTTTCTTATGAGAGAGGTGTATGGTTTAGATTGAGTGGAGAGGAATGAATGGTGGAGATTGCTTGGGCTTGTTATATAAGCCACCTACCACTCTCTCTCCTCCATTATTCATTTCATTTTCCATCTTCATCTTCTTCTTCTTCTTTCCTTCTTCACCAAGGAGGAGAGGCAAGTACACCTTGCCGAACCTTGAACAAATTTACTTTTGATTGTTCCATCTTCTTCCTTGCATGATTCTAAGCATGTTTAGAACTTGGAGTTTTTGATTTTACCGGATGGATTCTTGTAGATCTAAGTTTATATTATTTTCAGTTTTCTTGGGTTTTGATCTACCAAACTTACTTGTTTACGAAAACTAATAGTTCCATGTTGTAGAGAATTCAATTTCATGCAGTTTTGGCTTTTGTTTCACTTGATTTCGGCTTCGGATGAGGAAGTTATGGCCAAAACAATTTCTGGTCATTTCTATGTTCATCTGCAGCATGAACAGCATGTCGCAGAAGGCGCATGTCGCAGTAGGCGCATGTTGTAATGAAGCGCATGTCGCGGTAGCCGCATATCATGTCGCAGTTGGCGCATATGATGTCTCTGTTGACGCATGTCGCAGTTGACGAATATGATGTCGCTGTTGGCGCATGTCGCAGTTGGCGTATATGATGTCTCTGTTGACGCATGTCGCAGTTGACGAATATGATGTCGCTGTTGGCGCATGTCGCAGTTGGCGCATATGATGTCTCTGTTGACGCATGTCGCAGTTGACGAATATGATGTCGCTGTTGGCGCATGTCGCAGTTGGCGCATATGATGTCTCTGTTGACGCATGTCGCAGTTGACGAATATGATGTCGCTGTTGGCGCATGTCGCAGTTGGCGCATATGATGTCGCTGTTGGCGCATGTCGCAGTTGGCGCATATGATGTCGCTATTGAGCCGCATGAGCCGCATGAGACGCATGAGACGCATGTCGCAGAATAGGCCGCATAGTGCATGTTTTGGCTATTCTATGTCTTATTTGCATGATTTGTGGTCAGAATTTCTTCCAACTCCCAACATGAAAGTTGTAGAGTTTTTCCTTGGCTTCAAGAGTATATATGTATAATATTAACTAACTGTGCAAGTTTTTTTTATTTTAATATGGAGCTCCTGATTGTACTGTACATTTCTATTCTTGGCCTATATTGCGACGACCCACTTAATAGCTTGTTATTTCTTAAATGAATGAAATTGTTTGACACGATGGTGACCCGTTGTAGTGCACTCCAGATTGGTAACAAGATGATTAATAATTCTTGATAGTGGCCCGTCGTGGCGCACTCTTGATAAGTGATAATGATAATTCTTGCGTGATGCGCTCCCGACATGATAACTTGACCTGACAAATTTGACATGATAACTTGACATGATAATTCTTGATAGTGGCCCGCCGTGGCGCACTCTTGACATGATAAACTTGACATGATAATTCTTGAAAGTGGCCCGCCGTGGCACACTCTTGACATGATAAACCTGACATGATATATCTCGAATGCTGTTACGACGGCTAACACGACTTGACAAGATTGAATAACTTGGACACCGTGGACGATTGTGCTTGTACAAATGAACCCGTCTTGTCTTGCATCATGTCTAGGACGGGGACCTCTGAGTACCACGGTCAGGGGTACCCACTGAAATCGACTAAGGTTAACAACTAGAATAATCCAGTAGTCATGAAGAGATTTCCCAGCTACAGGCAATCCCGTTACCTGGGCGCGCTTGTGGATTTGTAGCCTGCCGACGAGTAGGGCACACTTCCAGCACACTGTCATGTGTTGCACCCTTATTGTACTAATATTCGCCTGGATAACCTGGATGGTCTGCAGGGCTTGTGGCTGTGGAATAATCTCACTGCATCTTGCTAGTAATTAGGCCTGTGATAACCCTAGTTAGTTAAAGTATCAAGCCGTACTTATTGCTTGGCCGTGAATGTTGGATGAAGTTCGATCAGTCTAGTCTTGTCTTGATCTTGTACTTGGTTGTTACATGTCCTGATTTCTTACTTTATCTTGCCGATAAATGGTGAGAGAAACCAAGTTCTGTTCAGACGAAGGGTTACAACCCCGGTCCTTGTTTGGTTTACGGGTTGTAACCTGGTTATCTGAATAGTCCCATGGTTATCATCGTATATCACCTTCCCAGTCTAAGTCTTGTTTAGATCCAGTTCCTAATTATTTCCAGGATAATGATTGCAATGATTGTCACTCTAATGTATTGTACTCTGTATTGTCACTCCCTGTTTGTCACTCTCTGAGTGTCACTTAATGATTGTCACCTTTAGCAATAAATGATCAGAGACCAAGTTCTGTTCAGGCGAAGGGTTACAACCTCGATCCTTGTTTGGTTTAAGGGTTGTAACCTGGCTTCCGGAATAGTACTTTCGTCCTCTCTTCGTATATTGCCTAGCTCTAGTTATTTAATATGTTCTCTAGTTACTTTATCTCACCTGTTCATATGACGACTTGCTTTGCATAACTCTTAAAAGATCTTTTGCTTAACAAGTCTACTTTTACTTGTGTTTACTAAATGCTTTACTTACTGCCTTCTTATGTTCGGGTTAAGTGCATTGGTACTGCACGAATCTCGATCCTCCTTTACTTATTACTTTCTTTTCCTGTTGTTTGTCTATGATTGCTGGTTTTAAGTACATTGTTCGGCCTCCTTTGTAGTACTTGCTATTTGGGGTCTGACCCCACTGGTTTTGCATGGCCAGGTTCTGATAGAAGAGCCCGAAGGATCTACCGTACTATTCACTCGACGGTGACCAGCCGGAGCACCAGAGTGCCTCAGTGGGCTCTTCTTCATTCTCCTACTGATATGTAAATTCTCTTCTTGTAACGTTTAGCCCCGAGCACGTGTTTAGCTCGTGTTTTGGTGTTTTCCTTGATATTGTAGCCTACGGGCATAAACATGATATGTGTATTCTAGACTATAGCTAGTCCTTATCATGTACGACTAATATTCTAGCTAGTCATCAGTTCTGTGGTACTGGCTTCATGATCAGTCATGTATATATGGTTCGGGACGCCTTACTATTGTATGTATGATGATCGTACTTTTGCTCTTGTATAATTGCCTGTGATTGAGATACCTAGGATTGTTAAACCATAGGATTGACTGATGGCATGTAGAGTAACTGTCACGCCCCAGAACCAGAATACTGGAGAGCGGGGGCGGACACAGCCAGCTACGTATATTGAAATAGAATACATCTCAACTATACGGTCACGGCTGTCTAGATATGAGGGTTTACTACAAGCTAGCAGTCTCTTAAGGTCAAGCCTATTGTCTCAATCTCAAGCAATTAACAGAGTTGCAAGATGTTAGAGCATCAAATATATATATATAAGGCGTCCCAAATATTACATATTGGATGATCATGAAGCTAGTCGTACAAAATGATAGGACTAGCAAGAGTTCAGTCGTACATGATCAACCCTAGGATTTGTTAATCATGTTTACAGCCCGTAGGCAGACAGTAAGTAAATGTGCATCGAGCTAACAGGTGCTCGTCGGCTAAACGCCTCAAAAGAATAATTTACATATAAGTGGGTGAAACAAAAAAAAAAGAAAACCCACTCGTAGCCCGGGTTCCGTCTAGTGTTCACCATTGGGCTGGAAGCTTGGTAGATCCTCGGGAGCTGCTCCGAAATCTGGCCACACAAAACCAGCTGGGTCAAACCCCAGAAAGAGCAAGTGCCACAAGGAGGCCACAAATAAGGACAAAAGCCAGCATATCAGAACATAAAGAATAAAAGGAAAGTACAAGTAATAAAAGTACACAGAGCGATAAACGACTAGGGACGTGGAACCATTCCGGGAGCCAGGTTACAATCCTTAAACCAAACAAGGACCGGGATTGTAACCCTTCGCCTGAATAGCTCATTGTCTCTATCCATTTATCGTTAGAGATAAGTAAAACAATCATGATCAAGAGTTCCAGGTAGAGGGGCTAGACAAGACTCTAGACAGGGCTGGACACCATTCATTCACAATCGGCCAAGCAAGTACTACGGCTTACTACTTTAACTAACTAGGGTTATCACAAGCCTAGTTACTAACAAGATGCAAGTGAGAAACTCCCAGTCCCAAGCCCTGCAGACCATCCAGTTATCCTTCCGCGGGTTGAGAGTTATAGGTGGGTACATCGCCCGGGAGACAAATGTACCCTTAGGTGACTTAGAGGGTGCAACACATGACAGTGTGCTGGAAATGTGCTCTACTCGTCGGCAAGCTACAAGTCCATTAATGCCTCCAGATAACGAGACTGCCTGTGACCGGGAATTCTCCATGTTCTAATTTGGTCTACTCATTACCTAGTCCAATTTTAGTGTGAGTCCCTGGCCGTGGTACCCAGGGGGTCACCTCCTAGCATGATGCAAGACAAGACAAGTGATTGTACAAGCAAGCAAGCAGGAACACCCACGGTGTCAAGGCAGGTCAAGTTAAGTTATCAAGTCAAGTCAAGTCAGGAGTGCACCGCCACGGCCACTATCAAGTTATCAAGATAATTCATGTCAGGGTACTTGTCAGGAGTGCGCCACGACGGGCCACTATCATGTCAGGTCGGGTCATGTCAGGAGTGCACCACTACGGGTCGCTGTCAAGTTATGCTAGTTCATTGTCCTACCAGGCCATATACAATAGTTATTCCAAATATACAAGTAAAATCAAGTTCATGACAAAAGGCGTAAGGATATAAAATGGGCGTAAAATACCTGATACAATACCAATATATATAGGACTATAGAAGAGCCAAGACCAAGAAATAACAAATTCATCATAAACAAGTAGGTAGCACAAGGGGGTCAAGGTTTGGGCTACGCAGGGTATAGACTGCGCATACAAGGCTGCGCAAGGGTTACATTGCGCAAGGGGAGCAGTACGCAAGCCATACGCAATGCACAGTACGCAGGCCAGCATACGCAGGGGAGCAGTACGCAAGCCATACGCGATGCACAGTACACAGGCCAGCATACGCAGGGGCTATACGCAGGCCATACGCAAGGGGAGCAGTACGCAAGGGGAGCAGTACGCAAGCCATACGCAATGCACAGTACGCAGGCCAGCATACGCAGGGGCTATACGCAGGCCATACGCAATGCACAGTACGCAAGGGGAGCAGTACGCAAGCCATACGCAATGCACAGTACGCAGGCCAGCATACGCAGGGGAGCAGTACGCAAGCCATACGCGATGCACAGTACACAGGCCAGCATACGCAGGGGCTATACGCAGGCCATACGCAAGGGGAGCAGTACGCAAGGGGAGCAGTACGCAAGCCATACGCAATGCACAGTACGCAGGCCAGCATACGCAGGGGCTATACGCAGGCCATACGCAATGCACAGTACGCAAGGGGAGCAGTACGCAAGCCATACGCAATGCACAGTACGCAGGCCAGCATACGCAGGGGAGCAGTACGCAAGCCATACGCGATGCACAGTACACAGGCCAGCATACGCAGGGGCTATACGCAGGCCATACGCAAGGGGAGCAGTACGCAAGGGGAGCAGTACGCAAGCCATACGCAATGCACAGTACGCAGGCCAGCATACGCAGGGGAGCAGTACGCAAGCCATACGCGATGCACAGTACGCAGGGTGCAATACGCAGAAGACCCTAAGCAAGGGTTCTACGCAAGCAACACTACGCAGGAGCTCTACGCAGAGGCCGTACGCGGGAGCCGCGTGGCCAACAATAGGAAAAGGCTGTGTTCTTCTCCTACCTCTGTCCGAGAGGAAGAACACCCAACCCAAAAACTTCAATTCTTCATAACTTGCCAAATCAAAACCGAATTTAGATTTTTAAGGTTCTAACTTGAGTAAAATTGAATTCTCTTCCACATGGAAGCATCAAAAACCCATAAAACCCAACTAAAATAGATCAAAACCATGTAAATCCGAAAATAATTAAAACCTAGATCTAGAACAATGGAGACTCCAAATCACAAAATTCCAAGTTCTAATGTTGTTCTCCATGTCCTAATCTAGCTAATGAACAAATAAAAAAAGAGGTGCTTATTTAATGGCAAGATGCACTTGCCTATGGGTGTTGGTGGAGGAAGAAGAAGAAGAAGAAATTAATGGAGAAATTATGGAGGAGAGAGAAAGTAGGTGGGTTATAATGAGGGTGTTGTGGTGTAATGGAGGTGGTGTGTAGGCTATGGTGTTCCATCATGACAAACCAAACCAAACCAATCTCCAAAATAAAACCAAGCCATGGTCTAAAACCCAATTACAAGAATTCAAAAATCCGCAAGTCGAGAATAATAAAATACGTGCCAAAATCCAAATACGAGCATAATACGAAATACGGAAAATGAGGGTGACAACTCTACCCACCTTCAAAGAATTCCGTCCTCGGAATTAAATCAAGGAGCTAGAGATTGTCACGACAAGCTATACTAAGCACAGACAAGCTACACTAAGCAGTTCAATCATACAATCATACAATGCAAGCAAGGAAGGGAAAGCGTAAGGTATAAGAAAGACATTATTCCTCACGAGTCAAACAGGTAGGGATATCGCGATCGGATGTCGTCCTCACGCTCCCACGTTGACTCACCTAGAGAGTGATGACCCCAAGCAACACGGACTAAGTTAATAGTCTTGTTCTTGAGCGTCTTTTCTCTCCGGTCCAATATAGACACGGGCCTCTCCTCATACGAAAGGTTGGTACCATCAACCAATTCCGAATGATCTAGGATATGGCTCGGGTCCGGGATGTACCGTCTTAATTGGGATACATGGAATACATCATGTACCTCACTTAGCGACGGCGGAAGAGCGAGACGATAGGACACGTCGCCTACTCGCTCCAGAATATCGAACGGCCCTATATACCTAGGACTAAGCTTTCCCCGTACGCCAAAACGAATGACGCCGCGGGTAGGCGAGATCCTAAAGAATACATGGTCGCCGACGGCAAATTCTAAGGGACGCCGATGAGCATCGGCCCAATGGCGCTGACGATCCTGAGCAACTCGGAGGTGATCTCTGACTTTCCTGACCACTTCAACCGTCTGAGAAATCAGTTCTGGACCGAGCATCTGCCTCTCTCCGACATCGTCCCATGCTAACGGAGATCTGCACTTCCTGCCATACAGAGCCTCGAAGGGTGCCATCTGGATACTGGCCTGGAAACTATTGTTGTACGAGAATTCCACCAGGTGCAGGTGATCCTCCCATGAACCACCGAAGTCAAGGGTACATGACCGCAACATATCTTCGAGAGTTTGTATAGTACGCTCTGATTGCCCATCTGTCTGCGGATGATACGCTGAGCTGAACTTGAGACGAGTCCCCAAACTTTGATGAAGACTGCGCCAGAAGTGCGATGTGAATCTCGTATCCCTGTCTGATACTATGCTGACTGGCACTCCGTGAAGTCTGACAATCTGCCTGAGATACATCTCTGCTAGCTGTGCCGTTGACTGTCCAACTCTAAATGGAAGAAAGTGTGCCACCTTGGTAAGCCTGTCCACAATGACCCAAACAGCATCTCTGCCTGCCGGAGACTTGGGTAATCCAGTCACGAAATCCATGGTAATGTGCTCCCATTTCTATTCTGGGATCGGTAAAGGTTGAAGAAGTCCAGCTGGCCTCTGATGTTCAGCCTTGACCTGTTGGCAAACCAAACATCGAGAGACATACCGGGCTATCTCTCTCTTCATACCATTCCACCAAAAGTGCTGACGAATATCTCGGTACATCTTTGTGCCGCCTGGGTGAATGGAGTACTGCGAACTGTGAGCCTCTGCCATGACTTCCTGTCTGATATCTCCACTGGGTACACAAAGACGCGTGCCGTGTCAAAGTGTACCATCTTCATGAATACATAACTCTGGCCTTCTTCCTGCCTCGCACTCTGCTCTGAGCCGCTGAATCTTAGAATCTGTTAACTGTGCTGTCCGGATCCTCTCAACTATGGTGGACTGAATCTGTAGGCTGGCCATCAAGGCCACATTGGAAGGAAGAATCACTTCAATTCCCATCTTCTGAAGATCTGACAATAGCTCTGGTTGCGCCGTTAGGAGGTAGACTCCGGCTCTCCGGCTCAACGCATCTGCTACAACATTGGCCTTCCCTGGATGATACTGCAAGTCCACGTCATAGTCCACCAGTAGCTCGAGCCATCTTCTCTGCCGCATATTAAGATCCTTCTGGGTGAAAACATACTTCAGGCTCTTATGATCAGTAAATATCTCTACTCTGTCCCCGTACAAGTAGTGCCTCCACAACTTAAGTGCAAACACTACTGCTGCTAGCTCCAAGTCGTGGGTTGGGTAATTCTTCTCATGATCACGGAGTTGACGTGACGCATAAGCAATTACCTTCCCATGCTGCATCAAAACACATCCCAATCCTCTGCCTGAAGCGTCACAATAAACTGTGAATCCTCCGGTCCCATCTGGAAGTGTGAGAATGGGAACCGTTATCAAACCTCGCTTCAGCTTCTCAAATGATTCCTGACATTCTGCTGTCCAAACGAACGGCACATCCTTGCGGGTCAACTGGGTCATCGGCGCTGAAATCCTTGCAAAATCTGAGACGAACCGCCGGTAGTAGTCGGCCAATCCAAGAAAGCTGCGAACCTCTGCCACTGAGCTGGGTACTGGCCATGCCTCGATAGCCACAATCTTCTGGGGATCAACTTCCACTCCTCCTCTGGTAATGATGTGACCCAAGTATGAAATGCGATCGAGCCAGAACTCGCATTTACTGAACTTGGCGTACAACTGGTGCTCTCTGAGAATCTGAAGAACCACACGGAGATGCTGCTCATGCTCCGCCTCACTCTTGCTGTAGACCAGGATGTCATCAAGGAATACTATCACAAACTGATCCAAGTAAGGCATGAAAATACGGTTCATAAGGTCCATGAACACTGCCGGCGCATTGGTCGCTCCAAAGGGCATAACTAGAAACTCCCAATGCCCGTACCTAGATCTGAACGCCGTCTTCGGGATGTCCTGCTCTCTGACTCTGATCTGGTGGTATCCTGACCGCAAGTCTATCTTCGAGAAAACTGAAGCCCCCTTGAGTTGATCAAACAAGTCATCTATCCTTGGAAGAGGGTATCTGTTCTTAATTGTCACTGAGTTCAAGGTACGATAATCTACACATAGCCTGGACGTACCATCCTTCTTTTTCACAAGAAGCATCGGGGCTCCCCAAGGCGATCCACTAGCACGAATAAATCCCTTGGTTCTAAGTTCTTCAATCATTTTGTACAAAATCTCCAACTCTGAAGGCGCCATTCTGTAGACTCGCTCTGATACTGGTGCTGTTCCGGGAATCAAGTCGATGGTGAACTCGATCTCCCGCTCTGGTGGCATCCCTGGAAGTTCCTCTGGGAAGACATCTGAAAACTCTTCAACTATCCGGGGCAACTGCACTGCTGCTACTGCCATCCGCAATACTGGAGGAGATGGCTCTACTGTGCCTCTGGTAAATGAAAACTCTGGCTCTCCGGGAATACTAAAGACAACTCTGCCAACATGGCAGTCTATCCTAGCATAATGGTTCCTCAACCAATCCATGCCTAGGACTATATCATAGTCCGCCATAGGGAATTCTATGAATCTAGCGGGGAATTCTCTACCGCTAACTACGATCCGACACGAGGAGAACACTCGATCTACTCCCACAAGACCATTACCAGTAAGTATATTGAGCCTCACTGATAATGACTCGGGCTCCAACCCTATCCGTGTCGCGAATCGTGCAGACATGAATGAATGCGATGCACCAGAATCAAATAATACGGATGCTGGAAAGGTGTTGACGAGAATAGTACCTGCCACTACCTCACCTGGTGCAACTTCTTCTTCCATGGTCATCATCATAGCCTGACCTCTAGCTGCGGGTCCCCTCTGCTGGAAACCCCTCTGTCGGTTCTGTGCTGGAGCCTGGGTGAACTGCTGCTGGTTCTGCTGCTGAAAGGCCTGGGCCTGAGGCAATAATGGCCTCGGGTACTGCTGCTGCTGCTGCTGGACTGGAACTGGGGCTGGTCCCCTCACTGAAGAACTAGAAAGGTTGGATGATGATGGACCTCCCCTATTCGGGCAGGTCCCTATCTGGTGGTCTGCTCCTCCACAAGCCAGGCACAATCCCTGTGCCCTACGACACTCTGCCACTACATGGCCCGGCTTCCCGCAATGAGAACATCCCACCGCGGAAGACTGCTTCTGCTTCTGCTGCTGCGGGTACGTCGGGGTCGAATGCTGAACCGACGTCACTGAGGCCACCCGCCTCGGAGTTCCAATGGTTAATCCCCTAGCTGCCGGGGCTGGAGTTGATGATTGGTGCATCTGACTGTGGGACCGTTTCCTGCCTCCGGTCCTGTCCACAATTCTCCGGGAGGTATACTCATGCCTCCTTGCTGCCTTCAACACTGCATCGAACGTCTGGTGCTCGAACTGCTCCACAGCTAATAATATCTCTAAGTGCAGCCCTTGCTGGAACCGCTGAGCCCTATCGAACTCGGTTGCCACCAAGGTGGGGGCGAACCTACTCAGCCTGGAAAACTCGGTCGCATAGCCATCGACCGTCCTGCCTCCTTGCTTCAAGTTGGTGAATCTGGTCTGCAGGTCGTACCGTGCCACCGCATCGAAGTACTTCGCCTGGAACCTCTCTCTGAACATCGCCCAAGTGACTGGTGTTGCTAACCCCATGGCCTGAGCTGCCCACCAATCGCGAGCCAAGTCTAACAACTGTAGGCGTACCACCGCCACCTTCTCATTCTCAGGTGTCCTAGCTGCTTCTAGAACCACCTCGGTATCCTGAAGCCAAGCGTCCGCGGCAATCGCATCTTCACTGCCGTCAAAGAAGGGAGGGTTCAAGCGCTTGAAACTGTTGGCCGCTTGATTTCCTTGGGGACCTCCTCGGTTTAGTGCATCATGAACTTCCTGGTGCAAGGCGTCGCCTCGACGATCTTGGGATGCAAGCAGTTCCCTGATAAGCCCTACCAAAGGTCCCTCATCCTGTCTAGCTGGTTGAACGGGCGGAGCTTCCTGAACTAGAGGTTCTGAGCCTCCGGGAAGCATAACTCGGGAGGCTACTCCAGAGTGCTGAACTTGATCTTCCTGGCGCTGGGGTGCTTGTCGAGCTTCCTCTGGCTGGTTGGCAGGTCCGGGAGTAATGCCGCTGAAGAAGACGACATAGGGAACAATAAAGAAAGGACCAGGACAGATCAATTATACAAGCAATATGATCAGGTCAAGAATCTCAGGGATTTGAAGATACGAGCAGAGATCAAGGGCGAATATTGATTGAGACATCTATTCGGTAACCCTCACATTTCTTGAATGCCAAGACCTGCATGGGCCACCACTTAAACCGTGTCACGCCCCAGAACCAGAATACTGGAGAGCGGGGGCGGACACAGCCAGCTACGTATATTGAAATAGAATACATCTCAACTATACGGTCACGGCTGTCTAGATATGAGGGTTTACTACAAGCCAGCAGTCTCTTAAGGTCAAGCCTATTGTCTCAATCTCAAGCAATTAACAGAGTTGCAAGATGTTAGAGCATCAAATATATATATATAAGGCGTCCCAAATATTACATATTGGATGATCATGAAGCTAGTCGTACAAAATGATAGGACTAGCAAGAGTTCAGTCGTACATGATCAACCCTAGGATTTGTTAATCATGTTTACAGCCCGTAGGCAGACAGTAAGTAAATGTGCATCGAGCTAACAGGTGCTCGTCGGCTAAACGCCTCAAAAGAATAATTTACATATAAGTGGGTGAAACAAAAAAAAAGAAAACCCACTCGTAGCCCGGGTTCCGTCTAGTGTTCACCATTGGGCTGGAAGCTTGGTAGATCCTCGGAAGCTGCTCCGAAATCTGGCCACACAAAACCAGCTGGGTCAAACCCCAGAAAGAGCAAGTGCCACAAGGAGGCCACAAATAAGGACAAAAGCTAGCATATCAGAACATAAAGAATAAAAGGAAAGTACAAGTAATAAAAGTACACAGAGCGATAAACGACTAGGGACGTGGAACCATTCCGGGAGCCAGGTTACAATCCTTAAACCAAACAAGGACCGGGATTGTAACCCTTCGCCTGAATAGCTCATTGTCTCTATCCATTTATCGTTAGAGATAAGTAAAACAATCATGATCAAGAGTTCCAGGTAGAGGGGCTAGACAAGACTCTAGACAGGGCTGGACACCATTCATTCACAATCGGCCAAGCAAGTACTACGGCTTACTACTTTAACTAACTAGGGTTATCACAAGCCTAGTTACTAACAAGATGCAAGTGAGAAACTCCCAGTCCCAAGCCCTGCAGACCATCCAGTTATCCTTCCGCGGGTTGAGAGTTATAGGTGGGTACATCGCCCGGGAGACAAATGTACCCTTAGGTGACTTAGAGGGTGCAACACATGACAGTGTGCTGGAAATGTGCTCTACTCGTCGGCAAGCTACAAGTCCATTAATGCCTCCAGATAACGAGACTGCCTGTGACCGGGAATTCTCCATGTTCTAATTTGGTCTACTCATTACCTAGTCCAATTTTAGTGTGAGTCCCTGGCCGTGGTACCCAGGGGGTCACCTCCTAGCATGATGCAAGACAAGACAAGTGATTGTACAAGCAAGCAAGCAGGAACACCCACGGTGTCAAGGCAGGTCAAGTTAAGTTATCAAGTCAAGTCAAGTCAGGAGTGCGCCGCCACGGCCACTATCAAGTTATCAAGATAATTCATGTCAGGGTACTTGTCAGGAGTGCGCCACGACGGGCCACTATCATGTCAGGTCGGGTCATGTCAGGAGTGCACCACTACGGGTCGCTGTCAAGTTATGCTAGTTCATTGTCCTACCAGGCCATATACAATAGTTATTCCAAATATACAAGTAAAATCAAGTTCATGACAAAAGGCGTAAGGATATAAAATGGGCGTAAAATACCTGATACAATACCAATATATATAGGACTATAGAAGAGCCAAGACCAAGAAATAACAAATTCATCATAAACAAGTAGGTAGCACAAGGGGGTCAAGGTTTGGGCTACGCAGGGTATAGACTGCGCATACAAGGCTGCGCAAGGGTTACATTGCGCAAGGGGAGCAGTACGCAAGCCATACGCAATGCACAGTACGCAGGCCAGCATACGCAGGGGAGCAGTACGCAAGCCATACGCGATGCACAGTACACAGGCCAGCATACGCAGGGGCTATACGCAGGCCATACGCAAGGGGAGCAGTACGCAAGGGGAGCAGTACGCAAGCCATACGCAATGCACAGTACGCAGGCCAGCATACGCAGGGGCTATACGCAGGCCATACGCAATGCACAGTACGCAAGGGGAGCAGTACGCAAGCCATACGCAATGCACAGTACGCAGGCCAGCATACGCAGGGGAGCAGTACGCAAGCCATACGCGATGCACAGTACACAGGCCAGCATACGCAGGGGCTATACGCAGGCCATACGCAAGGGGAGCAGTACGCAAGGGGAGCAGTACGCAAGCCATACGCAATGCACAGTACGCAGGCCAGCATACGCAGGGGAGCAGTACGCAAGCCATACGCGATGCACAGTACGCAGGGTGCAATACGCAGAAGACCCTAAGCAAGGGTTCTACGCAAGCAACACTACGCAGGAGCTCTACGCAGAGGCCGTACGCGGGAGCCGCGTGGCCAACAATAGGAAAAGGCTGTGTTCTTCTCCTACCTCTGTCCGAGAGGAAGAACACCCAACCCAAAAACTTCAATTCTTCATAACTTGCCAAATCAAAACCGAATTTAGATTTTTAAGGTTCTAACTTGAGTAAAATTGAATTCTCTTCCACATGGAAGCATCAAAAACCCATAAAACCCAACTAAAATAGATCAAAACCATGTAAATCCGAAAATAATTAAAACCTAGATCTAGAACAATGGAGACTCCAAATCACAAAATTCCAAGTTCTAATGTTGTTCTCCATGTCCTAATATAGCTAATGAACAAATAAAAAAAGAGGTGCTTATTTAATGGCAAGATGCACTTGCCTATGGGTGTTGGTGGAGGAAGAAGAAGAAGAAGAAATTAATGGAGAAATTATGGAGGAGAGAGAAAGTAGGTGGGTTATAATGAGGGTGTTGTGGTGTAATGGAGGTGGTGTGTAGGCTATGGTGTTCCATCATGACAAACCAAACCAAACCAATCTCCAAAATAAAACCAAGCCATGGTCTAAAACCCAATTACAAGAATTCAAAAATCCGCAAGTCGAGAATAATAAAATACGTGCCAAAATCCAAATACGAGCATAATACGAAATACGGAAAATGAGGGTGACAGTAACCCCCATGTCTTGACAGCTTATACGTGATTTCAGAGTATTAACGTACTTTGGGATTGCGTAGCTGGCTATGTCTGCACCCGTTCTCCAGTATTCTGGTTCTGGGGCGTGACATGGTTTTAGTGGTGGCCCATGCAGGTCTCGATTTTCAGATTTGTGGGGGTTACCATGTTTAGATATCTCAATCACGATTATCTTTATTGATCTCCTTCGGATTATTCTCTATCTCTGATACTTGACTTGATATCTGTTTTGATCGTTGGTCATTCCTGTTCCCATGATTTGATCTTGTGTCCTTCAACTTTCAAGGGCACTGTTCTTGATCCCTCTGATTATCTTGTTCGTGTTTTGCCGAGGGCAGCTCAGCATTTTTCAGCCAGGCCAGTTATGGAGGATCAGTCTCAGCATGCAGGCAGAGATGTCAGTCCATTCCGATCAGCCAGTCGTTTCTGTCTTCGTATCTTGAGACAGGTGATAAAGTTCATGTATCTGTTTCAACTACGATGATACGTCCCGGGTAGAGTCACGTCTTGAACTAAGTCATTGGTACCGACTTACCTTGAGGCTTGACTTTTATCCATTTTTTGGAGTCAGCTTAGGCCAGCAAGGACGTTGGTTCTACACAACTGTCTCAGGAGACATATTGATCCATATGCCTCCAGCCCTTCTTGATCATGATTGTATTTGTTCTTGTGCATTTATCTACCGCTTACGTATTTAATTACATTACTGATTGTTTTACTTTACTTATATGCCGTGCTTGATTTATTGAGATTGTTGAGTTCCTGGAGCTTTTGTTTTGTTATCTTGCTCGACTAGCCTCAGGAAATTCCGAGGACGGAATTTTTCTAAGGGGTGGAGAGTTGTGAGGCCCGCCTCACTGTATCAGTATTTTATACGGATACATATTTATTTGAGCTGTATTTCGTATTTCCTGAATTTTGAGAATATTTAAAGTTGCTGAATTGTCATTGTACGGATTTCTGACAATTGTCGGGTGACCCGTATACTGGCTTGTTTCATTTATTTTGGTATGAATCATGACTTGGTTTTAATTTGATTTGACTTGGTTTTATTGGTTTGGTTTAACATGGTTTGGTTTGGCTTGGACTTGGTTGGTTTAGTTGGTTTCTTATGAGAGAGGTGTATGGTTTAGATTGAGTGGAGAGGAATGAATGGTGGAGATTGCTTGGGCTTGTTATATAAGCCACCTACCACTCTCTCTCCTCCATTATTCATTTCATTTTCCATCTTCATCTTCTTCTTCTTCTTTCCTTCTTCACCAAGGAGGAGAGGCAAGTACACCTTACCGAACCTTGAACAAATTTACTTTTGATTGTTCCATCTTCTTCCTTGCATGATTCTAAGCATGTTTAGAACTTGGAGTTTTTGATTTTACCGGGTGGATTCTTGTAGATCTAAGTTTATATTATTTTCAGTTTTCTTGGGTTTTGATCTACCAAACTTACTTGTTTACGAAAACTAATAGTTCCATGTTGTAGAGAATTCAATTTCATGCAGTTTTGGCTTTTGTTTCACTTGATTTCGGCTTCGGATGAGGAAGTTATGGCCAAAACAATTTCTGGTCATTTTTATGTTCATCTGTAGCATGAACAGCATGTCGCAGAAGGCGCATGTTGCAGTAGGCGCATGTTGCAATGAAGCGCATGTCGCGGTAGCCGCATATCATGTCGCAGTTGGCGCATATGATGTCTCTGTTGACGCATGTCGCAGTTGACGAATATGATGTCGCTGTTGGCGCATGTCGCAGTTGGCGCATATGATGTCTCTGTTGACGCATGTCGCAGTTGACGAATATGATGTCGCTGTTGGCGCATGTCGCAGTTGGCGCATATGATGTCTCTGTTGACGCATGTCGCAGTTGACGAATATGATGTCGCTGTTGGCGCATGTCGCAGTTGGCGCATATGATGTCGCTGTTGGCACATGTCGCAGTTGGCGCATATGATGTCGCTATTGAGCCGCATGAGCCGCATGAGACGCATGAGACGCATGTCGCAGAATAGGCCGCATAGTGCCTGTTTTGGCTATTCTATGTCTTATTTGCATGATTTGTGGTCAGAATTTCTTCCAACTCCCAACATGAAAGTTGTAGAGTTTTTCCTTGGCTTCAAGAGTATATATGTATAATATTAACTAACTGTGCAAGTTTTTTTTATTTTAATATGGAGCTCCTGATTGTACTGTACATTTCTATTCTTGGCCTATATTGCGACGACCCACTTAATAGCTTGTTATTTCTTAAATGAATGAAATTGTTTGACACGATGGTGACCCGTTGTAGTGCACTCCAGATTGGTAACAAGATGATTAATAATTCTTGATAGTGGCCCGTCGTGGCGCACTCTTGATAAGTGATAATGATAATTCTTGCGTGATGCGCTCCCGACATGATAACTTGACCTGACAAATTTGACATGATAACTTGACATGATAATTCTTGATAGTGGCCCGCCGTGGCGCACTCTTGACATGATAAACTTGACATGATAATTCTTGATAGTGGCCCGCCGTGGCGCACTCTTGACATGATAAACCTGACATGATATATCTCGAATGCTGTTACGACGGCTAACATGACTTGACAAGATTGAATAACTTGGACACCGTGGACGATTGTGCTTGTACAAATGAACCCGTCTTGTCTTGCATCATGTCTAGGACGGGGACCTCTGAATACCACGGTCAGGGGTACCCACTGAAATCGACTAAGGTTAACAACTAGAATAATCCAGTAGTCATGAAGATATTTCCCAGCTACAGGCAATCCCGTTACCTGGGCGCGCTTGTGGATTTGTAGCCTGTCGACGAGTAGGGCACACTTCCAGCACACTGTCATGTGTTGCACCCTTATTGTACTAATATTCGCTGGATAACCTGGATGGTCTGCAGGGCTTGTGGCTGTGGAATAATCTCACTGCATCTTGCTAGTAATTAGGCCTGTGATAACCCTAGTTAGTTAAAGTATCAAGCCGTACTTATTGCTTGGCCGTGAATGTTGGATGAAGTTCGATCAGTCTAGTCTTGTCTTGATCTTGTACTTGGTTGTTACATGTCCTGATTTCTTACTTTATCTTGCCGATAAATGGTGGGAGAAACCAAGTTCTGTTCAGACGAAGGGTTACAACCCCGGTCCTTGTTTGATTTACGGGTTGTAACCTGGTTATCTGAATAGTCCCATGGTTATCTCATCGTATATCACCTTCCCAGTCTAAGTCTTGTTTAGATCCAGTTCCTAATTGTTTCCAGGATAATGATTGCAATGATTGTCACTCTAATGTATTGTACTCTGTATTGTCACTCCATGTTTGTCACTCTCTGAGTGTCACTTAATGATTGTCACCTTTAGCAATAAATGATCAGAGACCAAGTTCTGTTCAGGCGAAGGGTTACAACCTCGGTCCTTGTTTGGTTTAAGGGTTGTAACCTGGCTTCCGGAATAGTACTTTCGTCCTCTCTTCGTATATTGCCTAGCTCTAGTTATTTAATATGTTCTCTAGTTACTTTATCTCACCTGTTCATATGACGACTTGCTTTGCATAACTCTTAAAAGATCTTTTGCTTAACAAGTCTACTTTTACTTGTGTTTACTAAATGCTTTACTTACTGCCTTCTTATGTTCGGGTTAAGTGCATTGGTACTGCACGAATCTCGATCCTCCTTTACTTATTACTTTCTTTTCCTGTTGTTTGTCTATGATTGCTGGTTTTAAGTACATTGTTCGGCCTCCTTTGTGGTACTTGCTATTTGGGGTCTGACCCCACTGGTTTTGCATGGCCAGGTTCTGATAGAAGAGCCCGAAGGATCTACCGTACCATTCACTCGACGGTGACCAGCCGGAGCACCAGAGTGCCTCAGTGGGCTCTTCTTCATTCTCCCACTGATATGTAAATTCTCTTCTTGTAACGTTTAGCCCCGAGCACGTGTTTAGCTCGTGTTTTGGTGTTTTCCTTGATATTGTAGCCTACGGGCATAAACATGATATGTGTATTCTAGACTATAGCTAGTCCTTATCATGTACGACTAATATTCTAGCTAGTCATCAGTTCTGTGGTACTGGCTTCATGATCAGTCATGTATATATGGTTTGGGACGCCTTACTATTGTATGTATGATGATCGTACTCTTGCTCTTGTATAATTGCCTGTGATTGAGATACCTAGGATTGTTAAACCATAGGATTGACTGATGGCATGTAGAGTAACCCCCATGTCTTGACAGCTTATACGTGATTTCAGAGTATTAACGTACTTTGGGATTACGTAGCTGGCTATGTCTGCCCCCGCTCTCCAGTATTCTGGTTCTGGGGCGTGACAAATAGAGTCGCGGATCAGCTTAGCAGCGACGGAAGGAAACATCCCCTCGATCAGCTCGGCCCGGTGCGGTGGATAGTAAAACATATCCTAGAACAGTACGAAACCAAATATTTATCAGTTATATATAATATGCATAAATTAAATGATTCATGTTAAAAACAAATCTATTTTAACCTTGAAGCGCGTAAACCAGTAGTTCTTCCTTTCGTCTGGAGCATCAGAGTAGTTAATCCAGGGACCACCATAATTATGCCTCAGCATATCGCCTAGGCGTCTCTGTACCCCTGGAGGACGATATCTATACAGACATATTATATTCATGAAAAAAGTTAATTTATGATAAAAACAGAAAAAAAAAATCATAAACCAAAATACCTACTTTGTACCGTCGGCCCAGATCTCCGTCCTCCCCTCCTCCGGAGGTGCGCACGCATCATCTTCATGATGCTGGTCGGCCGTCGGCGCATCCTCCTCGACCGTCGGCGTAGCCTCCGCCATCTGCTCATCCGTCTCCATCGTCGTATCAGCATCAGGAACGCTAGACGGGCGAGCACTCTCAACAGGCCTGGAACTACTCGTCCCAGGAGATATGCCACGTGATGTCGTCCCAGCAGGCCCAGCTACTGTCCGATATGGAGGAGTAATCGGCGACGAAGATCCAGAGCCGGTACCAGTAGGAGGTACCGAAGGAAAACTCCGTCCTCTAGCAGTACCTGTAGGAAGTACTGGAGGATCATGTCCTCGTCGTGTCCCTCGTAACGCTCTGCGACGACCTGCCATACCTGATAACAGTATATGATAGTACAAGAAATAATAGAGACTAGAAATATGAAAGTACAACAAATAATAGAGACTAGAAATATAAAAGTACAATAAATAATAGAGATTAGAAATATGACAGTACAACAAAGATAATAACCAAGGTAACATATGATGATACATTCTACAATAAACATCTAAGTCCAGATAATATATTCTAGAAGAAACATCTAAGTTCAGATAAGTATATCTCTCTCAATCATCTTCAGAATAATCATCTTGTTCGTCTTCCTCGACCTCATCTTCCTCTTCCTCCTCATCTTCACTTTCGTCTTCACCTTCGTCGGCTTCGTCTTCCTCTTCGGATAATTCTACATCTTCTACATTATGTGTCGTGTAATGCGTAACTTCCGTGGAGTCCACATCGACAATATTGGTTACAGGAGGTAGCTCGTCCTCCTGGTAAGCTTTTTCATCAACATCAAAAGTATCTCTAGCTTTAGTCTTACATACTGCCCACCAGTCAGACTTCGTTGCTCCCCGTCTCAGACCTTGAATCCACCTACAAAGCCTCACTTTATCCTCCTTCTCCAGTGAGAAAATTGCCTTAGGCTGCTTCAACTTCCCATTTCCGTCCTCTATCAAATGCAATGCAGGACGTCTACATATTTCTTTCAAGTCCAATCTAGCCTTAGGATTGTCTTTCGTCTTCCCCTTTACGTCCATTACAGTATTAATTATGTTGTCAAACACATTCTTCTCGATATGCATGACATCAAGGTTATGTCTAATCAGATTGGTGCTCCAGTATGGCAGATCCCAGAATATACTCCTCTTCGTCCAGTTATGAGTGCGACCAAATCCGTCACACTTGTAGCCCGTAGCAGGCTGCTCAATAGCACTTGGTAAATCTCTAACCTCCTCCCATATCATGGCTCCGCACCACCTTGTCGGTGGATCACCCTTCTCCACAACGCCAGCACGAAAAGCATTCCTGTTCCTCCGATACGGATGATCCTTCGACAGGAATTGTCGATGACAATCGAAGAAGCACGGTTTGCCTCCGTGTTTCAAACGGAAAGCCTTAGTGTCGTCCATGCAACACGGACATGAAAGACGACCATGCGTGCTCCATCCAGATAACATTCCATAGGCCGGAAAGTCGTTGATGGTCCACATAAGTGCTGCCCGCATCTGGAAATTTTGTTTTCTAGATACATCGTACGTGTTGGAACCTACTTCCCACAGCTGATTCAACTCATCAATCAATGGCTGTAAATAAACATCGATGTTCCTTTTCGGATTGTTCGGACCTGGGATAATAACGGTGAGGAACATATATGGAGTCTTCATGCACATCCAAGGCGGTAGATTGTACGGGGTGACGATCACAGGCCAACACGAATACTGGGATCCCGAAAGTCCGAATGGGGTAAAACCGTCAGAAAAGAGACCCAATCTAACATTACGCGGATCAGAAGTAAAATCTGGATACTCTCGATCAAAGTGCTTCCATGCTTCTCCATCAGATGGGTGATCCAACACTCCTTCGGTATGTTCCCGCTTATGCCAACTCATGTTTTATGCAGTTTCCTTCACCATAAACAACCGCTGCAAACGCGGCGTCAACGGCAAGTAGTGCATCGAAGAGGTAGGCTTCCTGGCACCGACAGACTTTCCTCTACCACAGGCCTTGTAGCGATCGACACCACAAAATCTGCAGGCGTCTTCATCCTTGTCGTCTTTGTAGTACAACATGCACCCGTTGCGACAGGCATCGATTTTTTCATATCCCATCCAGAGCGATCTAACCATCCATTGCCATGATAAATAATTATTTCTGCTCACATCAAGAGCTTTGAATTCAAACTTTGCAAGATTCGACATCTACATGACAGAAAATAATTATATTAGATATATATTAATATTTAATTGATAAGCGCTTTCAAGGTTACAAAACTTCACATATGCCACAATGTGATGAAACGTTATCAAAGAATATATCTTATATGTATCACATATACAACAATGTGGTAAACGCTATCAAATAATATTATCTCATGTGTATCACATATACAACAATGTGATAAAATGCTATCAAAGAATATTATGTCTTATGTGTATCACATATACAACAATGTGATAAAATGCTACTAAAGAATATTATATCTTATGTTTATCACATATACAACAATGTGATCATTATATAATAATTTATTTTGGATAATTTTTTTTAATAATATAATTCGATTCACATATACAACAATGTGAAGTAATACACTATAGAATTCAAATAAATAAAATAATAGAAATAACCAATTCACATGAACTAATTTAATGAAATTAACTAACTCCAAATAAGTGGGAATTTTTTTTTAAAGATATTCTAGATTAATTTCATAGTTCATACGAAAACATATAGAAATAGAATTTATACATAATCTTAAATAGATTATCATAAATTTTCTATTTTGAATGAAATTGTGAATGTTCAATACATATTTCGATCTAAAACTAAAAGAAAACGTAGATCTAGAAAACTTACGTTCTAATTGATCTATAAACACATAAATCAAATATGTATTTAATTTTACTAAAACATACATATATCTAAGTATACAAGATTAGACCTACCTCTTCAATATAAGTGACTTCTACCTTTCTTTTCTTAAGAGAACTCTCTCCCTTATGGAAAATATTTCTTCCTTCTTCTATTTCCTAGAGCATGATGTTGATAACGTATTGTAAAACAAAGAGAAAGAGATAGAGGAAATTATTTCTTCATTCACATGTGTTGATCAACTTGACAAGAGCCTCTTATATAGGCTTACAAATGACCTTACTATCATGATGACAATTAAAAAGAATAATGCTAAAAGCCATAGGTTATGGATAACCAAAAGGCATAAGTTATAGACACCAAATAATAATGGTAATTTATCCATATTTACAACAAATAGTTCATGTCTCGATTCCTTTTTAAGAAACACAATAATCTTATATATCACCATTGAATTATTTCCTCACTCAAATTGTTATTTCAGGATTTGAGGATCCTATAGCAGCATGGCAGGGACGGTGAAAGGGTGCAAAGCAGTGTTTTAAAAACCGGTAACTGGTTTGATTCTGACTTTTGACTTGTTGTGGACTTTACATGCAACCAAAGTTAATACAGTAGAAACTCTATAAAATAATACACTTGGGACCACCAAAATTTATTAATTAAAAGAGTTATTAATTAATCGATAAATTAATAATTATTAATTTATATATTAATTAATATTTTATTAATTAAAAGAGTTGGGTTATCGCAATGCAATGGATGTCGAAGATGTTCTGACTCACCCAGAAGAAAATGTAGTTGCACAGTTGTTGACTTATGAAGAAATTATTGAAAGCGTTATTGAAATTAATAAAGATGATATCGATGAAGAAGATGATGAAAGTTCTACAATGGAGCCCCCTTCGCGAAACGAAGCTATTAAAGCGGTAATCACATTGAACAATTTCTTGTTGAGCTATGAGAAAACAACACCAGAAGTTCTTACCATGCTAAGGAAAATTAGAGACGAGATTCAAGGGGAAATTGATTTCAACAAAAAACAAAAGACAATTGAGTCATTTTTCAAGAAACCTTCATAAATCATTCATGTAATATGCTATATATAAGGAATTATTAATTTATATTTTATATGGGGTCTGAAGAAATTATCAAAAATGTATTATCTTATAATTTTAGCGAATTATTAATTTAGCACCCTATCCCCGAGTCGGGACCGGCCAAAAATATTATCTTAGAGAGTTTATTAAATAATCGAGTATTAATTTATAGAGTTTCTACTGTATGTTTGCTTCTTAACTAATTCTACTATGCATAGCTTCTGAGTGGTATATATGCAGTTGTGTACTATATGATATATTCATTGTACGATTGTAAGCCTATATAACTGGTTCAATTTGAATTAATCCACTCGTTGGACCAATTTGACCCAACCCAGTATTTAGACCGGGTCAATCTACTGTCCGATTTTTAGAACATTGGTGCAAAGACGGCACTGGGTATGTTAACTGGATGGATTTCACTACCCAGATGCTGCAAAATCTTCATGTTGTATCACTGAAAAATTTCACACTGAAAATGTTAGACAGAACAAATACCGTTCCTCCTAAAACTGAAGGTCTAAGAATCTACCTTTTTCTTTCTCTTTCCTGAAGATAAGACCTTAGTCAACACAGGTGCATTGAGTTCCTATTTATATCTATTTTATATTTATTCTTTTATATAAATTAGCAGTCATGCATGTGTCTTTTGTCAACATTTTTTTCTTCTTATTTTTGAAATGTACGATTGCATGACAAACTCATTTTAAAATAGTTTAAAATATTTTGAAGTAAATTTAATTCTGGAAATTGTTGAGAAATTCAATTTCGGGGTGGACTTTTATGAAATGCCCACCCGCTGGATGAGTTTTATGAAATACCCAGAATTAAGTATTTTCACGTTAAATATTCCAAGATTCTCTTTTAGATGCCACTCGCTGGAAACTGCTATTTTTATAATACCGAAACTACCCCTCCGTGCGAATTGGTCATCTATATGTATTTGAATTCAAAAAACTCAGATCTGGATTGCGATTTTCGTCTTCTTCTTCTTCACGGGAAATCTGAATTCCATTGCTCTCATCTTCAGCAGAGATCACAAAGATCGTTCGTAGTTCGGTGTGCTTTTCTTCAGTCGAACTCAGATCATCGCTCGTCATCATCATCACCATCGTCATCATCATCTTCATCGTGGAGACATTTGAAGTTTTCCGACGATTAGGTCAATTGTGGAGAGAAGATCTTTCTTCTTCTTTTCCATAAGAATTATTATCGTTTTGAAAGAAGAACGAAACTCTTTATTCCTGACAAAATTTTTCTAAAAAAAAAAAAAATTCTCCGTGTTAAAACCAGGGAGAATGACCATTCTCCACCACGGAGAATGACCATTCTCCGTGCTAAAATGACGGAGAATGACTATTCTCCATTTTAAAAACCACGAAAAATGGCATTCTCCGTGTTAAAAACCACGAAGAATGACAATTTTCTATGGGTTTTAACACGGAGAATGTCATTCTCCGTCTTTTTCAATACAGAGAATGACCATTCTCCTCCATGTTAACACGAGATTGGTCATTCTCCGTGTTAATATCACGGAGAATGACCATTCTCCTTGTCGAAAAAGACGGAGAATGACCATTCTCCGTTGTAAAAAATGACGGAGAATGTCCATTCTCCGTGTAAAGATCACGGAGAATAATTATTATCCGTGTTAATATCACGGAGAATGACCATTCTCCGTGGTAAAGTGACGGAGAATGGCCATTCTCCGTCATTTTAGTACGGAGAATAGCTATTCTCCGTGGTTTTAACACGGAGAATGGTCATTCTCCGTGGTAAAGTGACGGAGAATGGCCATTCTCCGTCATTTTAGTACGGAGAATAGCTATTCTCCGTGGTTTTAACACGGAGAATGGTCATTCTCCGTCTTTTTCAATACGAAGAATGACCATTTTCCTCCATGTTAACACGAGATTGGTCATTCTTCGTGTTAATATCACGGAGAATGATCATTCTCCGTGTCGAAAAAGACGGAGAATGACCATTCTCCGTTGTAAAAAATGGCGGAGAATGTCCATTCTCCGTGTAAAGATCACGGAGAATGATTATTATCCGTGTTAATATCACGGAGAATGACCACTCTCCGTGATTTTACCACGGAGAATGACAATTCTCCGTGGTTTTGACACGGATAATGACCATTCTCCGTCATTTAGTACGGATAATGGCTATTCTCCGTCATTTAGTACGGAGAATGACTATTCTCCTGCATTTTAACACTAGAAATGACCATTCTCCGTGATTTTACCACGGAGAATGGCGAGTTGAAAGTTTGAAAAGCCATAACTTTTGACTGGGAGATCGAAACGAGGCCCGGTTTGTCGAGCGTATTTCCGAGGAGCCTGAAAGTAACGGATTTTTCGTTAGATGGACTTTCGAAATTTCAGAATCGCAAAAAATGATGTTTTGACCTCCGTTTTGACATGGAAAGATTTTGGAGAAGAAAACCTAGATTCGAAAGTGAGCAGCGTATCGAAGAAGAGGAAGAATAGAAAGTGAGCAGCGTAACGAAGAAGATGAAGAATCGAAATCCTTTTTTTTTTTTTTGAAGAGTATGTTTCGCGGGTGCTTTGAATAAATTAGAAGGGTAAAAGGGTCATTTGGAACCCGCTTTGGATAAGTTTCTCTAATTCTGGACACGCGATGAAAGTTTTTTTAGCGGTGGATTTTTCATGAAACTGTTTTAGTTTTTGGGCATTTCATAAATTTTCCCAATTTAAGTTTGAGATGGTGAACATTTATTATATTTGGAAAAATAATTATTAGTGGTTAATAATTGTGTTAGCGGAGATCTGTGTAATTTACATATTTTATCTCTAGTTAATTTAAATATATTTTAATATGGTTGGAGAAAGGAAAGGAAGTCAATTCTTTGGTGTTTCCTTTTCTTTAGAAAATTACAATTTTCATTGATTTTTCTTTCCGGTGTTTGGAAATGTCAAGAAAGTTGGAAGAGAAAGTGAAAGAATTCTTGCTTGGATGAATGGAAACATTTTTTTTCATTTTTTTTTCATTGGAAATCACTTTCCTTTTTTCCTCAATTCCTTTAGCACGCAAACATAAAAAAGTAATGACTTTCCTTTCTCATCCCCATGATTCCGCGAGAAGCCTTAGAACATTAACTATTTGTTTGGTGTGAGGGAAAAGTGGAAGGAAGAAAAATGGAGGAGGGAAAAGGGAAATGAATGATACATTTTATCTTGTTTGGTATAGAAGAAAAAGTTAATTGAAGGAAAAGTGGAAATATTAGTTTTCCCTCGTAACCTAATAAAATCAATCAGTCCAAATGTGGGAGGAAAAGTGGAAGAAAAAATTGATGCTCATCTTAATTTACAATTATACCATATAAAATTATATTATTCTAAAATAGTTAATAAAGTCAAATGGTAATAAATATTGTTAGTTGAAGATATACTTGGCATAGTCTATATTTTTATTTTCTTTCCTTCCACTTTATTTTCCTACAAAACAAAGAAAAGTGTATCACTTCAATTTTTTTTCCATCCTACCAAACACAAAAGAAAAAAATAGTTGAAAATTTGTAATTTCCATGGACCTCGTTTGGTTCGCGGAGGAATGGAAATCAATTCCTTACTCTTGCCTTTGGAAAATTATAATTTGCATCAATTCTTTTTTTTCCAGTGTTTGGACAAGTCAAGAAAATTGAAAAAAAATGAATCTGGATGGATGGCGAGCCCCTATATTCCTCTCCTTTATGAATCATTTTCCCTTTTCTCCTCTTTTTCATTCTCATCCAAACCGCAGAAAATAACTTTCCTTTGTCATTCCGCGAACCAAACGTGGCTAACAAAAAATATACACATATGTAATTTCATCCATTTAAATTGCACACCTCTGGCTCTCTCTCTATATATGAACATAAAACAAAGAGCAAACAAATTATGTTGAATAGCTCACAAACTGTCTTTCTTTCAGAATAAAATTAACTTCTCAGCATATCAACTTTCCATATATATACAAAGAATCTCACTTCTTGGAGACGTAGGCATAGTATTGTGCCATGGGCACCACGAAAGCGATTACTAACAAGCCTCCAACCACGAGCGTGAACTGTCCTCTCTTCTCCTCGGTCTCTTCCTTGCTTTTGAAGTTGGACTCGCGCTTGTTTTCCTTGAACTTCGGCCCCCCGGGGTCCGGCAAGCCGTCGATTGCAGCGACTAGGCGCTTGGCCGTGCTCACCAAAGCTTCGTTGTACTTCTCCTCGGTAGCTAAAACTGCAAGAATAATCTTGTTTTTAAAATCTGTAAGAGTGTTAACTGATTTTTTTTATTCCTCTTCAACCCGTGGATGTCTCTCATCTCGTGCACGACCGAGAGGGTGCCAGTGTTGACAGAGGTGCAATAACAACGATAAAATATCATGAGGACGTACGAACGCCCCACTCACGATCCCACAACATCAGAGGCTGAGGAACGTGGCATACTCTAATTTGATCACGAGAAGAAGTATCTTGAAAAGAAAATGCTGATTATATGCCAACTGACCTCTTAGTATTGTATGATGTCAAATGATAACTAAAATATTTACAGACATGGAAAGAAAAAAAATGCCCAATATGTGGTTCAAGACTCGGAAATCCAAACCATATCAAAGTACAATTAGTAGCACCTATTAACAATGAATCCAGTTATAAATTAACTGTTGAACACTGAGGTGAAACTCGAATTTTTCAATTTTGTGAAAGAAGCACGATAGAAAGAACTTATGAGGATAATATAGATTGGTTAAGGTTATGTCCTTAATTCTTCAGGAATTGACATGAAGATAGGCATACTATCAACACTTAAGCAAAGGGCAACCACTGATCCTCTCTTACATTTTCAAGGATAAGATGTGCAACAAAAGAGTACATCACACACACAAAAAGTTCTGATTTATTCTTGATAAATATATGAAGTTATATCCTTCAAATCTCGCAAAAATGTGCTACGGTTGTATTATAACGTGATTGGAACCTTCGGTACCTTCATCATAATCGTCATTCAACTAGAATGGTGTCGGCTGTGCAGCATAAGAAAGATCCAAAAAGAATTTAACAAAAATTTTATGACAGACGGCGACATATACCACACAAGCAGGGCACATCGACACGGACACGACACCTATTTTGGTATGTCCTACTACATTTTGGGGGTATGAGGGTTGTTGTCTAGCACGTGTCTGACACGACACGGCCCTACTTTTTTTGAGTATCCATGTATCCTAGCCTGGCATCAAATCTCCTAGGGAGAAATACCCAAGTAAAAAACATGTCAACCAACAAAAAAAAAAAAAACTTGTTTACCAGGTAAGTTCTCTGATACTGTAGCATCTAGAATAGTATCCCCAACAGCTTGAACAAATGCAGGCCCCCCTGTGATTGCCCCTTCTTTCTGGCTGGTCACCAGAACGACCACCCCCTTGTTGCTGCCTTCTTCGACCGTCGGATACCACTTCTCCAGCACCTGATCCGCGTACTCGAACGCGTCCGCTTTGCTCTGACGTTCCAATTCCCGCGAATTCAACAAACAGTTAAATGTCAGTATAGTTAAAATTCGTAACCAAGAACCCTAGGGGAACTCACGAGTTCCTAATTTTTCAAACTCGGGAACCTTGTTAGCAATTCGGCAAACAGGTAAAAGTACGAGTATAAATCGATAAAATACGTTCAAAAGGTCGATCAAATATTCAAGAAATGAAAATATTGAGGTTAGAAACTTCACATTATTAAATATATTGTGAAATTTGGTTAATTAAACAGTTTCCCACAACATTTTTTCTGCCAATTTTTTCAATAATTTATACGGAACACGTTTAAAATTTCGCATGCTTAAAATTTAAGTACTGATTTGAACCTGTCAAAAGTACGCAAGTATTATACGTTTCTGAAAGACACGGAAAACTTCGCGTATAATACTAGTTTTATTCGGGTGATTGCTAACAAGGCTCGGGAATACATTCATCTGATCTCTTGATTTTCTTAACGGGCTAAAGAGAAAAATCAGTACACTTTCAAGTTCTTATGAATCGAGTACCGTGAGCTTCCGGACGGTGACAAAGTTGACGTGCAGGTTCTTCCTCGACTCCAAGTCGGACATCAGGGCCTTGAGGTCGGACTTGGTCACGCGGCTGAGCACGTTGGCGTCGTCGACGACGTAGCTCTCCGTCGGCGGACCCTGGCTCAGGATGTCGAACTCGGAGGCGAACGCGGAGTCCAGGGACGGGAGGACCGGGCAGGAGTTGATGGCCAAGGAGAGGGCGGCCGCGGCCAGCCCGCTTTGGAGACGGGATGCTAAGTTCTTCTTCGGAGGAGGAGAGGGCAGGGATGTGACTTGTTTTTTCGAAGAAGTGATGATAGAAGAAGAAGAAGAAGAAGGGGACTTGGTTGGTTGTGTAGGAGAGAATGGTTTGGAGAGGAGGGGGGAGAAGGAAGAGGAGAGGATGGTCTCCATTGGAGAAGTGGAGAAGAGAGAGAGAGAGAGAGAGAGAGGCACGAACTGAGCTAATGGTGGTGGTGTTTCTGCATTTTTTTTTCCTTTTATTTTTTTGGATTTTTTTGTGTGTGTATGTTTTATTTTTCTGTTGGATATGGTTTGGATTTGATTGGGTGGCTGGGTTTGAATTTGGATAAGGGGTGGCATCCACTTTAACGTCTCTATTTGGCGGGGAGAGATGAGATAAGGGTATACATGTCTTTATACATTTGGTTTGGTTATTGCATATTATTTGGTATAGAGGATAGATTGGCATTCTCGTATGTTCTTCGAGATAACAATCGTTTAATTGTCTTTTTTTTACATTTACATTAAATTATTAAACTATTCAACTTTTTATAAGATTTTGATATAATTTGAACAGTCAATATAGAAAATTCAACCTTTGCTATTTCTAATAATATACGGTGATGCTTAAGGACGAAAATTTCGATCCCTAGCTTCTCTTTTTTATAATTACAAAATACTTCATTTATTGTTCTCTAACACTGATGTATTACATAAATATCTAACTATTATGGAAATATATTTCAAAAGGAAACATAGATCCTGCAGGTGTATATTCAATAATAAAAAATATCGTCTTTCAGAACTTCAGTTAAATCTGTATGACTATTCCTACATCATATTTCAATTTTTAACTTATGAAAGGAGATAAAAAAATTGCCACGTTCTTTGTTTTGACTATGTTTACTTTCTTTATCGTCATTGTAATGTATTTTTGATACGATGATCAAAACTCGACTTTGAACCCAACATGGTTTTGTTTATAATGGACCTGCTTTTGGAGGAGCAGTGTTCAATTATCAAAATAAATAGAGTCCATGTCCAGCTAAATCATGCTTGACAATAAATTAGTTTAAATCATGAATAATCATATTATAAGATTTTAAAGTTGTAGAAACATTAAGGATTTACTAATTTATAAATTTCTAAACATCTACTAACATGCAAATAATACCTAGTTCACTTGACCTAATCTATGCTAATAGGAAAATTTAAAGTTTCAACTTAAAAAAATTTGTTTCAAAAATATACTTAATTATTTTTACTAAATAAATTATTTATTAAATTTAACACGAACAATTAGATAAAAGTATAGAAAAAATGTTAAGAGGGCTAATTAGTGTTTAGAACCTATATTTTGTATCGATTTAGAGTTTAAGTTCTGATATGTCCAATTATCAAGTTTAGATTTGAATTTATTTGTTGTTTCCTTTTTCTCATTAATTGTACCCTCCTTCATATGCATAACAATAAAGCTTTTCTATATAGACTATGGATGGTATAATAGAAAAAAAAAAAATTCTAATTGGACAAGGCTTAAAAGATTTTTTTTTTTTTATAGAAATTTTAACTTTTCAATTGGACATATGAGTGATTAAACTCCAAGCTGATATAAAATCTAGATCTAAATACTAATTAGCCCAACCAATTATCACTTATCAGTAACCCGAAAATTACGAAAATGCACTCTAAAACCCATCTCTTCACCATTGAAAACGCCACCACGGTCCTCACCATCTCTCCATGGCCGTTCCCGTCCATCATCTCCTCCCTTCTTCCTATCTAAACCCCCCTCATCGAAACCCTAACCCTAGAATTCCTTCCTCCTTCTCGAGGCGCGAAGCCATCATCCAAACCGGAGCCATCTCCATATCCTCAGTAACCCTAACCCTAACCCTAACCCTAGCGAACTCTCCGTCCCTCGCCTCGACGGAAGTCGCTCCTCCTCCTCCTCGGAAGCAAGCCCTAGATGGAATCTGCAGCACCAAGTCGTGGTTCCGGTTCTTCGGAGACGGCTTCGCCATCCGCGTCCCCCCGTCCTTCGAGGACATCATGGAGCCTGAGGTATAGCGCTGGTAGCTCATAGTTACGTTGTTATTATTTTTTTAATTTTTATTTATATTTTTATACTTTTGATTGATTGCTCGTGTCGAGATGGAATTTTGAAAATAGGGTGCAAAAATGGCTACTTTGCTGTTTGAATTTGGTAATTCTCCTAGTGGAGCATTGGCGATCAACAAAGTTGGAGAGTTGTGACGATGGTTGAGGGGTTATGTTATTATTATAATGTTATGCTCTTGAGAGTTGGATTCTATGAAATGTTCTTATAATGCGCGTGAGTTGTGATGGCTTGCTCTGATGCTATAGTTAAGTCCATGTCAGTGCACCGTAATTCTAGAGTTGTGGCGAGGTTCGAGGGATAAATATTTATATTCAAGTCCATGCAACCGCACCAGAACTTTCATGCCAAAGGTGGCAATAAGAATTTTGGAAATATGGAGAAATCAAGTGTTCCATGGTGTATGATGTTTGTTGATGATATTGTGTTGGTTGATGAGAGTAGATGAGGGTCAGATGCTAAAATAGAAGTGTTGAGAAAAACTATAGAACCTAAGGGTTTTAAATTAGTAGAATAAAAACATGGTATATGAGATTTAACTTCAATTAAAGGCGAAGAGAAATGATGAGGGAGTACATATAGATAGATATGAAATAGTTAGGATTGATAATTTTCAGTATTTATGATCAATGTTCATCATGATAGGGGTGAGCTACGGTTCGGTTCGTTCCAAACCGAACCGTCCATATAAAAACCGAATGAACCGAAAATCGCATTTTACAAAACCGAAAACCGGATTGAATTTATAAAAACCGAACCAAACCAAACTGAAATCGGTATGTTTGGTTTTCGGATGGTTCGGTTCCATGGAACTTGCTTCGGTATACATCAAGAAACTGACAAAATTGAAGGAATGAAAGGAAAAAAAAACTATTACGAAGTAATGGAAATCAAACTAATGTATATCAACTAAAATTTTCATTAACAGAATAAAAAAAAATCAAAGAGTGACAAAAATGAAGGAATCAAATAAAAAAAGTACTAATTTTCTGAAGGAATAAAAAAAATAAAACTTATAACATTATACAAAATCAAACAGAGTGACAAAATTGAAGGAATAAAAAAAGAAATAAAATTCTTCAAATTAACGAGATGGGTACGTGGGGAAACAAGTCCTTCAAAAAACAAATCCACAATAATTTAAAGGATATTTTTATTCTTTGGTGTAGAGGAGCCGTTGGGTGGAGAGGAGATCCGAATGAATGATCTTGCTCCGTGATGTGGTTGGAAGGGAGATCTAAGTGGTTGATTCAAGCTGGGTGGACTGGTGGAGAGGAGATCCGGACAAGGAAGAAAAGGAGCGGCTCTCCAAAAGAAAGTGAATAGAGGAGAGAGAAATTTTATATTTAGTTTTTTTTTTCTATATATACAAAGTGAGGGGTAGAAATGTAATTATATATCGGTTTTCGGTTCGGTTCGGAAACCGAATTCCAAACGTACGAACCGAACCGAAAAACCGTATATATATATATATATATATATATATATATATATATATATATGTTTTAAAAACCGACAGCCGATCCGTTTTTAATCTGACCCGAAATGTTATTTCGGGTCGGTTCGGGTCGGTTTTCGGCCCAAAACCGGTTTTTGCTCACCCCTACATCATGATAGATATTAAAAAGATGTCATGTACAAAAATAAAACATGATAATTGAAATAGAAGAGTCTTTCTGGAGTGCTTTGTGATCTGAATATACCTTTGAAGTTGGAAAAATTACTATAAGACGAAAATAAGACGAGATATGCTCTATGAATGTAAGTGTTGGAAAATTAAGAAACACCACGCTCAAAAAATAATGTAGGAGAAATGAGAATGCTAAGATGGTTGAGTGACAATACATTTAAAGATAAATGAGTATTTTCGTGGGGAGTTAGAGGTGACACCGATTGGAGACTAAATAGGAAAAAATCGTCTTACGTAGTTTGGACATGTACAACGTAGACCAATAGATGCTATGATAAAGAGGAGCGATAAGACTAGCCACTAGGACTAGAGATATAAATTTTGTTAGGATTATTGATCACATAGCCCTTAATAGAACTAAATGGAAAAAAGGTTTAAATAGCTGAACCCAAAAGTTTGGGATAAAGGCTCTATTTTTGTTGGAGAAATCAAGGTTTTTTTAGGTGGGGTGGAGGGCATGAAAATAATATTGGTTAGTAAAAGACATACAAAAGGGAACATAAAGCAGCATATGCAAGAGTAGGGACCACCACCGTTGGACTAGGAAGCACGGACACTCAAAAATGTGGTCGTGTCGTGTCGGACACTCCACAAAGGGCACTTTACGAATGCTCCAAAATAACTAGGACACACCAATTTGGTGTCGTGTCTTTGCCGTATCGTATCTGTGTCAGTAAACATAGCCGTTGGATGTAACAATTAATCTCTTGGGAATTGAAAATTGAAAGTCTTTTGAGAGAAAAAAAAGAAAATAGCCCTAAACTACCAGAAGCTTTCTTGCTCGGTAGATCAAAAGATTTTTTTTTTTTGATTTATAGTCATTGCCCGATAACCACAACCACTCCTCACGCCCACTTTCAATATCTATTACATATAGCAATATATGATTTATTACTTTCTTTTTTTTTTTGAATAATTGTGCCTATCCTTCATGAGGCTCGCGCTTCACTCCTCAGTCTTTTACACCCTTTGCACCGCTGTGCGCCTTTGATAACTATGATTCTTGTAGATAGAGATCACAAATTGTAGTAGAAAGTAGGGTTTTTGCTCTTGGGTAATTGAGTCTTCATCTACTGGTAGAGATCAAGAGCTGTAATAGAAAGTGGGTTGTACTCTTGGCTAATAGGTTCTTCATTCTACACTTGTAGATAGGTATCAAGAACTTAATAGAAAGTGTGTTTTTTCTCTTTTTAATCAATAGTTCATCATTGATTCATCAATAAAATTCTAGTTTTCCAACATCAACCATCTTGAAATATCATTGTTTATCTTATGGTCTCAATCTTGTGCAATTTGAGCTTGATTTCGTTCGACCGTGGCAAAGGAACATTGGTTGAGTGCTTCGGGCGTTGATTGAGTGCTTCTCATGAGGATTAGCTCATGGATCCTAACAGACTATGAAGGGGACACAGCCTTGCTGGCCAGCGAGGGGCAGCTGCAGAGTGCGTGCATGCAGGGGCGGCGGCAGTGGGGGTGAATGAGATAGGATCAGGTTAGGAAGAAGATGAAAATATTTTTCTTTTTTTACCGAACAAAAGAGCAATCTCTCTTTTATTTAGGGGGCAAAATTTTCCAATAAAGACACGTGTGCACATGACTCTTAAGTGTTACCAGAGACTAATGGAGGGTAGTATGTTGCAGAAATTCAAATGTTCAAGTGCCTATAAAAATACGTCAGGGTATTTAAGTGCAAAAGTATGTGTAGTTCATAGTATTTAAGTGCAAATTAATATTGATGATATCTGGATATGATTATGCCACATGATAGGGTTCTTTTATGTTTTTCTTAAGTTCTGAATTCATCAACTAGTGTGACAATTTTCTTCTTTGGTTTCTAGGATTATAACGCAGGATTGTCCTTGTATGGTGACAAAGTAAAACCCAAAGCTTATGCTGCCCGTTTTGCAACTCCTGATGGGTGGGTACCTCGTACTTGGTTATCTTTCTTTTGGTACTGTTTCTTGTGCTTACCATTTATACTTCATTATATGATCACATATTATTTCAACATTAATCATTGTGTTGTTTTCTGCCCAAGAATAAATTTGAAGTTAACTCATTGTCTGCTGAAGCCTGAAATTTAATACTAGAGACAAAGTGCTGCTGAAATGGTGGTGGCATAACTTCGTAAAATCACCATTCCAATGAATTAGTATCCTGTTTTTGTCACTCTTTACGTCCTATATTCCCACCTCCTCTCTTTCTCGCCCTCCACCTCTTTAGCCTTTATCTCATCCTGACTACACACAATGCTAATATTTAGGAGAGCGAATGAAAAGAAGAAAGGTTCATTCTCTTCTTGGATATTTGATTTGATAGATCATATAGTCCTTATATTTTTTTTGCTTTTGGGTAATACTTAAGAAGTTATACTTCGTGAACTTAATGGTGAGATGACAAAGTCACAAATACTATGGACACACTTAACACAACTTACATCAAGTATGTCTCGTTGCCTTAGGCGTTCTCCTAGGTGTTTCAGATACTCTATCGCGTTGTCGCCGCCTTAGGTAGCCATTTCGACCTGTCTTGACTTAAATGTGACCCGATTCCTACCATTTTTTTGAATATAGAATCTAACACAAGACAAATAACTTAATATGGACACTATTAACTATTTTAAAACATACTACAAAAGAGGAGGTACAATAGTTTTAACCCTTTGCCCTATTCATTTCCTTCCCTTTTGCGTCTGTCCTAACACAGCAAATCTCATCCATATCTCTGACTATAATGTCCATTGCTAGGTGGCAATATGTAAATCTCTCTTAGTCTCCCTCTCTTTATATCTCGCTCTCTCGTCGTTTTTCTCCTCTCTCTATTTAAGTTAAGTGATGCACTTAGCATTGTTTCTTGATTGAAAACTTCATGTATTTAATGTTGAAGTCTCATACTTGTGTATTTAGTATACACAACAATATTTGTATGGGATGCTTATAGTTTTTTAATTAATATTTACCAGACCAATTAGAAGGAACCACAACACGTTAGGCATAGACCACAAGCTTCTCTTGACTTACTACACAATACACACCCCCAGTTTTAGCATTGAGCACCCCCCTCCTTCCCCTAGGCCTTTTGGTCCTCGTCGCCTAGTGTCGTGTTAACAAGTTTGGTCTGCCTTAAGTGAAACTCAAATTTGTTTTCTTGTTGGTAAAGTGAGAACTGCAGGCAACTTGGGGCACCATAAGTTTTAGTAACTACCTGTTTGTAATAACCTACCTACTGCACACTCCAAAATTTTAGTCTTGAGTTCCCTGTCTCGCCCACCTTGAGCCCTCATCTAGGCCTTTCAGGGTTTTGGTGCCTCGCTGCCTTACGCCACCTTAAAAAGCTTGGTGTTGCTCATGCTAGGTTACTGGAAGTTCAACATAAATGATTTGGGACGGCCTACAAGTTTGAAGATTTTTGAGGTCATATGTTGAGTTTGGAGACAATTCACGAAGTACGGAAACTTGACTTCCTGGGTTTATTTTTATTTGTTGAGATGGTCTATTTTTGCTCAAATTGAGAAAATAATGTCATAGATACTGATACCAGGAATATGGATGCACAAAATGGTTCCAGGAGTTGCAAATATTTTGTTGCAAGCCTGATTAGGAACTAGTCAGACTTTGGGAATTTTGGGGTTTATTCTTCGTGATGCCAAGGTTATAATTATTCCATTATACAGTTCCTTTTGGAGTCTAACAACTTAGATTTAGTCTCATATGCAAACCGTATTGTTGGAATCTCGATCCAATGGGTTCAGGGCCCTGATGAAGTATGTTAGTGGCTGAGTCATTATTAGTTACATTGAGATAATCGAAGTGGCAAATAAGAAGGCCATGAAGATTGAGGGAAGAGCACCAAACTATTAGCTATAGGGAATATCAATGACAAGAAGAAGCATGTCAATGCAACTCTAGATTTGTTCTACAATCAATTTGACGATAGGGCATTAAAAGGACAAGTTTTGGAATCTACAACTAGAGTTGCATCCTAAATATGTAAAAGAAGGTAGAGGTTCAAAGCGAAGAGAACACAGTATTGCACACAACTGAAGCTGAGGAGTGGCATAAGCTTCTTTTAAGATATAAATGGACCAGATAGACCAGTTGACTGCTTTTGCTTATTTCTCAATATCTGCTGGTTCTAGCAGGCAGGGAGGCACAACAATTAACTGGTTCGATAAATTAGCTTGTTTTGGTTCAGTTACTATTACGAGTACTTTTAAAATATTATAGGAACAATATCACAGGAGTCCAACATGATTTCCTCTATCCTGTAGCTCTAGTTTCTTGAGTTGGTGGTTAAGCATCCATGACATGGTATTGAGCCAGGGTTTGTTATTCTAGTCTGATGAGTTCTTCATTGTTTTCACTGTCTTCTTCTTTTGTTTATTTTTATTTACATTTTATGTTTGTTTTTCCCTTTGTTTTCTCTACTGTTTCTTTTGCTTTGATCGATTGTTGTTTGTTATTCTTTCAAAGAAGTCTATAATATCCCGTCTTTTAATTCTTTTCTTTTTGTAAATGTTGGTTCGAATATTTATGGATTCCCTGAATCCTAACTGATGGAGTCTTTATCATCTCTTTATCATGTTTTGTTGATGTCTTGGCTACAGAGAATAAAAGAAATGCACAAGGTTGTCGTTTATTATTCGGTTTATTTGAATATGTTTCCCGTGAGGGTTTTGGTCAATCCTTTTTATTCCATTTCCTTTCCGGGTGGGTCCTAGACGATTGGTTTGTTTGAATCTGTTCTCCTGTAGGATTTGGTAGTTTCTTTCGGTTGGTGTGTGTTTCCTAGCAGCTTCAATCATATGCTAGCTGGTTTTTGTTTCATCCTGGACCATTCGGTTATTGTGGGCCCTCCAATCCAAAGTGCTGTCTTCTTTGTGGATTTCAAATGTATATCGTACTAATTTTTCTTTTTGGTCGTTTTGCATTCATGATTATTTGTTTATTTCTCATCATCTTCAATTAAAGTTTTTGAAGTTCCTATGATTATTCTTCTAAGATACAATTCCATGGGGCCCAAGTCTGAGATGTAGAGACTAAAGAGGAAAATTTTCTCCATTGATCGTCTTCTTCAACAATTAGTTACTTTTCCTTTGCTGGAAGATCTGGTTATGTATTGTTTGCCTGTTTTTATTTATTTTGAACAATATGTAGATATTCGTGGCTCAGAGCTGTTTGGTGCAGTACATGAATGTTTTACAACTTTGGAGCAGTTATAAGTAGTTTTCGTTGTTGATCCTTGAGTGGATGAAGTCTTTTGAGAGTTGTTAGTTGATCTACTTTGGTGTTTTATATATACTAGCTTATTGATTGAGGTTCATTAATTATTTTAACTCTTCTATGTATCGAAGTATCTAGTTGATGAATCTTGGCTGCATGGTATACATACACCAACTCGAGGAATAAACAAATCCATACAAACCAGTTATTTGGTTTGCCCCTTGTCTATCATAGTGTCCCGTTCCACACAGTGCATTGTTCGTTTGTTGGCTTGAAGGGGATGGTTAGACTTGGATTCGTACAGAGGAATCATTCAGAGATCTATGTGATCGGTGTAATGCTTCGTTCCGAACGGATGTATTGTATTGGCTTCTTGGTTTGAATATACTGGTTGGATTGAGCTGTGCGAGAAATTTCGGAATTTGAGCGGTGATGCAAACTTGCTTAATTTGGTCGGATTAGATGGTTTATAGAGCAAGACTCGTTTGTATGGTTATACGAATTAAGAAGATCTTGTATCACATCAACTCGTCTTTTTGAGGAATTGTTTGGTATCTTCTCGGTTAGGGCATATAAGCTATTCATCATGGTGGGTGGTTTACATCTTTCTCTCATGTACCTTCACACTTAATAATAAAAAAGAATTGTTGTTTGTTTTTGTTTCTATATGTCACGAGATTTGTTAATGCTAAGTAAAAAGAACCAAGATGAAAAGAGTAATGTCATTGATGTTAACTTGCTATATAGAACATTAAATATTGAACTGTTGTTATAAACATGTACAATATGGTACTTTTGTTATGTTATCATATAGAATATAGTGATATTACGTTATCTTGTGGAATATTGCACCGTTGTTGCAGAGAAATGGAATGGTCAGATGTGGTTTGGTACCACGGAATGGTCAAATGTGATTTGGTACTACGGAATGGTATGGATGTAGCTTGGTACCATGGAACGGTCGAATGTGATTTGGAATGGTTTGGAACTGATGGATCGCAAATTGGAATAAGCTGAGTAGAGATTTACATTGTTTTATTTCAGTTTTTCTACTGTGCATATATTTATAGTTAAATTGTTCACGCGTATTGTATGATTATGGACAACTTGTCCACAATATTTGACTTTCCTCGAATGAGGTCCGGAGCACCGATATCGATTAGGACTTGGAGGAAATTATGTGGGTTGTGCTTCACACACGAAGTATTGCCAAACTTTCAGTGTGGCTAGCTACCCAAACTGGAAGGACGCGTCACAATATGGGTAATTCGGTGCCTTCAGTGGGCTCGCTATGTGCACGAATGACTATCGTCTTACCAAAAAATAGCCCAAGATGGCGTGCTCGCCAGTAACCTTTATATAGTAGGTTGTATGCTAATGTCATCTGCTTGCAGGCTTTATATGTTGGTTGCAGGGACGAACTCACTGCACATTTATATTGTATGAAATATAATCATTGATGTATGGACACATTTATATATTATGGATGTTAGTAACTTGGTTGCAGGGAAGGATAATGGCCTTGGGTAAGATACAGTGTGTCAAGCGATATATTTATGTTTTTATATACATGCTTATGAATTGTTAAATGATCCTAAGACAAGATTAGAAAGACCACTTAATAATTTTGCCTGCTCTCAATGATACCATGTTGGTTTAGGTGAGTTGGGTTAAGGCCGCGCATCAATGCGTTCCCCAATATGCTCCCCCCCTCCTCCACAGGTGCGGGGAGTTGCTTGGACGATATGAAGCATTAGAGTTCGGTTGGCAACTTGAAGGTGTTCGGCTAGAAGATGTTATGTTTTGTATATAAAGGTTATAATGTATAAAACAATGTTGATTGTATTAGTTTTACGAGTTGTAAACCTTGTGTCATCCTTCATTGTAATAAAATCCAGTATTGTAATCGACTTGTTCTTTTGGCCTAAGAGCCGTTGTAATTCCGCTGTAAATTATCAACAAAAAGAATCATTTTTCATATATCTTGTGTATCAACTTTTCTGTTTATGTCACTGCAATGACTTTGATTATGAGAGTTTCTATCGACCGTTTTTGGTTCTTGCCTGGTACAAATGTAATTTACGCTTGTACCGCATCACGTCCGGTGGCGACTTCCGGTTCTATGAAACTGAGACGTGACATAATGGTAACAGAACACGATTTTACTTCCTTGGACCCTTAATTTATTTTCTTCAACTCAAGTTGCTTCCGTGATAAAAGTCGTTTGACCCTTTTGATGTTCTGTTGAATGTTCCATACAATAAGTCTATATATGTTATGATTCTTATGTGGGTATTTTGTTGATTAACGATGGCTTCGAAGAGCGTAACATATGGTTTGAGAGGACTGTGAGACAAGATGTTTGGAATGAGGATAAGTTGAATATTGGATGATCAACGAGATATCAATAGAGGTGTTGCAATAAGTTGTGAGTATTGTTATTGAATGAGATGTAAGAAGTGTGCCTAAACTTTAAGAAATGGAAATAAGTTAAGTTGTTCAAGTGGAATGGTTACGGTTTAATTTAAGATGATTGCCAAGTTGTTGGGAAGTGGATATTATATTTGTTGTCGGTGGGGCCACCGTGATAAGGGTTGTCGAAAGGAAAGATGACACTTAGTGGAGAAGGAATATTTGTGTACTTAGTGGCTTGTTTTCTGAGTGGTGTATTGGGTATCCCTACTGGTATATGCTTGATTTGTGGTATTTGTATCGATGAGTCTATCAATTATGGACGGGGTATTGCAAGGTCTCAATTTAGTTTTATGCCTAGTTAGATGCAATTTTGAATGTCCCTTGTTGAATTGGTTCGAATGATCGGCTTAAGATTGTATTGCATAAAAATTCGGATTTATAAAATGGATGGCTTGGTTGAGAAATCGATTTGAAATGTGTATTAATATGTGGTTTACACCGATTAGAATGAATTTTGAGATGAGTACAAAGACTTGGTGGTGCGATCGAAAGTTTATTCAGAGCATACAAGAATGACTCTTAAGAATTTATGAATTGTATTGCTTGTCGACCTAAAAATAGCTATAGCTAATTTGGCCTTCAGTGTGGGATAGTTGCTCTTATATCCAGTTCAGAAGATATTATTGGTTGAATCAATTTGAGTTTTGCGAATTGATGTTTCCTTTGAATGCATTTATTTGGTGGGATTGAGGTGTATTGAAGATAAAAAGATATTGACTTAGGGATATTGTAGTTGGACAAATGATGCTTTTGTAGCATGATGAATCGTGGAACTATATTATCATGATGGATTCTAGCTTTATGAACTATAAATGGATTGAATGGTAGTATTAAACTTTTCTATGACTTGGTTAGGTAACCATGAGCACTTGGTTAGGTAACCTTGAGCATGGCATGAATGGATATTAGTTAAACTCGGCTTAGCGAATGTTGAAATTTCTTGTAATTGATTTAGTAAATTTGGAGTGGCAAACTTGATGGATTATGAGAATTATTGAGTCAACCTATAATTTGGTTGGAATGAATTTTTAAGTTTGAAACTATTGGTGACTGTAAGAATGCCTTGACTTGTGGATTGATTTTAAGTTGATCTTGACTATACAAGTGAATTGGATTGCATGGATTGAGTATGAGTTGGATTGGAATTGAAAGTAAATTATGATCGGTAGATTGAAGGATTGATGATTGAGATTTATAATTTATGAATGGTGATTTAGATTTATGACTTGAGATTGGTGATTGAAATTTGCAAATTTGAAATTGTGGAATTTATCAAACGGATTTAGGATTTGGACTATAAGGTTTGTTTGGATTGGAATTGAAAGTAAGTTATGATTGGTTGATTGAAGGATTATTGTTTGAGATTTGTAACTTGGGAATGGTGATTTAGATATATGACTTGAGATTGGTGATTGAAATTTACAAATTTGGATTAGTGGAATTTATCGAACGGGTTTAGAATTTGGACTATAAGGTTTGATTGGATTTCGTTGATTATGATGTAGCAGAGGAAATTTGTTGGGTGTAGTTACCCTTGGAAAATGACTTTGCTATATAGACTTCGACTCCTTGGATTTTGATGCTTATGTTAGCGGGCTGGTCTGAGTTGGTTCTTTAATTGTTTTGAGTTACAAGTATTCTCCTAAGTTTGGGTTAGAATCCCTTTAATTGGTATATAAGGTTTCGCCCTAAGACATGCGATGGGTGCGGTAATTTCTAGCTGTCTGTTGGAGATGAGTTATCATGATGGTTTAGTGCGGCCTATCCGTTAGCTAGCCTTAATGGTTAGGCAGACGTCCCAATGTTGAGTGTAGGGATCGATATGATGACCTTAAGATGAGTTGTCTAAGTAGATTGTATTAAGAATAGAGATGGGATATCGAGATTGGGAGATAAGCCTAGGAATTGATTTGATTCTTGAAAATTTTGATTTAATTATTTGCGGTTGGGAGAATAGATTGTATTTGGATTTAGTGGATTGATTTCTTATTATTGGATTGTCTTAGTTGATTATACTCAAGTGGAGGTAATGGATAAGATTTTTTGGACAATTGGATTGTGATTCGGATTGTGGGCTTGGAAAGTGATTGATGGTAGCGTGATCCTTGGATTAAATTTATCATGGTTTTGGTGCATAAGCTAGAATACTTTGGTTAACGATCGCATCTTCGTAGGGAATCGGTTGAAGGATTGGGTTTTGGCTCATGGAATAGATTGAAGTTTAATGGTTCAAAATTTTCTGTTATTGGACGAAAGTTGATGAGTGAGATGAATACATGTTTTAATATGTTTGACAAGCTAGCTATGAATGAAGATCGATCCTTGGAAATTAAATGACGATAATTGTATATTTGGCTGAAATTGGACGATGTTAATAAAGATTGGGATCATGTTTAGAATAGTATGATTGATGTATGCATAGAAAGTAATTCGAATTTATTTAATTGTTTTCTTGGATTGAAAACTTCTTGGGAGATGAAATGTGGATTGATTTAATAATAATTTTTGAGATAGTGAGATTCTTCTACAACTGAGCATTGATATTGTGAGTAGGACTCGATGCAGTCGGGTTTAGCAAATTGGTGGATAATTGAATTTGATCTCTTGAGGACGTTTGGATCGTTTAGGGTGCAACACTTGGGATTCGAATGGAGATATCGATTGGTTTTGGGCTATGTTCCTAGGAATTTATAATATAGCAAGTATAGTGCTTGGGTAGGTTTGCTTTAGTTTGGTTTTATTTCCTTGATGCTTGTATCTTCATCTTATGTTTGCAAAGTGATAGCTCGTCCAGTAAGTTTGAGAAACGTAGTTCTGTGCGAGGCACGCTGTTGATGGAGGCAGAGGATGTTGGAGAAGTTTTCGAAATGGTTGGATCGAATTTGGTGGTATAAGATGTTTAATGGATTTGGCTAAGGCATGAGTGAGCTTGTATTGATTTAAAAAGGATGAAAAGTTGTGTTTGAGTGACCTTTAAGTTGTGCAAGGCATATTCAAGTTGGATAAGTAGGAAGAGACTTCGTGGAGTTTATTGAGTTTATATGTTTGAGTATTTTGGTGCAGCTATGGATTAGAAGTGTAGGCATAGGTAAGTTGAGAGAGTTGTTACATGTGTATTTGTTGTCTTATTGAAGGATTTGCTCAAGTGTTGATCAGAAATGGAAGGTGTGTCGTATTTGTTTTGGATCCTGATCTGCGTGCTTTGGTGGTCATTTAGTCGAAGAATTGACATGGAAGTTTGAACTGGAGATTGAGTAATGAGTTTCTTTATTGATTAGTTGATGCAGATGAAGGAGTATATTCTTTAAGTTTCGAAGATGAAATTTTTTCGGAGTGGTGTATTATATAATGTCCCGCTTCGCGCGGTGCATTGTTCTAGTTTGTTGGCTCAAAGGGCCTGGTTAGATTTGGATTAATGCAAAGAAATAGATTTATGTGACCTGTAAAATGCTCTGTGTCAAGCGGCAGTATTGTGTTGACTTCTTGGTTTGAATAGGCTGGTTGGATTGAGTTGTGCGAGAAATCACAGGATTTAAGTGCTGATGCAGACTTGCTTAATTTGGCCGGATTGGATGGTTTATGGAGCAGAGCTCGTTTGTATGATTATACCTGTTAAGAAGATCGTGCATCACATTAAATCGTCTCTTTGAGGAATCGTTCGGTATATGCTTGGTCGAGGTAGATAGGCTATTCATTATGGTGGGTGGTTTTGACCTTTCTCTCCTTTACCTTCACACTTAATAAAAAGAACTGTTGTTTGTATTTGTTTCTATATTTCATGAGATTTGTTAATGCTATGTAAACAGAACCAAGATAAAGAGTAATATCATTGATGTTAACTTGATATATATAAATATAGAATATTGAACTGCTGTTATAGACGTGTGTTGGCACATTTTATTTTGATAACATTAACAGCATCTTCGTAGTCTAGTTTTCTCTGAATTTCAGCTAACAGATAATCTCTCAAAGCTCTCCTACAAAAAGATCTGTCCATTCAAGCCGAGTCATCAAAGCCTTATGGAAGTTCCTTAAAGAAGACTGAAGAAAAGACCAGCGCTCTTTAAAGACAGCTCTCAAAAGATTCAAGATTTCGAGTCTGTACAAGGTCTAGGTCTTTCTGTATAAACACCTAAAAGGTTGGATGACAAACATAAAGCTCTTCTATTTTTCAGTCAAAAATCAATGTCTAAAGAAACGGCATACCGACGGTATACCGCTGTGTACCGACGGTATACCGTTTCTGAGCCACAAAATGTTCTGTGACGAACTTTGGCATACCGACGACATACTACAATATACCGACGGTATACTGTTTTGTGAGCCACAAAATGTTCTGTGACGAACTTCGGCATACCGACGGCATACAACAGTATACCGACGGTATATCGTTTTGTGAGTCACAAAAATATTCTGTGAGGAGCTTCGGCATACCGACGGCATATAACAGTATACCGATGGTATACCGGTTTGTGAGCCACAAAATGTTCTGTGACGAACATCGGTATACCGACGGCATACCGCTGTATACCGATGGTATACCACTTCATCTGATTTGAGTTTTGAATGGACAAATAATAGCATTAAATGCTCCCAACGGATATAATTATTACCGTTACTGTTCCGAACGGTATGTCGATGGTATGCCGGTCCATACCGACGGCATGCCGTCTGGGTTATGTTCAGGAGCATTAAATGCTATCCTCTCTTGGTTTTCTATATAAATGGATTCCTTCCTTCCATTGAAGGCTATCCACTCAAGCCATAAATTTCTCAACAATCAAGAGCTCCACCATTACTACTCTACCCAAGCTTTTAATTGTCATCCAATCCAAAAGTGCTAGAGTATTCAAGAGTTGTACTTTTCGATCTTCAAGTGTTGTAGAAGATCAACAGTTTCTTTTCCTTTCTTTTTGAAGTTGACGAGCCTTCGTAAGAAAACTCGTGTGTAAGAAGTTGGCGAGTTCTTCGGATCCAAACTCGAGTTGAAGTTGGCGAGTTCTTCGGATCCAAACTCGTGTGTAACTATTTACTCAATAGTGAATTTAAGCTGGAGAGAGTTTCGGAACTGGATTGCCTCTAGGGAGGAGACCAGGATACATCGAGTGTTTGATTTTCTCACTCTCTTATTTTACTTCAGTGATATAGCTTCTTGTGTTTAGTTTTATTTTATTTTCCTATTTATCCCCCCTCTAGGGTTCTACAATGTGTACTTTTGTTATGTTAGCATCTGGAGTATAGTGTTGTTGTTATGTTATCTTATGGAATATTGTACTGTTGTTGCAGAGAAATGGAATGGTCAGATGTTGTTTGGTATCACGAAATGGCCGGATGTGGTTTGGTACCACAAAATTGTATGAATGTGGCTTGGTGCTATGGAATGGTATAGATGTGGTTTGGTGCCACGAAACGGTCGAATGTGGTTTGGAATTGTTTGGGACCGATGGGTCGTCAATCAGAATAACGCTGAGTAGAGATTTATATTGCTTTATTTAAGCTTTTGTATCATGCATATGTTTTATAGTTAAACTGTTCACGCATATTGCATGGTCATGGACAACTTGTGTACAAGGTTTGGATTTTTCCGAACCTTTAGTGGGACTAGCTACCCGGACTGGAAGGACACGTCGTAATACGATTAATTTCGGACCTTTAGTGGGTCTCCCTATTTGTACGTGAATGATCGTCGTCTTACCAGGAAATAGTCCAAGATGACGTGCTCGCCAGTGACCTTCATATAGTTAGGTTGTATGCTAATGTCATCTGCTTGCAGGCTTAACAAGTTCGTTGCAGGGACGAACTCACGACATTTATATTTTATGAAGTCTAAACATTAATGCAGGGACACATTTATATATGATGAATGTTAGTAACTTGGTTGCACGGAAGGAAAGTGGCCTTGGGTAAGATACACTATGCAAGCGACACATTTATGTTTTTATATACATGCCTATGAATTGTTAATTGATTCTAAGGCAAGATTAGAAAGACCACTTAATAATATTGCATGCTCATACGTGATTACCATATTGGTTTAGGTGAGGTTTGGTTAAGGCCACTCATTGCATTCCCTAATGTGCTAACCCTTTCCTCCATAGGTATGGGTAGTCGCTTGGACAATCTTAGATGTTGGAGCTCGGTAGGATCCTTCAAGGTGTTCGGCTGGAAGATGTTATGTTTTGTTTATAAATGACATAATGTATGGAACAATGTTGATTGTATTAGTTTCACGAGTTGTAAGTCTTGTGACATCATTCATATTAATAAGATCATGTGTTGGAATCGAATTGTTCTTTTGGCCTAAGAGCTGTTGTAATTCCGCTGCAAATTATCAATAAAGAGTATCAATAAAGAGAATCGTTTTTCATATAGCTTGTGTCCATCAACTTTTTTGCTTATTTCCGCTATAAATTATAAATAAAGATAATTGTTTTTCGTATATTTTGTGTCTATCAATCTTGTTGCTTATTTCCGTTGCACTGACTTTGATTCTGAGATGTTCTATCGACCCTTTTTTGTTCTTCTCTTAAGTATAATTTAGACTTGTACGAGATCACGCTCAGCGACGACTTTTGGTTCTACGGAACCGGGACACAACATCTATCCACTTGTCCCCTTGGCCAAGTGAACTGGCCGACTGGTTCAACAAACCAGCTACTATTGGTTTAGTTTAGAATAGATATGCATATCATCTTTAGGGTATTGTAGGCAGAATAATTTGTAGTAAAACATGTTTTCCTTTGCTCTCGTATTTCTCTCATCTCTATATTTTATGTTTTCCTCATAAGCCAGAGCAGATCTAGCTCAAGGAAAGCTGGGTTTAGACTTTAGAGTTCGGCTTAGCTGAATGTATAAGAGTTTCTAGCCCTACCTTACCTCATTTATCACAGGAAAGAAGGAATTTGTTTTCTACCAATAGTACCAATAGCAGTGAAATGATTGATGAAACTTGAAGATTCAAGGGACGGTGAGTATTGAGTATCATTGGAGCAAACCTAGATCTGGGTAACCAGAAGGTGAAGATTAAGAAACAACTACCAGTCCACCATTACTATCCATGCAGCAGTTGAAGCATGACAAGTTAGCTGTGTATCCTTTGAAATAGACAGCCTGTCAGTGTCACGTAAAAGGAGAAGCAGGAAGCTTAGGAAGAGCCTGGTGACAGAACATGACGCATTCCTCACCATCTAATCTAAGTTTGTAAAGCTGAGTTCATCCAAGTTGGAGGAACCATAATGCAGGATGCTTTACAAATTTGAAGACCTTGGAGTCTATAGATAAGGGTAACCCAAAGCTTCAAAGCCAACCTGGGAGACCTTCAATCCATGTACTAGACTGATAACGTTTTAAAATGATTGAAAATTTCTGGATAGTAGGTTTGTAGTGAATCCTTTTGTTTGTTAGTATTTCATATGTTTCATCCCATTTCCTGATCAAAACATGGGGACAAAGTCAGGTATACACATAAGCGGACATAGGGACAACTGGAACAACCGAAACAGTTATGGCTAATGAAAGGTGGCTTAGAAGTTAGAACACATTACTTGTGGCTGCAGACATCGTAAGTTTTCTTGAATCAAGTTTGATTGAAACCAGCCAGTTTTTCTTTGGACTTTGAGGTTTTCAGGTTCTTTTTGGGATCCAGGATTATAATTACTCTACTCTTACGATTCCTACTTTCCTACTTTGACTCAAATTTATAAGCAATGAAGCACGGGTACTCCGTTTAAGGCGTACCCTTACCAGGTATGTGTTTGGTCTGGGTACTTCCATGGTACTTTATGGGTACTTTTCTAGTCCAGCTCATTGGATATGACCTTGCCTTTTTAAATACAAATTTGGTGCTTTTGTTTAAAAAATCAAAAATTTCTTTATTTCAAACTTTATCTACATAGATTTTGACTAAAATCCATTTGATGACTATGATGAAGGACTTTAGACTCTTAGTTTTAATCCTTAAAGTGTGTTGTCTTTATATACATATAGGACGAAATATGAGAGATCTAGTGGGCTGGTAGTTTAAGCGGGTCTTGGGTCACTATGACTCACTAGTAAAGCTTACTTGATTTTATGTTTGTCAATACACCTCCATCCAGCCATGAGCCTTCTTTACATCACATTCTTTTTCGTATATTTCATTCTTACGGTTTAATATCCCATACATTTCATGTTCCTCCCCCATCCAATTTAACCCTCATCATCTTTGTAAGTTCTTTACAGATATGACTGATTCTGAACAGATTTACCCAATAACGTCCTCATTTCTGGAGTAATACATGATTTGACAGGATGCTCACCTTGATAATTGATATATATGCACTCACTTCAGACTGCTGCAAATAGTTGCAATATGTAGTTTGTTTGTTTCATAAAATAAATTATTTTATAAAGTTCATAGTATTTTGTCTCAACATGCTAGCCCTTTATAGGTGTTATTATTAGTAAGTTCCATCTTTTTTGGTATTCTGGGCTACAACTGTCCTGTATATACACATTTCAGGGCCATTTACAAATTGGTGCATTATCTAAGGCCTCTATTAAATATATTGAGTTTTTTTTTTCTTAAAAGAGAAACAAAGATCAGATTCTTAGAAGTTCATGTATAGTTGGTTAGATAGACGTAGGTTGGTTACTAGCCTATGAACGGTCACGTTGAAGAACAGTTGATCATTTACAAGACGACGACGACAACAACAAATTTTTGGGGAAGAGTTTATTATTTGTAGACATCTTTTTTTATATATATTTTTTATTATTGTCATTTTTGTTGTTATGTAGATCAGCAGTTCTGAGTGTGGTGGTCCGACCAACCAATCAGCTCAAAATCACTTTTCTAGAGGTTCGTGGAGTAATAATGAATTTTTAATACCCATTTTTCATGGCTACCAACTAGTTAGCCAAGTATCTTTTTATTAACAATACTAGTCAGAATTGCTTACAATCTTGTTAACATGGAAAAATAAAATTCCAAATTCCAAATGATGGCAACTGTTCGTGTTGACTTTGCCTTGCACACATATACCCATATTTAATCTGCCTTATACATATATATCCATATTCATTGGCATTTGACCAGTAAATTTGATGGCAAAATATTGTATTTAGCATTGTATGTCTGCATATTTATTGTATTATCGGTTCAAGTCAGGTATATGTTAATCGAAAAAAGCAAGGTGTTTTTTTATCAGAATTATGTGGAAGTTGCAGGCAGCAAGTTACCATAAACCAAAAGTCGTCCGTAATGCATTATGTGCTTACAGTCAATCTTCCATGATGTTCTGAGTAGGAAGTTGGGAGCAATATTAAGTTTAACACTGAAGCAACCTTTATCTTTTCCTCTGAAGATTGTTGCTCCACTCTTAAACAATTTTCTTCTCTTTCTATTATAAACTTAAAAGAAACATTCTACATGCCTTATGTATATATCTGAATTTAATATTTTATACCTTTATTCTTCAGATAGTACGTGTGCATAAGCAAATACCCCTCCTCCTTTGTGCTCAATAGAAAACTGGGGTCTGGGAGCATTTTGGAATTTGGGTAACTCCAATGCTAACTACAAAACTACCCCCCAAAATGGAGTTATTTGAACCAAGGATTGCGGTATCGGAATCGGTATTGGACCCTTCCTATGAGTATCGGGATCAACGGCATCGACAATATTTGCAGTTTCGGATCGAAGTATCGGATTTTTTGATATCGGGAAGCAAATAATTATTAATAATATTAAAATTTTGGAAAAGATATTTTATACATTTAGGCATAATTTTAAATATTTCATGTGTTGTTTCTTAGTAGTTTTAAAATTGAATGAAATAGTAGTCACCCTTGCCAATTGACTTACCTGTGATAGATAAGTTTTCTTCTTTACATGCTTTTACAACCTTACTATGCTTTTACATCCTTGTTGATTGATCTTTTTCGTTTAATTTTCTTTACCGAATTGACTAGAAAAGATACCCCCATTGTCGATATCAGTCCGTATCGGTATTGGTCGGTATCGGATTGGGACATGTCAAACCGTATCGATATCGGCCATATTGGATTGGTACCGGCCGTATCGGCCAATATTGCAAACTATGATTAAAACTCCATTCAATTTGGATTTTTACCCTATCTCCAAAAATGCATCTACGTACAAAACAATCAAAAATTTCCGTTTTCCGCGAATAAAAACTTTGCTCAAGACGAGGAGGGTATTTGTTTTTTCTTTATCACATTGTGGGGGTGGGGTCCAACCTTTTATCCATAATAAAATACCTAGTTGACTTTGTCCTAGGTGTAAAACTTGTAATCCATATAACTATATATTTTTACCCTCTTTCCCTGCAAAGTATTTGACAGTCAAACGGATAACTTGCAATTGATATAAGCAGAATGACTCGATTTCTGTCTCCACAGAGGTTTGTCCTCATCAAGAATGTCCATTGGAAGAACTAGTGCCCTGGACTTTGAACCGTGCTACTCATGTCCCCTTGAGTAGACTGTAGAAATCTGCTGTCAACTCATGTTTAATTTTCATGTCTTCACCTTTCTTTGCCTATTATATTTGCAACTTGAAGTAAGAAGTGTACAGAAAAGGCTGGCTTGTTGGGTAAAAGATGGATATAAAATAACTCACCCTAAACTTATCAAGGAAAAATGATAGAGCTTTGTTAATAAGGCCCTGCATCACTAAATTTATCTGGCATGTAGAGCTCCCACACAAACATCTAAAGCATTATTGCTGTTTGTAGTCTTTAGAGACATACTATACCCTTTTCATGTTACTTGTTCTAATACTTGACCTACTAAGTTGGGTTTCATCATGTAGCCTTTTCGCTGGCAAGTTTCATTTGAACCTTAGAGGTGCATGATGCATAAACATTAGCAAGAACCACATCTATGCAGAGAAGTATGGAACTTTCTTCTGTTCTGTATGATAAATATAGTCCGTATCTTAACACATCTATAATATTGATGTCAATTTGCATTCGGCAGGCCAAAGACATTACAGATTTAGGATCTCTCAAAGCAGCAGCTAAGATATTTGTTCCAGGTAAACATCTAAACAGAAAGTCTACTGTCTTACCATTATTGCTTAGCTAGTACAAGTGACATCTTTCTTATTTTGTTATATTAGTTTTTTGTTTTGAACCAGACATACTCGCTAGACTTGAGCATTGTTTTACACATCATCAGTAACCATTTTGAAAGGGATATGTCACCGGCTAGTGACTTAGGCCCGTACCTTCCCATCATCGTATTTATTATAAAGCGTGAACAATTATAATATAAAATGTATTTCATTACAAAAAAGAAGATTATTATTATGGTCATTTATCTGGGATAGTTTGATAAGAACAGTTAATTCGTCCCTGTTTGGACGTCATCTATCACAAAGCACATTAAGCAATGTTGGCGCATAGCTTCATCAATCGCTTTCAAGGTTGTGGTAATCTATTCTGGTGGCAATATGTCAACAAAGCACCTAATAGCTTCTTCATAAAATGGGGGTATGGTCTCATGCATCTTGTGCCTCCCTACTCCTTAGTGAGAACTTTATGTGACTGGGAAGCAAGTCAAAAACAAAGCACTTGACCTCATACTTTGGGGAGTCATATATTTTACCTTGTCTATTGAAATAGTTATATAGGAAAGATTTTTTTTTTTTTTTTCTCCTTCTGAGGCCTGGGATCGAACCCAGGACCTCCCTGTTATTCCTCACCAACTCCCACCGTTTGATCCAGCCCCTGGTGACATGTAGGAAAGACTCAGAATTGAGAGAAACAAAACAATATTAAGAGAGGGGACATAACTAGTCATGTATAGTGCCAAGTGTTTTTATGGAAAGAGATTTGGATATGAACAAAGATTTGGATATACAAAAACTGCAGGAATGAGGAGGCTGTATTTACTTGTTAACTATATTCTTTTTCATGAGTTACTGTTTTTCCTTTCTCTGCTATTCTCATATATTGTTTTCTCTTTCCTCAGCTGGTGCAAACTTGTACTCTGCACGTACATTTAAAATTAAGGATGATGAAAATGTCAGGTAATTCTGTATTTAAAGAGTAAATGTAGATTAATGTCTTAGATCATTGGATAAGATAGTACAAGAATTCACAAGCACAACAAATAAGATTTCAGGGCTCCTGTGTTTTTTTGTTTGTTACTCTGGAAAGTGTTTACATTACTATCTTTGTTTTAATTAGTAACTAAATAGAGATATTTTTATCTTATATCGTAAAAGTTCAATTTTGGTGGAGAAAGTCATGTTTTACAATATGCTGCAAATTCTAGTAGTCAGTTTCTTGTACTGGTCCTGCAACATGGCTTTGCCTAATTTCCTATATATATTTGGTTTCTTTCTCCATCTGCCCTCTTTTGTCTATATATCACTTGTAGGTTTCTACTTTCTACAACAGCAAAGCCTTTATCCCAATTTTTTGGGGGTCTGTTGAATCATTTTCTTCCATTCAACTTTGTAAAGGGCTATGGAAAGATCTGCATTTGGGAAATATTGGAACAAGTTCACTAGGGCTCTATACCATGCAATACATACGAGATAAAAAAAAAGTGGTGAGAACAAAAATAGACAATTGCATAGTAGCTAGCTTATGTGATGTCTGGTGGCATCACTGTAATGATATAGTAAGAGAAAGATACTCATATATTCTTCTAAACTCACCCGCAAGCTGGAGCTTAGATGACAATCAAGCTTACTTTGGTGAGAAACTATAGAAACAATAGAGAGAGAAAGATAGCAGACGTCTTGGCGTGAGAGACTGAGTTGCGACCATCCTAGAGGGAGAGAGAGAGAGTGAGTGAGTTGCGCCCTTCGTAACACGATAGTCCCGAATAGTTGAATAGCGAATACATTGCTGACTAATAGGCCATGCTGAGATTGATTGTTGTCATGACGTTGACAAGCAAGCCAGGATTACTTGAATAGCTTATGACTAAAGCTGACAGATGGGCCAGACAGGCCAGAGTTGTTATAAGAGAGATAGAGCTGACGAGTGGGCTTCTTATAGAAATGTATGGCCTGTGGCTGCCATGCATGCAAGAATGGAAGCTACAACTTTTAAAGCTTTCAAGGAGAGAGAAAGGGGGCTCAATCTCCCTCATTTCAGATCTTAAGATAGAGAGAGAGATACTTGCTTCTTCTCCTTGATCCCGAAGCAACAGGGAGAAGTGAGAGATGGAGAGGTTTGTCAATGGAGACTTGAGTAAGGAGTTGCAGAATATAGCTGAACTTGTGGGTTAAGAGAGAGAGAGAACTATGGATCACCAGAGACGGAGAGGCATTGTCGTAGAGCAGCAGGTGACTCGTCCCACAAATTAACTTGGGTTACAGATGTAGTTTTGGGTGTATTGACTGCATCGTTTGGTGTAAATGTCCAACTGAAGAGCGTACGGCTAATGCGTTCCGTTTATTGAACAAGATCTATGGTCAGTCCGTGACCCCTGGAACGAATGTAGCCAAGTGGATCAAGGCAGTGGATTATGAATTCACCATGCACGAGTTCAATCCCCATATTTTAAAGTTATTTTAGAAATAAGCGAAGGAAGATTCGACGATTTATTTTGGGGAATCCCCAATGAAACAAGATTGCTGCGATGTCTTTCGCGTCTATTTTTTTATTTGAATTGAATAGGGTCCTAAGAAACTTGACTTGAATCGACGACTTTTCTTTGATTTTTTTTTACTTTATTTGATAGACGAAGTGGTTCAATAATAAACATTCCTATGTTTATCAATTCTTGCAAAGTTAGCCTTTGTGGAATCTGTAGGACCGTTGAGCACCTCTAGAGAGGATTGAATAGAGTGCGTGTGTTTAGCGGAATAATAATCACCACTAAAAATATTTATGACAGTAATCAAACAAATATGGAGCAGATAGTACATAAGTAAATGCGTAAAGTAAATGAGTAGAGAAAAGCAAATGCAAACACCGAAGTTTATACTGGTTTTTCTCTGAGAGGACTAGTCCAGTCTCGAGAACTCTAGCTCGATATTAATCCACTATTTGAAATAGCAGTTATACCACGTGCTTTAATCCGAAGGGCACGTCGACTTCTTACAACCTCGTGCTTTTATCCAAAGGGTACGACGACTTTAACCACGAGCTTTTATACGAAGGACTCGCGACTTCACAACAACAAGTGTAGAGACAACACTTTGAAATCCAAGCTTTTTATAACTCGATCCAACTTCTAAATCAAGAACGCACTGGCATATAGTTTGCTGTGGGTTGTAAACTTGGTAGATAGAAAGGTTAAAGTTCAGGTAGAACTCTTGAATAGATAGAAGAAGAAAGAATGAGTGAGTTAAAATGAATGGGGTTTTTTTTCTCTATTTATAAGAGTTTTAGAACCAGAGTTTGGGCAGAACTCGGTTAGGTAACGTTCAAATTTTTGAACGTTTGTGAGCCGAAAGAATAGGTAGTCATTCTGACCAGGAGGGAATTCATGATGACGGAGTTCGGTCCGAGTTCGGGGCGAACTCGCACCAAGTTTGGTTACATGGTATTCAGAATGTTTTGGATTTGAAGTTTGTTTTTGGGCTCTCTTTGAATGGGCTGGTTTTTTGATTTGTGGACTGAACTAATAGGTAGGCTTTTGGTAGTGGGGTACAGAAAGCCAACCAAGTGCCAGCACGACTCAATGCACATTTTGTCATATAAAAGAAAAATAAAATATAGAATAAAATGTAAGGACACGAGCACTTTGATGACGCATTTCTTCTGACATTTGAGCAGACTTTAAGATATTTTTTTCTTTGACGGTAGTTGTCCAAAGATAAATAGATATAGAAATTTGAATACCTTTCGTGGGCTTCGCCTCCGAACCTCCAAGGGGGGCGCTGTCCCCTCGACCCCTGTCCGCTGACCGGACAACGGAACCCTCGAGTGCGAGGCCTCGGATAGGTCGTTAGGCGGTTCAAAGAAATCTTCTTGTATAACGTCATCTTTGTCGCATCATTAATTCTTCATCACATATGTCCTGATTTGATCATGCTTGCTGCTTGTCTGCAAGTACATGTTAGGCAGACAAAACAATATGATGCAGTATGATACAAGCATAACAATATGATATAGTGAACATTTAGGACAATGCTAAGTTTAAGTAGCAATATGATAGTGATTACATGAATATTAGTGACATTATTATGTTAAACTTAATCAATTAGCCATATTCAAAAATATGATACAATCATTGGGCTAACAGAATCAACGTTAGATCCATATGCATCTTTCCTCTTTCAATTGAGTATATAGCAATTTCCTTTGGATTTGTCCGTCTAAGCCCTCGTCGACCTCTGTTTTTTTTTCCATTATCGTCCCCCTACCGGTTTTGGGAAAAATGGGGAACGGTTATGATCTAGGGTCCTCTTTTTGGCCTTTTGTTTTGGATATGTGTAACCCCCTTGAAATCGATTTCAATATTCTCTATGTTTTATCGGAATTTTCTGGATTTTTTTTAAATTTATAAAATATTTTTATTTTAGTCAGGGTTTGGTTTAAATATTAGCCATGATTTATTTAGTCATAGAATGGTTAAATTCATAAATTGGGCTGGAACCCATGAATTTAGTCATGAACCATAGCACATGGCTTAGTAACTAACTAATTTAATTAGTTTTAATTAATGGATTAATTAGTAACTAATTATTGGTTAGTGGTCTATGGCAAGCTAAGCCATGGACAGTCCTAGAAGATTTTACATCCCTCCCAAATTTCATTATTGTCCTTTAATTTGTTTACATATTACATTTGTGCCACATGGTCCAAGCTTGGCCTCCAAGCACCCCAACCCTATATAATGGGATATTTTTTCATTATTCCTACACACAAAATTATTACACAATAATTACACAAATTTACTCTCTCCCTGCCTAACTGGCCGACCACCCAGTGGCTCCGCTTAGCCTGCCCGGCCGTCCTCCGGCCATCTCCCTCCACTCCTCTGTCCACGCCACTAGAACCAATCTCCCCTCTGCCACCCACTGACCTCCACTTGACTCGACCACTACCCAGCCATCTACGATCACCACCGCTGCTAGCATCACCAACACCAGCATCCACAACAACCATCACCCTGTTTTCACCTGCCCCTCGTCGGAGCAACCGTCGACAGGCCCCCATCCTCTCCTCCCTGACGCCCTGACCCAAACCCCAACACCAACACCACCTCCCATCGAACCCCAATTCTCTAGCCGAGCTCTCGGCCCCGGCCTCCTCCTTGACCTCGCTGCCATCATCGGCGTCGCCCTGTCTCTACCTCACCCCACCACCCCTACTCCTCCGGCCTTCACGAGCAAACCACTACTGCTATCACCAAGCCCACAACCCGCCACCACCACCACCAGACTCATCATCACCACCACCCACACATTACCTCCACGCCACAACCAATTGCTACCACCATCATGACTCTGCCACCACCGTGACCAAGACTGCCGCCACTACCCCAGCCTTTCACCACCACAGCCCCCAGCTCCGCCTCCGGCGGGCCCACACCGTCTCAAACCTCCCATTCGCCACCGCCGAGCTCCGTCTCGACTCTGGCGTGCACCCATTCCATCACCCCTGTCAACACCATCCGACCGTCGTCGCGTCCCTTGTTTTCGGCCAGATCTGTCGGATCCCCTCCAGATCGGCCTGGCCGCCGCCACTGTCCCACCTCGACTATCCTAGATCTGTGCCGCCTCCAGCACGTTGATGGATCGAGGTGGGACAGTGGCGGCAGCCAGGCGGATCTGGAGGGGATTCGACAGATCTGACCGGAAACGAGGGGCGCGGCGGTGGTCAGATGGTGTTGACAGGGGTGAACGGGTGCAAGCCGGAGTCGAGACGGAGCTCAGCAGTGGCGCACAGTAGGTTCAAGACGGCGTGGGCTCGCCGGAGGCGGAGCTGGGGGTCGTGGTGGTGAAAGGTTAGGGTAGTGGCAGTGGTCTTGGTCACCGTGGTGGCAGAGCCATGGTGGTGGTGGCAATTGGTTGTAGAGGTGATGTGTGGGTGGTGGTGACGATGAGTCTGGTGGTGGTTGTGGGCTTGGTGATGGTGGTGGTGGTTTGCTCGTGGAGGCCGGAGGAGTAGAGGCGGTGGGGTGAGGTGGAGACAAGGCGGCGTCGATGATGGCAGCGGGGTCAGGGAGGAGGCCGGGGCTGAGAGCTCGACTGGGGAATTGGGGTTCAATGGTAGTAGTGTTGGGGTTTGGGTCAGGGCGTCAGGGAGGAGAGGATGGGGGCCGGTCGGCGGTTGCTCCGACGAGGGGCAGGGTGATGGTGTTGGTGATGATGGCAGCGGTGGTGATCGGGGATGGCTGGGTGGTGCTCGATCAAGTGGAGGTTACTGGGTGGGTTCTGGTGGCATGGGCAGAGGAGTGGAGGTAGACGGCCGGACAGGCTAGGCGAAACCACTGGGTGGTCGGCCGGTTGGCCAGGGAGGGAATGAATTTGTGTAAGAATTTTATGTGTAGGAATAATGAGAAAATGTCCCATTATATAGGGTTGAGGTGCTTGGAGGCCAAGTTTGGGCCATGTGGCACAAATGTAATATGTAAACAAATTAAAAGGACAATAAAAAAATTTGGGAAGGGTGTGGAATCTTCTAGGACTGTACATAGCTTAGCTTGTCATGAACCACTAACCAATAATTAGTTACTAATTAATCCATTAATTAGAAGTAACTAAATTAGTTAGTTACTAAGCCATGTGCTATGGTTCATGACTAAATCCATGGGTTCTAGCCCAATTTATGAATTTAACCATTTATGACTAAATAAACCATGGCTAATATTTAAACCAAACCCTGACTAAAATAAAATAAATATTTTATAAAATTAAAAAAAAATTCCGATAAATCATAGAAAAATATTGAAATCGATTTCAAGGGGTTACAATATGGATTAGGAGGAGAGGTGAAGGTGTCACGCCCCGATCCCGGAGGATCGAAAACTAGCCACTGGGCGTGATGCCGTAAAAGTCTAGATTGCACTTGTACAAGGCAAAACCATTACAGTTTCTGGTAATTCTCAGAAAACATCGACAATGCAGCGAAACCAAACAGATAAATTGAAGTCACACAATTTATATAGAAATATATCTCTTTATTGATAATCAAGATGGATTACAAGACTTGCAGCAGAATACAGAGTTTACAACTGTTTACAAGACTCGCAGCGGAATACAGAGTTTACAACTGTTTACAAGACTTTTGAATAGCCAACTGAATGTATACGCTTGCCCTTTAGGCTACAAATGAATATACCGACTTCTTTACAATGAACTTGCCAATATGGCTACAATCTCACTGGTACAACTGAGTTCCCATGTTCCATACATTATGTCCCGTATAGCAGAAGACATCGTCATGCAAGAAGAGCTTCTGCACACCCATCCGATTCATCGATGCCAAGCACTGATTCACAGGATTTCCCCCAAGCAAACACCTGTAATATTGTCCACAACGTGGGTCAGTACATCATCAATGTACTGGCGAGCGGTGCTGGCCCAACTCACCTAAGAAGACAACACTAAGTAATCATGTTACAGAACATTATTAACAGTGGTCTTTCTCGTTGCCTTAGGGTTAATTTCATGTTATAGCCGACAGGAAGTAAAGCATGCAAATCTCATAGTCAACATAATTTAAAGCATACTGTTATCACCCTTTGGTGATTCTTACCCACGGTCGTGTAGCCATCCCTGTACATTTATAATACTTACTCTGCCTGCACAAGACATTGTTAGGAACAATATCATGATTCAATATGATTATCACCATTCAGGTGATTCTTACCAACAGCCGACATCCTTTCCTGTATTTGAGTAATAACTTACTCTGCCTGCATAAGACATCATTAGCACCTGACCTATCTATATGAAGGTCACTGGCGACACGCCATCCTGTACCGTCTTACTGGTACAACGGCGCCCTTTCAGTGCAGGTAGCTAGCCTCACTGCAAGTCCCGTTTACCGATGCCAGTACGTCGGCACATTCCTTGTTTCCCCCTAGGACGAACCGGGTTCCATGGCCCAGGAATACCGTTCGAGGAAACTACCTTGTCGACAAGTTGTCCATGACCATGCAACTATATGCAACTTATCTAAGAAGAAAACATATAATGCATGATAAGGAAAACTAAGTAATTCAGCCACCATTCTCATTCATATTACCATCTTGCCATCTAGCCATCTTGCCTTGAGCCAATGCTCATATTATCCTCTACCCAATCCAGGGTCTTGGCGTAATCAACATTCTACATCGGCGACAGGATAATAGAATGTTGTTACCCAATCCTTTTGCCACATCTTTGATACTATACATCTTTCCAACCAAACTCAGTGTACTCACCGCCCAATTCCTGGGACTTAGCGTCTGTTTAGCATTCATTCATTTGAATGCAATTCAAGCATACTGCCCAGTTCTTGGGTCTTAGCATCTGTTTTACCATTTATTCATTGAGCCAAAGCTCAATATACTCACCGCCCAAGTATTTGGGACTTTGCCATCACCTGTCATGTAATTCATCACAACAGTGTACAAGCATACAATTCATCTAGCCACACCAGTTTACGTTCAGGTGGTTATTATCTTTTATTATCTTTCCAAATTCTATGCAAGGTGTTATTGAACAACACAATAAGAAACATAGCATACTCATCCTTATTTTAAGCGTGAAGCTAAAGGATCTTTGAAGGGTTCAACACTACTCACATTCATGGGACGAATCCCGCCACGATCGCATAGACTTCCAAGCGATCCTTCGCATAATCCCAAGTCCAACAAGGCTTCATCGAACCAACCATCCATCATAAGGCATCTTGCGGGTCGGGGCGCTACAATATATACCACCCAGAAAAAGTTTCGTCCTCGAAACTTAAAACAAAACTCATCCCCAAAAACTTCAACCAACTTTTCATGAAACTTCTCAATGATCAACTTGCACCATTTAACATTTCTCCGCAATCTCTCGATTGATTTCAAGTAATGTACCGTCTCGTTACAGCATCCCAATTAATTCAACATAGTTTACCATCTTTGATCTTTCCTCCGACACTCGTACAAATCCTTAGCACATGATAATCCTTCCCGTGGCTTCGTTTGAATTCAGCATACCACTTAGTCGGAATCATACACATATTTTAGGTGTCCCCGAAATACATGCACTTCAGCCAAGTTCAGTGATAGAGAAAACGAACGAGCTACGATGTACCTTCCTTTTCGAACATCAGTAATTCTTTTTGAGCATCTCGTATAATCCCACTTTGTTTATTCGATACTCCAACCAATTGATAACACAATAGATGTTGCCAATTCAAATCAAGACATTTTCCTCAACCGATCCAATATTTTTCGAAGTATTCGGACTTAGATATATCAAGTATTCCTTTCAAGTTCATTGTCGTCCATGCCACCAAAGTTGATAAATCCTATTGCCACATTTTATTTCGATACCCCGATTCTCGTCGGTCAAATCTTGTACTCGTTATCGTTCGCATCCATACACTTGTTTGCAACTCATAAATTTCTCGGTCATGATCCATCTTCCAAATCGTACATATCTTCAAATTGTACCACCATTCCAATCTAGCAACATTTCTTGTTGTACTCCAACATTTTCTCGTATTGATCAAGCCAACATGTTATTCTCACGCATAAACAACTTTTATATCCAACAACATTAATCCTGAGGGTCGTTCTTATTCACATTTGCATCTCGCCGATCTCGACTACATGTATTATCCAATTCCGTCATTACACTTATCCTCAATTCTGATTCGGTCAATAAAATTATCCCAACTATCTCAAGGCACTACCAACAATTTTCGCAGCTCAATATCAATCAACCAATCCAACCAGTTCTAACAATTTCCAATATTTCAACCAAGGCAACTAAATTTTCAAACCAACGTGATCCGTCATCCTATCCAACATTATAACATCAAAATTTCCCAAATATCTATTCAATTCCAAAGCCTACCTTCCAACACATCTTATTCATTCCAACTATACTCATGCAACACCAATAGGGACATCCTACGGTTTTCCAATAGTCAACTTAGCATACAATCAAGTCTCTACGGTCAGCTAATCTAAGCTAAACCAGACATTCAGCTAACCCATATGAGATGAGTAGCTATCAGGGACATACTTATCTCTTATCTTAGAGGCAACCAATTCTCAACATAGGGGCAACTCTATGGTCCGACCAACTTAGGGACATGGAACACCACTCCAATCTTATGAACTTATACCCAACACGGACAACTGAAGAACATAGCCAACCAATCTGAGACTTAATCAAGCAACCAACAATCTAGGCAACAAACCGACACTCTAGGCAACTAGCCAACAATCTAGGCAACCAACCGACAATCTAGGCAACTAGCCAACAATCTAGGCAACCAACCGACAAAATCTATCCGACAATTCTATCCAATAATTCTATCCCACAACTCTATGGGCCAATCTCGAAGCTATCATATAAAATTCCTTAATCGAGTATCCAAGATTTCAATTTCCAACTTGCATAGACATAGCATCACTTGTTCAATCCGACTTGCATCCTCATATCGTACTCATATGTCTATTCAATCGGGTCAACTATTCTGAATCATCATCCGACATTGTTATCTCAATACTTTATCACTTATGATCTCTTTCCTACGGTCTCTTCGCGACATATTTATTTCCCACATTCTTAGATCATCGATACGGTCCGTACTCCTTAACCAATAACATAGGCAACTATAAAATCGTATTTCTTCCGAGGCATCAATTATAAATTTTCTAACACCAACACGGTCATCTCTTAGCAATTCACGTTAACCATCAATATTAGTTTTGTATCATCTCCTTCTGATTCCATAAGAAGATTTACTATTCATGCACCAATCCAATCTCTATAGCACCAATCATCTCGCATCATATATCGGTCATCTTAGTGGACATGACATAACTCATCGGCTAAGTCATAATCCAACAATTCTATATTCCACCCAACTTGTTATTCATGTGACAACATCATCTACCGACAGGGTCTATTACATATCGCTGTACCTCGATACTTATTTGTGTTCCAGCCATTCGACTCTCGTAAGGAACATCTACTCTTTCGTACATCAAGGGACAAGTACCCATTCTCTATGCCTCAAAATAGTCAAGGGTCATAACTTGTTAATTCGGGACGTCAATTTCCTTCAAGCACACTGCACCACGTGCTAAGATCATCTATTCCACAAGCCCATTCTCTAACTTTTCGGTCGTCGATGCAACTCTCTGCATCTTCTAAATCATTCGCAACATCCCGATAAGCGTCTAACATTACCATCAGTTCTATCGATATCCAACATGCAATTTCTTTAACTCAATTCCAACATCGTTCAATATTCGGTCCATAGTTATTCCCGCAAAATCATTCGATAGCAACACCACACTATCGTTACCAAGCCTACAATCCTTCTACCCAACTGATTCAAGTACTCGCCTGAATCTGAAATTCTTTTCTTTCCCAACCAAGGCATCATTTCATATTCTTAATTCTCTTATTACCCAACTTAATGCTAACCGACAAGGTCTAGCGATGGTTCATCTGAACACATCAAAATCTCACAACGGTCATCCAACTTAACAATCAAGGAACACGCCTAGCCAACATGTATCAATCGTAAGCTCAGCTACGATTCGATACCACCCACTACCTTATAGGTAAAGCAATCACAAAATCATAGACACATCAAGGGTCAAGGGACATCTTATCACTACGAGGGTATATACAATATACCACTCAGAGCTCAAGCCATTCCCAACACAATATTCCCTCGCATCAAACCAACGTCCAATATGGACAATCCATCCTGCAGTGGTTATGCTGACCACAAATATCGACTCAAGTTTTTGTCGATTCCCATTCACTGAAATCTACGCACATTCTGTTCCAACATACCATGCCATCACCCACTGTCGATTGCTGCATAACAATCGATTCAAAGAATCCCACACATAAGACATCCAGCATACATCACAAACTTACGCATCGCATCATTATTATTCTTTTTGGTATCTTTTAGAAATTCAACAAAGCACACATATCACAGCCCATATATTTAGACTTATTGTATGGAACACCCAGTGAGAGGTTAGAATGATCAACGGACTTTCAGTCAAGGGTACAACATAGAATAGTTTGGAAGCAACACAGAATAATCGCAGAAGCACTATGAGTCATCATAGAGGCAACTTTGATTTCATCGTGGAAGCAACTTTGAGTATTCGCGGAAGCAACTTTGATTCACCGCGGAAGCAACTTTGAATAATCGCGGAAGCAATCTTTGAATCATCGCGGAAGCAGCTTAGAATCATCTTAGTAGCAACGTTGATTCGAAACAAATCGAATAGGAATCCAAGGACGTAAAGCCGTGCTCTGATACCATTATGTCACGCCCCGATCCCGGAGGATCGAAAACTAGCCACTGGGCGTGATGCCGTACAAGTCTAGATTGCACTTGTACAAGGCAAAACCATTACAGTTTCTGGTAATTCTCAGAAAACATCGACAATGCAGCGGAACCAAGCAGATAAATTGAAGTCACACAATTTATATAGAAATGTATCTCTTTATTGATAATCAAGATGGATTACAAGACTTGCAGCAGAATACAGAGTTTACAACTGTTTACAAGACTCGCAGCGAAATACAGAGTTTACAACTGTTTACAAGACTTTTGAATAGCCAACTGAATGTATACGCTTGCCCTTTAGGCTACAAATGAATATACCGACTTCTTTACAATGAACTTGCCAATATGGCTACAATCTCACTGGTACAACTGAGTTTCCATGTTCCATACATTATGTCCCGTATAGCAGAAGACATCGTCATGCAAGAAGAGCTTCTGCACACCCATCCGATTCATCGATGCCAAGCACTGATTCACAGGATTTCCCCCAAGCAAACACCTGTAATATTGCCCACAACGTGGGTCAGTACATCATCAATGTACTGGCGAGCGGTGCTGGCCCAACTCACCTAAGAAGACAACACTAAGTAATCATGTTACAGAACATTATTAACAGTGGTCTTTCTCGTTGCCTTAGGGTTAATTTCATGTTATAGCCGACAGGAAGTAAAGCATGCAAATCTCATAGTCAACATAATTTAAAGCATACTGTTATCACCCTTTGGTGATTCTTACCCACGGTCGTGTAGCCATCCATGTACATTTATAATACTTACTCTGCCTGCACAAGACATTGTTAGGAACAATATCATGATTCAATATGATTATCACCATTCAGGTGATTCTTACCAACAGCCGACATTCTTTCCTGTATTTGAGTAATAACTTACTCTGCCTGCATAAGACATCATTAGCACCTGACCTATCTATATGAAGGTCACTGGCGATACGCCATCCTGGACCGTCTTACTGGTACAACGACGCCCTTTCAGTGCAGGTAGCTAGCCTCACTGCAAGTCCCGTTTACCGATGCCAGTACGTCGGCACATTCCTTGTTTCCCCCTAGGACGAACCGGGTTCCATGGCCCAGGAATACCGTTCGAGGAAACTACCTTGTCGACAAGTTGTCCATGACCATGCAACTATATGCAACTTATCTAAGAAGAAAACATATAATGCATGATAAGGAAAACTAAGTAATTCAGCCACCATTCTCATTCATATTACCATCTTGCCATCTAGCCATCTTGCCTTGAGCCAATGCTCATATTATCCTCTACCCAATCCAGGGTCTTGGCGTAATCAACATTCTACATCGGCGACAGGATAATAGAATGTTGTTACCCAATCCTTTTGCCACATCTTTGATACTATACATCTTTCCAACCAAACTCAGTGTACTCACCGTCCAATTCCTGGGACTTAGCGTCTGTTTAGCATTCATTTATTTGAATGCAATTCAAGCATACTCACTGTCCAGTTCTTGGGTCTTAGCATCTGTTTTACCATTTATTCATTGAGCCAAAGCTCAATATACTCACCGCCCAAGTATTTGGGACTTTGCCATCACCTGTCATGTAATTCATCACAACAGTGTACAAGCATACAATTCATCTAGCCACACCAGTTTACGTTCAGGTGGTTATTATCTTTTATTATCTTTCCAAATTCTATGCAAGGTGTTATTGAACAACACAATAAGAAACATAGCATACTCATCCTTATTTTAAGCGTGAAGCTAAAGGATCTTTGAAGGGTTCAACACTACTCACATTCATAGGACGAATCCCGCCACGATCGCATAGACTTCCAAGCGATCCTTCGCATAATCCCAAGTCCAACAAGGCTTCATCGAACCAACCATCCATCATAAGGCATCTTGCGGGTTGGGGCGCTACAGAAGGCAGTTTCCATATATAGGGTTTAGAGTATTGGATCTATGGGTGGCGGATAGGGTTAGGATTTAGGCTTCATAGAGAGTTAGTGTTAGAGTTTCTTTAGAGAAGATGTAGAGGGGTACAGAAGCAGAGACTGGGATGGGATAAGGATTGGAGTTTGATGGGAAGAAGAGTTTGACACTAACAATACAAAAAACAGTTGGCAGACATCAAAATAACAACAAAATCATCCTAGTTTGTACAACTGATTGATACATTGTTGATACAGACAAATAAATTAAGCAAAAGAAATACAATAATAGACAATCTAATTATTGAAACATATTACATCTTTCAAGAGAATTTGTGAATTGATTGTGAAATTCCTTGCCGAATCGTCCGACTCCAAGTCGCTACTGCGAGTGTCGACTTCGATTACCGACTCCGGAACAAAATCCAAAACTTTCTCTACTCTCTGACTTCCGTGAACAAACAAGTAGGAAAGAAGTTAGAACTTTGGAGGAGAAAAAGATGAGAGACAATAAAAAGAGAAAGCTTTGTGGGTTTTGATTTTTCGGAGAGATGAATCGGTTCCTCTGGCTCTAATCCTCTTCATAATTGCTTGTCTGGAGAAGTGGAGAACTAGAGATTGGAGAAGAAGAGTCGTGCAGAAACGATTTTTTTTTTTAATAATAGCAGATGAGCAAAGCTTATGTAAGACAGAGATAGGACATGAGGAATAAAGGGTTAGAAGTGAATGTAACAAGTATAAGAAAATATATAAAAGGCTTGGATCAGCCAGAAGCTTGGGGAACCAAGCAATAGAAGAAGGGTCGTGCCCCTTTAGTCTTTGGGCCTTGGGCTATCACCCTGCATGCCCTGGGCCCAGGGCCGCCCATGAATTCTATCTCCATAGTTCTATTTTAAAGTGTAACAAGTAAACCCTTCTCTAATTTCATCAACTAGTATAAATATCATCAACAAATAACATATACATTGAACTCATAGGTTTCTGCACTGCAAAAGTCATGATTTAGAACAAATATATAATCACTGAATTTGGCTGATGGATGGCAGGACTTATTATTTCTATGAGTTTGGAGGAGATGGACAACGTGTTGCTTTAGTTGCTGCTGTTAACAGCGGAAAGGTATGTGGATATTCTTGTCTACTTGTTTGGATGCTCGACTCAAGTTTTATCTACATCTTCATTACCTTTACGTATCTACGTAAATAATGATGACTGTGTCCCCTGTAAGTTGTAACATTATTTACTACAAATTTGGTCTGAGTTTGTCAAGATCTTTTTTTGAAACCCCAAATATAACTTAGCCATATTTAAGGTCAACATTTTGTAAGGTGCCAACATCATTACTGGTGAGTTTGTATGTTTTGGAAATATTGCCCCCTGTTGTGTGTTTTAATAAATATATGCATATTGTCGTTTGTTAACAGGTGATAAAATTATCCTACTACCTTTTGTTAATTAAATGATTTCTAACTTTTGTTAAATTTGTCTTCAACCTTTATTATTGCTGCCTCTTATGATCTTATATCTATGATTTGTTATATTTAGTAGTTTCTTTTTTGCATGATGCAAATTGATTAGAAAATGTTGATAAGTTCCATTATTGCATGATGCAAAATGATAAGAAAATGTTGATAAGTTCCATTAATAATAATGGTCAATGAATAAGTAGGTTTCATTATTCCTCTGATGAGGACAGTGGGGTCAAGTGTTGAAGTCACATCTAATGACATCTATAGTCATTAGGGTGTTTGATCGGCAGTGGTGGTCATAGAAATGGGATAAATGGTGATGCAGTGGCATTTTTGACATTTATTTTAGAATGAAGGTGAATCAAAAGGTAATGAAATGATGGGTGACAACACTTGAATGCAGATGAAAAGTGGTATGAAATATTATAGGGATAAGAATGGTGTAATAGAGGAGCCGCCAAGGTGATAGTTGCACATATAATTAAAGGATTGGTGGAACCATAGATGTATAGATGTATAATTGTTGTAACCAGTAAGTGGCTAGTTCCGTGGTGGATTAGTGTGAGGACCTGACCTTGTGAAGGTGGATGCAGAACAATTTTTGCTGGGAGTAAGGGACTTTTTTTTCCCCAAATGCTAATTAAAATTTACAATATTCGCAATCACAGTAGACAACAAAAATAACAAACAATATATCACAAATGTTGGGGTTGGCCTTTGGCAATCACATACTTAGGGGGGAGGCGTCACTTTGCATGACAATAGAGCTATGTTGCACGTACATGGCTACGACACGACACAACATAACACAGTAAGCACGCAGTGACACGGACATGGCACCTATTTTGGTGTGTCCTAGTGTAGTTTGGAGTGTCTGGTTGTGTCCAGTGGTGTCCGACATGACACGCTCACATCTTTGGAGTGTCCGTGCTTCCTTGGGTAGAGAGCTTGGTGCTTGCATCCTGGAGGATGCAGGTAAATTCGTGGAAACAGCTGTCCATAAAATATAGCAAGTTTGTTGACCTGCCTCGGACCTTTGCATTAGTGGGAGCCACGAGACAATGGAACTCACTATTTTTTATCACATAAATTTCTCTTACATTTTGGTCATTGGAGTCCAATCTCTAAGGTTCTTTCACCTATTCAAACACTATTTAAATGATGTTGGATATATTTGACAAACTTGAGAGAACATTTCAAGATTCATAAATTTGTACATAGTTATGTACTCTAATGGAAGGCTTCCTTGTACAGGTGTATTTTGGCATATGTTTATGATGCAGATACGTTAATCTGATTTTGTTTTGCTGATTGTAGTATCAGAACTGCTATTAAATCTTTTGCTTGCTTCTGTCTATGCCAGGCATACATTGCTGGAGCAACTGCTCCACAGTCTAAATGGGAAGAGGATGGTGTCCAGTTGCGGTCTGCTGCCATATCTTTAACAATTCTATAAGCTTCTTTTGATGCTTCAATTATTTGCAACAAGGTCTCAGAACGAACTTACGAAATGGAAGAGACGGATGTGTGTTATATAGTGAAATTCTTGTAACATTTTTTTGACACATGGAGATTCCTTCTTGTCTATTACAGGGAAATTCCAGTTTTGATCGGTGGGAACCCATTGTAATGTCGTGGAATTATTTTAATCAACTTTGAGTCAGTTACAAAAACGTTGGGCTTGTTCCTTGGATTGTATTTTCTTTGTTTATATGAATATAGAGATGAGAGGTTAAAAAAAACTTGAAATCTTGTTGGTTATAAAAAACTTGGATGTTATTTCAATTCTCTTTACTTGTATCTTCACCTATAATTTATAAGTTTTGAGAATACTATGCATGTGGTTATCTGGTACTACTTCTTACTTTCCTTTCCTTTTGTATCCTATCCTATCCTAATGAATATGAGCATATTTTGATTATTTGCGAGTTCAGAAGAACCTGGATTTGACTTGTATCATTTTGTCAAGTAAGTGCATTATTGCCAATAAGTTTTTTGAAATAGGTGGACTATATAGTTGACTTGTTTGTCAGATAAGCATGATTACATATTTCGAGTTCACGGCGATCATTGTTTGAATATCACATTAAGTTACATGCTATCAGGAAAATTTATCAATTATTATGTAACGATGGCAAAGTTCCTGTACCAAGTGATCTTTCTCGAGAAAAGGAGTCCCTACTGGTAGTTTAGACAAGGCTTAGACACTTTATTTACTAGACGTCTCACTGCTTTTCCTAACCTATGTGATGAGTTTGCTGAGAAATTTCTTAGTTCTTGTATGTTTTTTGGATGTAACAATCCCTTCTAGACTTGCAGGAAACTAATTTGTACTTGGATATTTTACAGGTGAGGGTACACCCATGCTGCAGTATGTTATATTCTTTACATTGGCACTGCCTGATATCTGGCAGATGAATTCCTTAAGATTTTCCGACCATCCTCTGTTGCAGCTAAGCAACTCCTCCTTGGGTGGAATTCGGGACAGGTAAAGTTTGAAAGCAATCTCTCCTTTTGAATAGAACTTGTTCACAAAAGATGGACACTGTTTTCTTCCTTGCACACATAAGTCATCATCAAGCAGGGAATTTGTTACCAAGTTCTTCTAAATTCATCAGAAGAGTAAACATCTTCCACTTGCTGCTTTTGGAATGCCTAGCAGCAAAAATCAACTTGATGTCACTTGCCTTTAATTAAATATGAAGAAGAAAGGATACATTTCCAGTCAAAACTTGAACGGGAAGAAGATTGCTTGCCTTGTTTACAGTGTTGGACTTTAGATTTTGAGATATGAGACGAACTTTATCAATTGTACATCAGTGCATGAACGAAAGAAACAGAACAAACAAAAGCATATATATATATATATATATATATATATATATATATATATATATATATATATATATATATATATAAGCAGCCGGGTGGTTCCATATTATGGAACCAACCTATGTTACAACCATTGGATTTGGATTGCAAGGCTGAGATTAAAAAGTGAGAGTACCTACTTAAAAGATACATGTGTAATCTCAGCCTTGCAACTCAAATCAACGGTTGTAACATAAGTTGGTTCTATAATATGAAATCACCCGACTCGTTTTTTAACACACACACACATATATATAATGCTCTCAGTTCTTTGAAGTCCTAGATGCCTAGTTTCAAGAATAAAATTGTAACTTATTTTGTTGTTCAATTACCTCCACGAAAAAAACACACAAATCGACACAGGAGATTGACAATGATGGAAGGGTAGAAGAGATCGAGAGCGTCAGACTGTTTGACTAAATTTTGACGGCGACTGAATCAAAAAAGTTCTTTAGTCTGACTAAGTGACTTGTCTCTTGGCTTTTTAGTATATGATGTTTAGATATCATATTTTTTTACGCGGACTAAAACGATTAGAATGAGTTTGCTTGGCTTTTGTTTATAATTGGATTTACATACATTGAATAGTATAAAAAAATTGGTGAACTCTAAAATTTTGGGTCTAAGGTAGCCGTCTCATGTGCCTCATATCAAGTCCAGGAGTGCTTGTTTAAGTGACATGCTTTCTCACTGTTCTTTTCTCAGGTTGAAGGTAGCAGAACAATGGAATAAGAGAAGATGAAGAAAACAAACTATTAACTGCCTGCATAGCTGTTTCTTGGTCCTGATTTTATGAAGGAAAACAAACCTATTAACTGCCTGCAATGCTTGTTTGTTCTTCCTGATTTTCTCATATCAAAGAGTAAAATAATTTCAAGGGAATGGGGTGCAGGTAATCACAGGTGAACTTTTGTTGGTTCACTTTTATTGGTTTACTGATACTTGACTTGGTCTGGCCCAATGGTGAGATAATGTTGCTAATATTCTGTGTACTGGAAGCTAAGCGAGTCGGATTCGGGTTGGAAACCTCAACCTCCATCAATAATGTCTCCATTACGCCTCTGACATGAAGATAAATATGGGCTCCATCTCTATTGGAGGTCCACATACATGCCTCCACGTGCGCTGTCGCCACCTCTGCTGCCTTACTACTACTATATGTTACTAAGAGCATCTCCAACCCTATTGTCTTGTTAAGTGTTGTGAGTCTTAGGTGGCTCCTATGTGGCATGAGCCACAAGACAATGTCTTGTTTATGTGGCAAAATTATATCTCAAAAGACAATGAGATAGAAAAACTCTCTCCAATGCAAAAGTATTGAGAAGACAATAAAAAATATTTTTTCCAACTTCCAAGGCAACTTTTAAGACAACTACTCATTTTCTTTCTTTTTTCTAATATTTTTTATTCATAATTGATGACATGGAAGAGAAGATATTGTCAAGTGCATTGTCTAGAACAAGACAATCAACTTTACAATGTCTTCTTTAATTTTTGCCACATAAGCTTCACAATTGACTTGACAATTGCGAGATGAACTTTTGAATAAAATTTTGTCATTCCTATGTGCTATGTGGCATTAACTTTTTTTTCAAAGTCACAATAGGGTTGGAGATGCTCTAACAATCAATTTTAAATGACACTATCATTTTCGCATGGAGGAGAAGGTTTTCAAATCTGGAGATTTAGTATATGATTTCATCGATGTTAAAAAAACTTGGGATCCAAGATAGAAGTGCAAATGATCATTTCCGGCTTTTTAATTGTTTATATTCGACAAGGAAAGTCGTCTTGAGGAGTGGGCTTGGCCGTACCGGGCTGGTGACAAAAGCCCTAAGCCCAGTCTGGACTTGGACCTGGGTAGCATATCTCCGGGCTGGGTTCGGCCTGGCCCGCTAGCCCATTCAATTACAAAATAAGAACATTAGAATTAATATATATACTATAGGTATACGTAAATATAATAATAAATTATGGGAAGATTTATGAAATGCCCAAAAACTAAAAAAGTTTTATGTAAAACCCACCGCTAAAAAAACTTTCATCGCGTGCCCAGAATTAGAGAAACTTATCCAAAGCGGGTTCCAAATGACCCTTTTGCCCTTCCTTTTAATTTATTGGAAACACCCACAAAACTGCTCTTAAAAAAAACGTTTCAATACTTCATCTTCTTCCATACGCTGCTCACTTTCGAATCTAGGTTTTCTCCTCAAAAATCTTTAAAAACTCATCGGAAAATTTCGGAAAGACCGGGACGAACGGCAAAAGTGCTAAAACGGAGGTCCAAACATCATTTTTTTGCGATTCTAAAATTTTGGAAGGCCGTCGAACTGTGCAGCTGTTACTTTCAGTCTCCTCGACGATACGCTCATTTTGCGACAAACGGGACCTCGTTTCGACCTCCCAGTCAAAAGTTATGGCCCTCCAAAGTTTCAGCTGACCATAAAATGCAGGAGAATGGCCATTCTCGGTTTAGAACACGAAAAATGTTAATTTTCGCATGAGGGTGGTAATTCTCCGTATTAGTAACACGGAGAATGGCATTCTCCGTCTTAATTTACACGGAGAATGACCATTCTCCGTGTTAGTAACACGGAGAATGACATTCTCCGTCTTAATTTACACGGAGAATGGTCATTCCAGTGTTAAAACGCAGGAGAATGACCATTCTCCGTGTTAGAAACACGGAGAATGCCATTCTCCGTGTTAAATAAAACGGAGAATGTCATTCTCCGTGTTAAATAAAACGGAGAATGGCATTCTCCGTCCTAATTAAGACGGAGAATGGCCATTCTCCGTGCTAAATTAAACGGAGAATGACCATTCTCCGTCTTAATTTACACGAAGAATGCCATTCTCCGTGTAATTTATCACGGAGAATGGTCATACCAGTGTTAAAACGCAGGAGAATGACCATTCTCCGTGTTAGAAACACGGAGAATGCCATTCTCCGTGTTAAATAAAACGGAGAATGGCATTCTCCGTCCTAATTAAGACGGAGAATGGTCATTCCAGTGTTAAAACGCAGGAGAATGGTCATTCTCCGTGTTAGAAACACGGAGAACGGCATTCTCCGTTTTAAATAAAACGGAGAATGGCATTCTCCGTGTTAGTTTACACGGAGAATGGTCATTTACAGTGTTAAAACGTTAATTTAGTTTTTTCATGAATAAAGAGTTTTGTTCTTCTTTCAAAACGATGATAATTCTTATGGAAAAGAAGAAGAAAGATCTTCTCTCCACAATTGAAAAACTTCAAATGTCTCCACGATGAAGATGATGATGATGGTGATGATGATGACGAGCGATGATCTGAGTTCGACTGAAGAAAAACACACCGAACTACGAACAATTTTTGCGATCTCTGCTGAATATGAGAGCAATGGAATTCAGATTTCCCGTGAAGAAGAAGAAGACGAAAATCGCAATCCAGATCTGAGTTTTTTGAATTCAAATACATATAGATGACCAATTCGCGCGGAGGGGTAGTTTCGGTATTATAAAAATAGCATTTTCTAGCGGGTGGCATCTAAAAGGAAATCTTGGAATATTTAACGTGAAAATACTTAATTCTGGGTATTTCATAAAACTTATGCAGCGGGTGGGCATTTCATAAAAGCCCACCCCGAAATTGGGTTTCTCAGCAATTTCCAGTTACTTCCCACAACTGAAAATTTCTCAGCGGGTGGAAATTGCTGAGAAACCCAATTGGTCACGGAAGTTGGGTTTCTCAGCAATATTCCAAGATTCCCTTTTAGATGCCACCCGCTAGGAAATGCTATTTTTATAATACCGAAACTACCCCTCCGCGCGAATTGGTCATCTATATGTATTTGAATTCAAAAAACTCAGATCTGGATTGCGATTTTCGTCTTCTTCTTCTTCACGGGAAATCTGAATTCCATTGCTCTCATATTCAGCAGAGATCGCAAAAATCGTTCGTAGTTCGGTGTGTTTTTCTTCAGTCGAACTCAGATCATCGCTCGTCATCATCATCACCATCATCATCATCTTCATCGTGGAGACATTTGAAGTTTTTCGACGATTAGGTCAATTGTGGAGAGAAAATCTTTCTTCTTCTTTTCCATAAAAATTATCATCGTTTTGAAAGAAGAACGAAACTCTTTATTCATGAAAAAACTAAATTAACGTTTTAACACTGTAAATGACCATTCTCCGTGTAAACTAACACGGAGAATGCCATTCTCCGTTTTATTTAAAACGGAGAATGCCGTTCTCCGTGTTTCTAACACGGAGAATGACCATTCTCCTGCGTTTTAACACTGGAATGACCATTCTCCATTTTAATTAGGACGGAGAATGACCATTCTCCGTCTTAATTAAGACGGAGAATGCCATTCTCCGTTTTATTTAACACGGAGAATGACATTCTCCATTTTATTTAACATGGAGAATGGCATTTTCTATGTTTCTAACACGGAGAATGGTCATTCTCCTGCGTTTTAACACTGGTATGACCATTCTCCGTGATAAATTACACGGAGAATGGCATTCTCCGTGTAAATTAAGACGGAGAATGGTCATTCTCCGTTTAATTTAGCACGGAGAATGGCCATTCTCCGTCTTAATTAGGACGGAGAATGCCATTCTCCGTTTTATTTAACACGGAGAATGACATTCTCCGTTTTATTGAACACGGAGAATGGCATTCTCCGTGTTTCTAACACGGAGAATGATCATTCTCCTGCGTTTTAACACTGGAATGACCATTCTCCGTGTAAATTAAGACGGAGAATGCCATTCTCCGTGTTACTAATACGGAGAATTACCACCCTCATGCGAAAATTAACATTTTTCGTGTTCTAAACGGAGAATGGCCATTCTCCTGCATTTTATGGTCAGCTGAAACTTTGGAGGGCCATAACTTTTGACTGGGAGGTCGAAACGAGGTCCCGTTTGTCGCAAAATGAGCGTATCGTCGAGGAGGCTAAAAGTAACAGCTTCATCGTTAGACGGCCTTCCGAAATTTTAGAATCGCAAAAAAATGATGTTTGGACCTCCGTTTTAGCACTTTTGCCGTTCGTCCCGGTCTTTCCGAAATTTTTCGACGAGTTTTTAAAGATTTTTGAGGAGAAAACCTAGATTCGGAAGTGAGCAGCGTATGGAAGAAGATGGAGTATTGAAACGTTTTTTTTAAGAGCAGTTTTGTGGGTGTTTCCAATAAATTAAAAGGAAGGGCAAAAGGGTCATTTGGAACCCGCTTTGGATAAGTTTCTCTAATTCTGGGCACGCGATGAAAGTTTTTTTAGCGGTGGGTTTTACATAAAACTTTTTTAGTTTTTGGGCATTTCATAAATCTTCCCATAAATTATTGTAGGATTTGTGGTTAGATAGTAAAGACTAATGATTGTGATTTATTTAACTTGTGCAGGGTACAATTCCCCATAACACATTTATTTATTTTAGGTGAGCTTTCGCTGGGCCCTTGATTGGATCGTGCCTGCCGGTTAGCCCAGTCTAGCCCGACACGAGCTCGGCCTGAAAAAATGACCCATGTGTCGATCCGACTCGGTTAATTGTAGGTCCGGGTCAACCTAGTCCATTATATTGGGATGTGCCATACCTCGTATCTCAGTCCATAAAAGTGGTCCGGCCTGGCCGATATAGCTATACACTATATTATATGCCTTCAAATGTGTTGAAAAAATTTGTGTATAGGAAGATGGGTATATAATGCGGACACCTCTTCCTGGAAGTTGTGGTATAGGAATATGTTTTGTGTTTGATGAGCCAAACAATGAAAGAAATGAAATATGAATGCATTTTTATCATATAGTTCTATTTCTTTTTATATCAACACTTGGCAATAGTGTTGTGTTGGTTTTCATTTCTTTATACTTAGCTTAATGTATCATTTGTCAACTTTGTAGAAGTGTCCCTCATGCTTGTAAGTTAGTTATTGATATTCATGTTATATAGTCCAGATTTTAAAGAGTAGAGGTTCAAAATTTTGAAAATTTTATCTACATATAATATATCAAGGTCCGGTCTGACCCGGCCTGGTTCGAAACCAACCGTGTCATGGGCCACATGCCGGGCTGGACTTATGTTTTCACTCTTTCGACCCGGCCCGGCCCACCAAAATTTGTGCCAGGCCAGCCCGACCCACTTGACAGCTCTACTGCTGGTCTGGGAGGAAAAATCTAGCCCAACTTGTTAGGACTATCAGGCCAAGCTTCGGGTCTAGGTGGGCAAATCTAGCCAGACAGAAGGAGTAGTGGTTCAGACATGTTCTGTATTTTGATCATGCTTAGGTAGGGGTGTCAACGGATGCTTATCGGTACGAACAGGACAATATCCGTATCCGTATCAGAATTTTTTTTGTAATATCCGAATCCGATCCGATATCCGAACGGATATCTCTTTTGACACTCCGAATTCGTATCCGTCTAGTTTAACGGATATCGGATAATATCCGATCCGGTTAGCTAAAAAATTCGAATGCTAGTATCCGAATATCCGAAATATTAAAAATTTAGTTATTATCCGAATATCCGAAAATCAAATTCAATTTCTCTACATATTTGAGTCCTTTCTTCTTATGTTGTAAATTGTAATTAATATATATTAATATTATATTATAATTATTTTATGTAAAAGTTAGTTGAGAATAAAATACTTTAATCTTCTCTATTAATTAATATATATTATATATACATTATACTATAATATATATAAAATTTTGGATATCCGAATTCGATATCCGAAATTTGCAATTTAAAGTCGGATCGGATATTAACGGATTCGAATACCTTAATATCCGAATTCGTATCCGAAAATGGATAATATTCGAAAAATATTCGGATATCCGAATCCGATATCCGAAATTTCGAAAAATATCCGAAAGTTCGGATACGGAACCGAATCGGATTCGAATTTTCGACTATCCATTGATAGGTCTATGCTTAGGCCACCCAGCTTGGATTTGACAGGGTCGATCTTAGAACGGGTTTCGGGCTGCCCGGCTTAGTTAACATCTCTACATCCACCCAATGGGCCAATCCTGAAGCACCAAATAAATATGATTAATAAATAAATGATATGATTTGATGTCAAAGTCCGTTGATACGCAACTAAGGAACATCATCATAGTTCCCACGAGTAGAAAAAGTCTAGACGACGCGTTATAGAATTTCATATTTCTCCATAAGCCATGATTTGATGTTAACCATAGGTTGATACGCTGACATGACCATCTAAGGAGCATCATCAAAGTTCCCACGAGGAGAGAGAATCTAGACGACACGTATAGAATTGCATACATCTCCATAAACCCAGGACTAAAAATCAAGAGAATCATTAGGGCGACTGGATCGGATTTCGGGTCTAGGAGGAAAACCTAGGCTGACCCGAATGAGTGGTGGGCTGGGTCAGTCATGTACTTTGATTACGTTTGGGTCGGCCCAGTCCGAATTTCATCAGGTAGATCTCATGACAAATTTCGGGCGTCCGGCCCAATTAACACCTATACATCCCCCAAATGGGTCAATTCTGGAGCACCAAATAAATGATATGATTTGATGTTAACTGTTGGTTGATACACTGATGTAACCAAGGAGTATTTCAAAATTTTCACGAGATAGTCCAGAGGACGCACATCTCCATAAGCCAAGGACTAAATAATCAAGAGAATCATAATTGCTAGGACGACCGGGCCGGATTTTCGGTCTACGGGGGAAACTTAACCTGACCCGAATGGGTGGTGGGCCGGGGCCGGTCCTATACTTTGATCGGGCCCTGGTCAGCCCAACCCGGATTTAACCGTACCGGTCTTGAGACAGATTTCGGGTCTCCCAGTCGAGTAAACACCTCTACATCCACCCAATCCTAGAGCACCAAATAAATGATATGATTACCAAGTAAATGATATAATTTGATGTTAACTGTCAGTTGATACACTCATTATCAAAGTTCTCCTGAGCAGTGCCGGTCCTGAGCTCATAGGAGTCCAGGACGAACTTTCAAAATAAGGTCCCCATACATAATGTAAAAATATTTAAAAAACTTTTAAAAAAAATAGCTGCAACCAAGGATTGAACTTAGGACCTTTACTTAGGAGTCTAAAGTACTAATCATTCCACCACAATAACTTTGTGTCTAAAAAGGTCCATGGTATATACTTGTTCTATTTTGGATACAAAATTATTAACATATTTATCTTTAAACTATTTTTTTTTGACCTCTCATGATCCGTGGGTCCTGAGCGGTCGTCCTGGGTCAGGACCGGCCCTGCTCCCGAGTAGAGAGAGTTTGGACGACACGTGCATACATCTCCACAAGCCAATGACTAAATTTTTTTTAAAAAAAAATCATAATTGCCAGGGTGACCGAACGGAGCTTCGGGTCTATGGGGGCAAATCCAGCTTGGTCCGAATGAGTGGTGGGCCGGGCATGGCCTGTACTTTGACCATGCATGGGTCTCAGGACGGGTTTCGGGCCGTCCGGTCCAGCTAACACATCTACATCCACACAATAGGTCAATTCCGGAGCAACCAAATAAATGATAATAATTTGATATTAACTTTCCGCTGATACGCTGACGCGATCAACTAAGGACTGAAACTCAAGAGAATAATTGCTACCAATCCGGAACATTTAGGCCACGTTTGGTTCACGGAATCATGACATTAGAAAAGAAAATTTATTCATTTTTCATGTTTGGATGTCGAAGAAAATATTTGGAAAAGATAACTGATTTCCACGATAAAAGAAACTTTGGAGGAAAGTGGTCCCTCACCCGCCTAAGACCATCTCCAATGGTGATTTCTAAAATTGAGTTCTTATCCTACTTGACATTGTACTTTAAGGAGATTTCTATCCTAGTTGGAAGAGTTTCTTTAAGGAGATTTCTATCCTAGTTGGAAGAGTTTCTACATAGAAATTGTAGACAAACAAAAATGCTTTCCAATGGTTCTCCATTTTTATCCTATGTGTCACATAGTAAAAGGACCAATTTAATGGTGTGGGCCACAATAATAATTGTCATGAGAGAAGAGAATTTTTATGAGAGTTTCTACGTGTAAAAACCCTCCTAGAAAGTTTCTATCCTACATCATTACCACCTAGGATAGAAATAGTGATAGAAATCACCATTGAGAGAAGTTTTTCTAAAATGTATTCTTCCATAGAAACATGGAAGATATAAACCCCCATTGGAGGGTCTAAGGATTCACTTTTTCATTCTAAGGATTCATTTTTTCCTTCCAATTTTTTTGGTCTTTCTAAATACAGAAAAGAAAAATGGATAAAAATTATAATTTTTCAAAAGAAAAAAAATGAACAAAAAAAAAAAAAAAAAAAAATTCTCACTTCCGCGAATCAAACGAGGCCTTATTATGTCTGTATTGATAGATGCAAATCAGAGGAAAATCCAGATTCTCTCCTTTGCGGGAAAGAAGAAATCATCTCATTGAACCTTGGGATTAGCAGGGAATTTGGTCATGTTTTCAGGGAAGTTGGACAAGGAAGGCAATCATAATTTTATGTATCAATCTCGGAGCCTGGAATAGCGAGCATCCAAATCCATCACATAAACTTCATTTGTGGAAAGATTGCTACCAAATGGAGACATTTGGCTTTGTCATACCACAAGCAAAGCACCTAATCCCTTTCTTAACCAATACAATTCCAGACTAACTATTATGTATATATATACTTAACCAGTTCAACTAGGAGAAGATATATTTCTACTATTATAAAGGGGTTTCAAAACGGCTCAAAATTGAGCCGTCTAAGCCATATATATCATCAACCATTTATATATATATATATATATATATATATATATATATATATATATATATATATATATATATATTAAAAAAAGTTTAAATTTGTTATATATATTCAAAATGGGAATCAAACTCAATCAAACAAGAAGAAAACCTCCTACCTTAACCACATGAGGTAGAAACAATATTTGACTATAATTGGATAATATTTTTATTATACGTTATCAAATGTGCAAAGCACGTACATTTACTAGTATATATATATATATATATATATATATATATATATATATATATATATATATATATATATATATATATATGGGTAAATGACAAAAAAATATTTCCTAGATTGGCCATTTTAGCAAAAAAGACCCCATGCTCTTAAATTCTCAACTTTTTTTTTGTTGCAAAAAATTTCCAAATGACAATTTTACCCCTCCCTCCCCTTATTCCTCGACCGGGTCGGCGGGGGGAGGGCGGAGGGTCGGGCGGGCCTGGGGGCTCGCCGGCGGGAGGAGGGCGGGGGGGTCGGGCGGGGCTGGGGGATCGCCGGCGCCGCCACCGGGAGGAAGAGGGGGGCATGGGCATTTTGGGATTAAATTTTTTTAATTTTGACTGGAGGGGCCTTATTGAGCGGACTTTTAATCTAAGGAGGGGCGAAATGACTAATAGGTCAATTTGTAAAAGTCGGATATCTAACGAGGAGTTTTTTGTCATTTACCATATATATATATATATATATATATATATATATATATATATATATATATATATATTTATATATATATTTATATATATATTTTACCATATATATATATAACGTTAATGTTAAAACTAAAATCAAAATTAATACGAAAATTAACATTAAAATTAACCTTAAGATAAACATTAAAAAATAAAAGTAACAATAAATTAAATTTAACATTAACACACACTCATATATATATATATATATATATGAAAAAAGGTAATTTAAACCCCACTTCGACCTCTATATTCTTTACAATGCCAATAAATGGCGTACTACAACCTTAACACTTTGTTTGGGAACATTTGTGGGGAGGGAGAGGGAAATTTGAGGGGAAGGAAAATGGAGGAGAGTAAAGTTAATTTTTCCTTCCTTTATTTGGATGGACAAAAAGTAGGGGAAGGAAAAGTTTAAAACAATTTTTTATTTGTTTATGGATATAGGTATAATTACTATTTCCTCCTTGGTATTCTCAAATGATGATTTAATATTAACATTTTGAGGGGTTGTGGGGTAAATTCACTCAAATTCCTCTCATCTCTCTCCATTTTCCTCCCACATTTGGGAGAAAATTTTTTTGGTGGGACCCATCTACTTTTTCCTCTCAAATTTTCCTCCCCCATGTTCTCTCCCCCTTTTCAAACACCATCATTTAAAATTTTTCTCTCACTTTTCCCTCAACTTTTTCTTTCCTTCCATTTTCCACCCTTTCCAAACAGTACCTAAAAAAATGCATAGATTTCTCTCCCGCCAAAACTATCACACCGCAGCCGCAAGTTTGATTCCCGCTTCTTGGAACCAAGCAGCTCCTCTCTTCTTATGCCTCAAGATGTTCCCAATGATCTCCTTCACGTCACATGCTCTGCTAGAACGTAATTGGAGTTTCTCGTCTTGTTGCATCCATATCCTCCATGTAACCGGACACTTAAACAGTAAATGTCGGATTGACTCCATGTCCCTATTACAAAAATTACAAGAAGGGATCACAGCAAGCGATCCTTGGTAAGTAATCTACAGAGTAGAGTTTTGTACATACATAATCACATGTTATTTGCCACCTTACTAAACCAGATGAATTCTTTGTTAGTCATTTGTTGTGCCCGACTCCTGAACCGATCATACGCCGATTTGAAGTCAAACTTCCCCGTACTTGAAGCCTCCCATGTCCATATATCTTTGTTCAACTCCTTATCAATAGTCACACGACCAATAGCCTTCCAAAATTGTCTACCCATAGGATGATCATCAAGCGTCTAGACTCTATTCCGGATCAACCGAGAAACTTGCCCGTCCCTCCCCCGCATATTAAAAACCATCCACCCCAATATATCCGCCAAGCTCTGATGACTAATCCATGTGTCAAACCATAAATTGGTATCTCGCCCACACTGATACACCTGGAAATGGCCTGCTTCAGTCTGTTTCTCTCATTGAGAATAGTTTTAAAAGTCTGTCACTCCAATTTTTCGTTATACGTATTCTTGGTATACGTGTGCGGATTTCTGACATTTGTCAGGTGACCTGTAGCTAGACTTGTCTTGCTTAGTCTTGGCTTGGTTTAGTTTTGGTTGGTTCACCTTGGTTCTTCATGGCATGTTGGCTTGGCTTAGTTTGGTTTGGATTGGTTTAATATGGCATGGCTTGGTATATATACCAACTTCTTCTCTCTCCTCTCATTTATTTTCGTTGACTCCTCTCCTTCTCCATTACTCCTCCCACCAACCAACCTAAGGCAAGTATAACTTGCTCCATGGAGGACATGAAGGATCTCCATTTCTATTTGTTCTATCTTCTTCCTTGCATGATTCTAAGCATTTTTAGAACTTGGAAATTTTGGTTTTGTTGGGTATATTTTTGAAGATCTAAGTTTTAAGTTTTTTCTTGTTTTATTGGTTTTAATCTCTAAAATTTTGGTACTTCCAAAATCTAATGGTTCTAGGTTGTGGGAAATTCGATTCTACTCAATTTTGGATTTTAGATCGCTTGACTTCGACTTGATTTGAGGAAGTTATGGCATTTTTTGTGTTTATGAGTTCCCCACACCTTCGATGATGTTGGGACAATGAACAATGCCGTGCGTGCTTTGTGCCGTACGCTCTTCCGTGTGTGCCTTATGTCGTGTGCGCTTTGCGTCGCACGCTCTCCCGTGCGCGCCTTGCGTCGTGCGTGCCTCGTGCCACGCGCTCTTTCGTGTGAGCCTTGTGCCGCGTGCTCTCCCGTGCGTGCCTTGCGTCGTGCGCTCTCCCGTATGCGCCTTGCGCCATGCGCACTCCCATGTGCGCCTTGCGTGCCTCGCATCGCACGCTCTCCCGTGCGCACCTAGTGTCGTGCATGCCTTGCGTCACACTCTCTTCCGTACGCGCCGCGCGCTCTCTCATGCGTGCCTTGCGCCGCGCCCTCCCGCGTGTGCATCTCTGTCGCGCTATCTCTATGCGAGTTCTCGTATTTCATGATGTGGACATTCTTGATCTTCTTAGCATGTTTTTCTGTACTTGGCCTAGATTGCAACGACCCGACTTGACAAATTAATAATCTTGAGCTAGTAACTTGAACTTGAACATGATAATGTGATCCCGTCTTGATAATCATGATAGTGGTCCGTCGAGGCGCACTCCTGACAAGCATCCTTGATATGACAAATGAACCTGACATGACATGTATAACATTGATGGCTGTTGCCACAGCTATTCCTGTCGTGCTAGTGTAACTCTTGTCTTGACCCCGTAGTTAATTTTTTCGATTGTGGTTGTACAAGCTACCTGTCTTGTCTTGCATCATGTCTAAGACATAGATTCCTGGTTACCATGGTCAAGGATTCATAATAAATTTGATTAGGTTAACTACTAGATTGATCAAGTAGTTCATATAGAGAGATTTTTCAGTCACAGGCGATTCCGTTATCCCAGCCACACCTGTGGACTTGTAGCCTGTCGTCGTGTAGGGCACATTTCCAACACGCTGTCATGTGTTGCACTTTTTGTATCCCCGTATTCAAGTATACCTGTAATCCTGATAACTATCGTATCTTTCGCCTGGATAGCCTGGAAGTCTGCAGGGCTTATGACTGCGGGAATATCTCAAGTGCATCTTGTTAGTAACCAGGCCTGTAATAACCCTAGTTAGCTAATGATAGCAAGCCGTAGGACTTGTTTGGCCGTGCCTGAATGTCTGTCTCATGACTAACATGAAAATATTATATTCTATTTTTTGTTATTCTTGATGCAAGCAGTATGTTTGTTTTAACTCTTGTCATTTATGTTGTTATCAATATGTTACTCGTATCAGTTCTCATATTCTTTATATGCTTATTTTAGTTCATAAGTGGAGGCTCCCTTATGGTACTTGCTCTTTCTGGGGTCTGACCTAGCTGGTTTTGTATGAACAGATTTTGGAGTGATTCCCGAGTATATATCTGCCTTCCAGCCAGATGGTGAACACCAGGAGTAACTGAGGCAACGAATGAGTTTCTTATTTTGCTCCCTACTCTACTGTAACTTATTCTTTTGAGGAGTTTAGCCGCCGAGCATGTGTTATACTCGTTTTACAACTTTATTGCTGTCTGCCTAAGGGTTGTAACATGATTGACAAATCCTAGGGTTGATCATGTATGACTTAACTCTTGCTAGTCTTCGCATTTTGTAATGACTAACTTCATGATCATCTGAATATGTAATGTTTGGGATGCCTTACTTTTGTATGTTTGATGATCTAACATATTGTAACACTTATTTAATTGCTTGAGATTGAGACACTAGGCTTATTCTTGACTATAAGAGACTGATGGATTATATAATAACCCTCATGCATTTAGACAGTCGTGACCATATTGCGAAGTGGGTTGCACTCTAATGTACGTAGCTGGCTGTGCCTGTCCCCTGCTCTCCAGTATTCTGGTTCTGGGCGTGACAAAGTCATTGAGAAATGGTTATCAATTCTTTGAATCTAGAAATTCTCGATCTTCTTTTTTAGATATCTGTCCAGCAACCACTCTGACCATAATGAACCTCCTTCCACGAATTTCCAAACCAATTACTTGATACCTGCAGTATCCGGATGGTTGCTAATGATTTAGTCCCACTCCTCCCTCCGATTTTGGTCGACATATATCCTCCCATGTAATAGCGTACATACCCCCTCGCCAAATAAATCTCGCACATGCGCTCTCTCTCTCTCTCTCTCTATATATATATATATATATATATATATATATATATATATATATATATATATATATATATATATATATATATATATATTGTGGGGGGGGTGTGTGTGAGTGTACACGGATCAAAAGTCCCGCCCCCTGCACCATATCAGATCGGGGGCCCGCGTAGGACCTGCACGCGCTTGCTCGATCCAACGGTCGAGGGCGACGAGGCAAAGTGTGAAATCCATGTTTGCATTTATTATTAAATAGTGTCTTATTAGTATTTCAAAAATTATTATTATTATTAATATTATTATTATTAAATATTTTTGGGTGAAAACGATTTCGAAAATAAATTACAACTTGGACTTTTGATTTTGGACCCAGACCCGAGTCCGAGCCCAGACCCAGGCCCGAGTCCAATCTTTTCCTATCCAATTTGGACTTGGTTAATCTTTTAAGTTAAAAAAAAAACAATTTGGGCTGGTCCCGAAGGACCAGCAACTCCTCCCTTAGAATTAGTAAGCAGCTACCTATTCTTCCTACCCAAAACACTCTCCTCCATTCATCTTCCAAACGTCACCCACTACTCTTCCCATTAATAACTCCCCACGTTCTCCACACGTTTTGTAACGTTCAGATCACCCACTCCCTTAATATTCCCCCACTTCCCCACGTACTCCCCGTACTCACATCAGAAGAGAAAGTACTTTGGTTATCAACTCTTTACTCTCTCTTTCCTCTCACAAATCTCTCTCTCACTCTCTGAGTCTTCTCCATCTCTGGGAGAAATAAACCCCAACCGAACCCTAACCCTCTACCTAACCCTACCCCCACCACCGGCCACACGAGCTCCCCGAGGCTACGCCCCCGCGCCGACCTCCCACCGGCCTCCCTGAGATCGCCGCGACCGCGGCCGAACTCCCCGCCGGCGCCTCCCCGTGGCCGTGCGCCCCTTTCCGGCCAGATCCGCCGGCGCTGTCCCTGTCCGCCCTACTCCGAGCAGCACCCCGCGCCCCAGATCCGCGGCCTCCTCCCCTGCGCGGCTTCTTCTCCGGCGAAGCCCCCGGCCGTGCGCCTCGTTCTCGCGTGCCGCCACCCCGGCGGAGCCAGCGTTCCGCGGCCCCTTTTCTCCCAGCGCGCGTGGCCCTTCCGGCTGACCACAGCGCTCCCCGTCGCCGCCCTTGTGCGCGCGAACTCCCTGCCGTCCAGATCTGCGGATCTCCGGCCGTCCGCGCCCCTCCCGCGGGTCCAGCGCTCTCCGGCGCCCTCCTCGGCGAACCCGAGCCGATCCGTGGCCGTCCGTGTCCGGTCCAGCACCTACCCGTGCCCTGGCTTGCTGTCCAGCACTTCCGCACGTGGATTTGGCGCTGCCCGATCCGCTGTCCAGTGCTTCCCGTTCTGCGTTCTTCTGTTCGGCTCCTTCGCGAGTCCCCAAGTTATCCCGCGGCTCACCGACCAACGGATATTGGGTAATTCCTGTTAATCAGAGTAGTTCGTCCCTCCCGTGTCGAGTCTATGATGATATCGGTCCCCGGTTTCCCCTTCGAAAATCCGGTTAGCTACGTGGTAGTTTCTGTTAGCTACGTTAGCATTTTCTGTGATATTGTCTGCTGAGATTGGTGTGTTGTTGGTTTGATTGCGAGAATCCCGGATATTTCGAGAAGTTCTGTGGATTGGGAATTATTTCTGGTGGTGTTGGAAATTATTTCGGTGGAAATATTTTGGGATTATTATTGGTTGGAACAATTGCAGGTTTTCTGTGGCGCATTTCCCAGTTTTGGGTTTGTCCCGAAATAGAGGAAGTGCTGCCCAAATTTTTACAAAAACTATATTTAATTGATTTCAAAATTGGTTTTCGGAAATGAATTTAAAACTGAATTTTTCGGGCGACGACCGTACCGGTCTGTGGGCCCCGGCGAAATGCAAACGCACCGGTCCGACCGGGCGTTGTGGTATTAGCTGGATTTTGATGATGGACCGAGTCTGAGACTCTTAACATTTATTTTAAATTATTTTATTTAATATTTAGGCTATTTATTATAGTCATTTAATTACTGCACTTTATTTAGTAATTAGATCTTTTCCTCTTATTTGATGTAAAAATAATTGTACAGGGCATAAGCCTACTCTAGGATGTTTAGCTGTGCCCTTGTATTGTGTAGCGTAGATCTTTATTTTCTTTTTTGGGTGGATGTGATCTTGGGTGGTTTTGATTAGACGTATAATCGTAGTTAGAGCGTAATTTTCTAATTAATTAGGAATTAATTATTGGATAAAAATTAGTAAATAACTAGTTCATGATTTATCACTAAAAGAAAACTATATTTTTATAAATATATTACAAAAACACAAAGTTTTCCAAAGTTAATTGATTCTCGTGTTATTTCCAAATAATCCAACTAACCGGCTTAATCAAACGCACGTAGTTGCGACGTAAACGTTAGCTGTAGATTAATACAACTTAAAACCTGACTAGGACTTACTACTAGAGATTGCAACTAGCACACTTAGTCTGGTTATTCAAGGATCTAAGTCGAGTTCTCAATTGTAGGAACTCGAAGTTACAACTGACGTTCCTCCTCGGTACCGACTCGTCTTTCCAGTCAATCTAATACAAGGCAAGTTTCGAACTGTGTATTCCTGTATTTTATTTAGTAAAGTTAAGCTGCATGTTAAACCACACTGCTGGCACGGAACTCTACCGACTGTTACTGTTACTGAATCTGGGACTGGGGGAATAGTGTAGACGTTTATGACCAAAGCCCCTACTGAACTGACTGTGTTAGCTTACCCCTCTCACACACGGGGATAAGCCATATCGTATCGCTAGGATACTACTGCTCAACCCAAGCCGGTCATAAACGTTTGCATATTCAAAACACACTGAACTGTTTTAAACTGCTGAAAATTGTTATTTTAAACTGTTTATCCTGCACTTTCCAATTACTATTTAAGATATGAGATGCATATTTCGTTCTTGCTCCCTCCTGACTGGAGACAACATTTTAGGTATCACTGAGGATGAAGAGCTATACTATAATAGCTATTATGACCCGGTTCTCTACCCTGCGACGATACCGGAGCCGTCTCTAGAGGACGCTGATCCTGGGACTACAGAACCAGATGTTTAGATAGTTTTCTTTTCTGCATTTTCTTCTTTATTTGGAGTTTGTAGTTTTATTTCAGTATTTCCCTTCCAGTTGTATTTCTGAATATTTTATTAAACAAAGTTTCAAATTCCGAATAGAACAGTTGTGACAAATGTACTTGTGTTGTTGTGAATATCTGCAATGGAACAGCTTACTGCCGCCGTCTCACCACGGTGCAGGCTGGGCATGGTCCGGTTCGACCCATTAACTTGGGATCGGGTCGTGACATGTTTTCAGTGGTGGCCCATGCAGGTCACAACAACAACTTAGGAAAACCTATCTAGAAACAATTAGAACACTAGAACATTGATTTGTCACGACATAGGTCCGATTCATATATAAATAAATATTTTTGCTTGATTATAGACCGGTAGGCTACCTTGCTTATGTGTGCGTCCTAAACCTTCCAGAGAATGACCGCTGACCAAATCCAGCTGGCGATGAGGTGTCATCTCCGGATCATACCCCATCTCCTCAACCAAGTCCAGGGTCTTTTCCCTCGCGGCTGTTTGACCGTCCTCATAGTGCATCCAGTGAAGTTTTCCCTACACTGGCGATTCCTACCTCATCTCAAACTGAGTTGCATTTCCTTGGTGGAGTATTCATTTTGTTGCTCCACCAGTACCAGCAATCATCTTCCAAATGGTTGTTTTATTTCAAGAAATCATGGAGTTCCAAAAAGCTCAAGATGAAGCCCAGCAGGAACAGAAGAATATCACGAGAGAAGACATGAAGAACGTCATGATGTAGCCTTAGTTATCCCCAACCAAGTTAGAGCAGAACTTTTGTCCTAGGAAGGATACCCCTGAATCTAGAAGATATTTGGGTCCCATCAAGTACTCTACTTTTCGGCAGCCTTGTCGTAAGAAGCTATGGGTTTGTAACTAATACAAGAGGCCTGGTCATCAGGCCGTTAGTTGCCGCAAGAGATTGGGACAATGTTTGGCATGTGGATCTGCTGAACATCGGGTAAAGGACTGTCCCTTATCTTTCTATCAAACCAGAGCTCATATCCCAGCAACACATGTTAGGCCACAACCTAGGGACCCTCTTCCTATCCAGCAGACCCTGCCCTTACAATGAGGCGTGATGCATACTCGAGGTTCATAGAAAAGGAAGCAGTTGGAGACTGCTCATACAAGAGCCAGAACCATGAGGAATAGTACCTAGAACCGTTGTATAGCATCATCTTTTTGGATGTCCTTAGATCAATCATAAGAGTTTTGTTGTAATTCTCCACAGGGATAGAAGTTTTTGTTACACCCTTATGGCAGATGTTTTCCTGATAGTCTCTCCGGATTATCCCAGATCTAGATATAGGATTCACCCTTGACCTAGTCCCCGGCTCTTTCCCTAAATTCTAAAGGATGTTACAGAGTCAACCCAAAGGTGGCCAAGAAGATGAAGGACCAGATCAATAAAGGCTCTAGGATTTATCAGAGTGGAACTTTACCTTAGGGAGTATCTATCTTGTTTGTGCCCAGAAGGTTGGAACAAACGGATGTGCATCAATTACCAGACACTAAAGAACAAGTACTTTCTGCCCGGATCGAGGATCTGTTTGATCTGGTTGTGTGGAGTTAAGGTGTTTTGAAGTTTGACTTAAGATTTGACTACCATCAAATCAAAATCAGGAAAAAGGACATTTCCAAGACGACGTTTAAACACCAAGTATGGGTAGTTTTCTCTGGTCAGGACGTTAGACTGACAAATACTACTGCTATGTTCATGAATCTCATGAACAGAGATTTTCAGGAGTATTTGAATCAGTTTATCTTCTCCATAGATAAATATTCTGATATACTTGAAGACTGAAGAAGAGCATAAGGAACACCTGAGGAAATTTTGGAAACTTTGAGGAAAAAGAAGTTTATGGTAAGTTATCTGAACGTGGATTGTTGACAAGGTAGACTTTTGGCCATGTTGTCAGGAGAAGAAATTTCGATGGAAGATAGATGTTGTTGAAGAGTGATATACCCCAAGTTCAATTCGGAAGGTTCTTGAACTTGGCCGGCTACTATCAGAAGTTCGTGAAGGATTTCGCCAAGATTGCTGAGCCAATGACGAAGCTCACCTGGAAGAATGAAGAGTTCATCTGAACGAAAAGTTTGCCAGACGGCATTGAGGAGCTGAAGAAGAGACTTACCACTACACCAATCCTTGCGCTACCCGCAGGAACCGGTGGGTTCTCAATTTACAGTAATGCCTCTGGAAGAGGACTGGGTTGCGTTCTTCAACAACATGGAAAAGTAATTGCTTATACGTGTAGGCAACTACAGACTCATGAGAAGAATCATCCCACGCCTAATTTGAAATTTGCTGCAATTATCTTTACTTTGAAGCTATGGAAGCATGATTTTTATGGAAAGGGAGTAAAATATATACGGACTACAAAAGTCTGAAATATGTCTTCACTCAGAAAGGGCTGAATGTTAGACTAAGAAGATGGCTGAAGCAGAAGGATTTTGACTTCAACCTGCAGTACCATTCAGGTAAGGCTAATGTGGTCGCTGATGCACTTAGTCGATACTGATGGCGAAGTTCTTAACCAAGGACTAGCACCTGCTAGAAGACATCGAGAAGTTTGGACTGGAGATTATGCTGCCTGGAAATGGAAGGAAGAAGTTGGATGCTGATTCAGGGTGATGAAGTTGCAAATAAGCTCGAGTCTGATGGACAAAGTCAAGGAGACTCAGTTTCAAGACGAGACACTTTGCAAACTTAGAGATCAAGTGTTGGCAGAAACACTTGAAGGTTTCTCAAATCGCCAATAATAGAGCTCGGAAGAATGGTACGAGGCTTTTTGTACTATCTGGCGAACTGAGGAACGAACTAATGCAAGAAGCGCACCAGTATTCCATACATCCTAGCAATACGTATTGGGATATGCGTACTATTATTGGGTAGTATGGAATGAAGAAGGATGTATTCAGAATTGAGGTTAGATGTTTTATTTGTTAACAAGTGAAGGCTAGTCGACAGAGACCCGCAGGGCTTCTACAGTCGTTGGGCATTCCGGACCGGAAGTAGGAGCACATAACGATGGACTATGTGTTAGGTTTGCCTTGATTCCAAGGAGGGAAGAACACCAGTTGGATTATAGTGGACCGACTGACTAAGTCAGCACACTTTATTCCCTTCAAGGTTAGTTGTTCACCGAGAAGTTGGCAGCATTGTACGAGAAGCACATCTACCGGATTCATGGAGTACCGCGGGACGAGCAAGCAGAGAGGTCAATCCAGACGCTTGAAGATGTATTGAGATTTTGCGTCTTGGATTTTTGGTAGGTCTTGGGAAGACCAAATTGCTTTTGGTGAAGTTTTCTCCTACCAGAGGAACAATCAGTTTTGACGGAGCTGGAAATTGAGGCCAGGTACATCAGGTCATTTGAAGTTTAAGACGAGTTGGAAGTGGCGTACCAGTTAGCTCTACCAGCTAATCCTGAGTGTATGCAACGTCTCCACGTCACAGCTCAGATGTTATATTTCGGATCCGAGTCACATTTTGGATAATTCAGAGCTGAAGATTGGACTCAACCTTTCAGTGCCAGAGAAACCAGTTGCAAGCCTAGTCAGAGATGAGAATCAGAATTTGAGCCATCACTTAAACTCCTATTCCTTATCCTTTCTTTTTCCGTTCTAAATTTGACTAATGCTGCTAAGTTAGCCTAGTTTTGCAAGCTATTTTTTAAATCAAGCTTGATCATGACGATATTTTATTGGGTGCACCCACTAACATATTGTCTAATCAGGACCGGTGCATGATGGTCTGATCAACCTCGTGTACTTTGGTTCGCTTTTGTATTTCTTTTTCTGCGTGGATTATATCATAAAACTTGTCCCTAAACCGTCTCGTCCACGACTGCCTTGAAAATCCTTATGGTTGGACCTGAGTTACGGACGCAGTACCCGTACCTGTTTGTCTTTTCCCTAACCTTACTTTAAATTTCGAGGACGAAATTTTCTAAGGAGGGAAGATTGTGAAATCCACGTTTGCATTTATTATTAAATAGTGTCTTATTAGTATTTCAAAAATTATTATTATTAATATTATTATTATTAAATATTTTTGGGTGAAAACGATTTCGAAAATAAATTACAACTTGGACTTTTGATTTTGGACCCAGACCCGAGTCCGAGCCCAGACCCAGGCCCGAGTCCAATCTTTTCCTATCCAATTTGGACTTGGTTAATCTTTTAAGTTAAAAAAAAAAACAATTTGGGCTGGTCCCGAAGGACCAGCAACTCCTCCCTTAGAATTAGTAAGCAGCTACCTATTCTTCCTACCCAAAACACTCTCCTCCATTCATCTTCCAAACGTCACCCACTACTCTTCCCATTAATAACTCCCCACGTTCTCCACACGTTTTGTAACGTTCAGATCACCCACTCCCTTAATATTCCCCCACTTCCCCACGTACTCCCCGTACTCACATCAGAAGAGAAAGTACTTTGGTTATCAACTCTTTACTCTCTCTTTCCTCTCATAAATCTCTCTCTCACTCTCTGAGTCTTCTCCATCTCTGGGAGAAATAAACCCCAACCGAACCCTAACCCTCTACCTAACCCTACCCCCACCACCGGCCACCCGAGCTCCCCGAGGCTACGCCCCCGCGCCGACCTCCCACCGGCCTCCCTGAGTTCGTCGCGACCGCGGCCGAACTCCCCGCCGGCGCCTCCCCGTGGCCGCGCGCCCCTTTCCGGCCAGATCCGCCGGCGCTGTCCCTGTCCGCCCTACTCCGAGCAGCACCCCGCGCCCCAGATCCGCGGCCTCCTCCCCTGCGCGGCTTCTTCTCCGGTGAAGCCCCCGGCCGTGCGCCTCATTCCCGCATGCCGCCACCCCGGCGGAGCCAGCGTTCCGCGGCCCCTTTTCTCCCAGCGCGCGTGGCCCTTCCGGCTGACCACAGCGCTCCCCGTCGCCGCCCTTGTGCGCGCGAACTCCCTGCCGTCCAGATCTGCGGATCTCCGGCCGTTCGCGCCCCTCCCGCGGGTCCAGCGCTCTCCGACGCCCTCCTCGGCGAACCCGAGCCGATCTGTGGCCGTCCGTGTCCGGTCCAGCACCTACCCGTGCCCTGGCTTGCTGTCCAGCACTTCCGTACGTGGATTTGGCGCTGCCCGATCCGCTGTCCAGTGCTTCCCGTTCCGCGTTCTTCTGTTCGGCTCCTTCGCGAGTCCCCAAGTTATCCCGCGGCTCGCCGACCCACGGATATTGGGTAATTCCTGTTAATCAGAGTAGTTCGTCCCTCCCGTGTCGAGTCTATGATGATATCGGTCCCCGGTTTCCCCTTCGGAAATCCGGTTAGCTACGTGGTAGTTTCGGTTAGCTACGTTAGCATTTTCTGTGATATTGTCTGCTGAGATTGGTGTGTTGTTGGTTTGATTGCGAGAATCTCGGATATTTCGGGAAGTTCTGTGGATTGGGAATTATTTCTGGTGGTGTTGGAAATTATTTCGGTGGAAATATTTTGGGATTATTATTGGTTGGAACAATTGCAGGTTTCTGTGGCGCATTTCCCAGTTTTGGGTTTGTCCCGAAATAGAGGAAGTGCTGCCCAAATTTTTACAAAAACTATATTTAATTGATTTCAAAATTGGTTTTTGGAAATGAATTTAAAACTGAATTTTTCGGGCGACGACCGTACCGGTCTGTGGGCCCCGTCGAAATGCAAACGCACCGGTCCGACCGGGCGTTGTGGTATTAGCTGGATTTTGATGATGGACCGAGTCTGAGACTCTTAACATTTATTTTAAATTATTTTATTTAATATTTAGGCTATTTATTATAGTCATTTAATTACTGTACTTTATTTAGTAATTAGATCTTTTCCTCTTATTTGATGTAAAAATAATTGTACAGGGCATAAGCCCACTCTAGGATGTTTAGCTGTGCCCTTGTATTGTGTAGCGTAGATCTTTATTTTCTTTTCTGGGTGGATGTGATCTTGGGTGGTTTTGATTAGACGTATAATCGTAATTAGAGCGTAATTTTCTAATTAATTAAGAATTAATTATTGGATGAAAATTAGTAAATAACTAGTTCATGATTTATCACTAAAAGAAAACTATATTTTTATAAATATATTACAAAAACACAAAGTTTTCCAAAGTTAATTGATTCTCGTGTTATTTCCAAATAATCCAACTAACCGGCTTAATCAAACGCACGTAGTTGCGACGTAAACGTTAGCTGTAGATTAATACAACTTAAAACCTGACTAGGACTTACTACTAGAGATTGCAACTAGCACACTTAGTCTGGTTATTCAAGGATCTAAGTCGAGTTCTCAATTGTAGGAACTCGAAGTTACAACTGACGTTCCTCCTCGGTACCGACTCGTCTTTCCAGTCAATCTAATACAAGGCAAGTTTCGAACTGTGTATTCCTGTATTTTATTTAGTAAAGTTAAGCTGCATGTTAAACCACACTGCTGGCACGGAACTCTACCGACTGTTACTGTTACTGAATCTGGGACTGGGGGAATAGTGTAGACGTTTATGACCAAAGCCCCTACTGAACTGACTGTGTTAGCTTACCCCTCTCACACACGGGGATAAGCCATATCGTATCGCTAGGATACTACTGCTCAACCCAAGCCGGTCATAAACGTTTGCATATTCAAAACACACTGAACTATTTTAAACTGCTGAAAATTGTTATTTTAAACTGTTTATCCTGCACTTTCCAATTACTATTTAAGATATGAGATGCATATTTCGTTCTTGCTCCCTCCTGACTGGAGACAACATTTTAGGTATCACTGAGGATGAAGAGCTATACTATAATAGCTATTATGACCCGGTTCTCTACCCTACGACGATACCGGAGCCGTCTCTAGAGGACGCTGATCCTGGGACTACAGAACCAGATGTTTAGATAGTTTTCTTTTCTGCATTTTCTTCTTTATTTGGAGTTTGTAGTTTTATTTCAGTATTTCCCTTCCAGTTGTATTTCTGAATATTTTATTAAACAAAGTTTCAAATTCCGAATAGAACAGTTGTGACAAATGTACTTGTGTTGTTGTGAATACCTGCAATGAAACAGCTTACTGCCGCCGTCTCACCACGGTGCAGGCTGGGCATGGTCCGGTTCGACCCATTAACTTGGGATCGGGTCGTGACACAAAGTTAGATATGTGTCGTTAAAGTTAGATATGTGTCGTTAAAGCATTTCTGCGACATATTTGGCTATATTGCACACATGTCGTTGTAGTCTTGTCTGGAAAAGTCTTTAGCGACATGAAATCACCTACGTCGCAGAATGTAATAACTTTTGGCAACATATCATATTTTTTATTTAAAATAAATTTTGGCGACATGTGTCTTGTATGTCGCAAAAAGGTTATACATTGGCAACATAATACATGTCGCCAAAAATCTAATTCTTTATTTTATTTATTATTATAAAAATATTTTCTGCTACATAATTTGATGTTGCAAAAACTAATTTTAGCCAAATATAATACACTTCCTGCTACACAATTTGATGTCGTGAAAGTTAATTTATATTTTTATATTAATTTTTATTTCCACATATAGTTTCCAACATAAATGTAAAAATCTTATTTTGAAAATAACTTACAAACATTGAAATGCGTATTCAGAGAACTTGAGAACAAAAACCAAGTTATCATGAACACACCATGATATCCAATATAATATCTTCAAACATCTCTTCATAAAATAATCTAATAATGTAATATTTTAACAACTTAAAGTCGCCCATTCAAAAAGAAACGTATTGTATTCCACAAACGTACTGTACTGCAACTATAAAAGTATAATGTAAACAAAAACACATGAATTGAATGTCTTCCCAAAAAATTAGCCTACAATAGATCTCATGATATGAATGTCTCCCCCAAAAATTGGCTTGTTATCTATGCGATCCTGCAAACAAAAAATATAAAAAATTGTAAATAAACAAAATATATACTAAAAGAATGATAGGTTTAAGAGACTTATATGCAAAAAAAAAAAAAAATCTACACATGTATATATATATATATATATATATATATATATATATATATATATATATATATATATATATATATATATATATATATATATATATATATATATATATATATCCAGTGCAAGTTTAAGGGATTTACATGCAAAAAAAATCTACACACAAAAAAATTATATATATAGTAAAACAATAATATTAGATTTGCATAAACATGATAGATATACTGCTATAAAATAAATCGTCTAGCTTCATATGTTGAAAAAGAATAACCTATTTCAAAATTTTGTAGTAAACCTTTAAGATATTTCATGTAATATACCTGATTCAAAGTCAGTGTTCCACTCTTATCACTGTAGATTGTTGTTGCTGATCCCATAGTTTCACAAGCAGAATGCCTACGCACTTGAGGCAACACTTTATTGCCATTAGAATTTTTTACTTTTGGAAAGAAAAATAATTATATTTACTAAATGATACATGCTAGGGCCTTGTCTGCCATCATTTTTTGCATCGAGTATGCAAGATTGAGGGAACAAATGATAAGCATAAGTTCATAGATATAATGAGGGACAAATAGTTACATAGCATAGATGACAACAAGAAAATTTTAACACCTGCAAAAGAAACATAAGAATTAAAGCTTCATAAAAGATGGCTTGACTCTCCACGATAGCAGGTATTTTGAAATGGTTTGGTTTATAAAAGGGGATGTCACTACTAAAATAAATCAAATCAGCGACGAAATTAGCGACTCTGAAGGAAGACTTCGCCAATATTTTGCATATTAGCGACGTCTTTAAAAGACGTCGCAATACGACACTATTTGCGACATCCAGCGACGTCTACCGACCAGCTTTAATTTTATAAAAGATAACGTCGCGGAATAGTCGGTAAACGTCGCTATATTTTTACATTAGCGACGTTTAGTGACTCCAACATAAATATGTCGCTGTATATTAAACAAATGACGACATTTAGCGATGTTTCTATATGTCGTCGCTAAGTTTTTAATATAGGGTTGCATCGGGTTTTCTTTTCCCTCCACTCAATCGAGCCCCAAATTTTCGAACCCCCCTCTTCCTCTCCGACCTCCAGCCCCCCTCCGCCTACAGCCCTCCATCGCCGCCTCTAGCCCTTCGCCGTGACCACCCTCCCTCTCCGCAGGCGCTCCTTCCCCTCCCCTCCGCCTCTGCCTTCGCCTCTGGTTCTCCTCCCCTTCGGCGACCCCCCTTCCGATCAACCCCTTCGGTCTCGGTAAACCCTAACCCCCACTCTTGTATTATAGACACCGACACGACACACCACGATACACACACACACACACTAATATGACACTGACACGACACACACATACTAACATGACACACACTATCACAAACACACACTGACACAGGACACAAGACACAAGACACACAATGACACATGACACAGGACACACAATGACACATTGACACGGACATTTAGTTAAATTCAATTTCAGTTTAATTTTTACATTTAGTTAATTTTTAGAATATGTATAGAGATTATATTCCGTTTTGGTACATAATGAGGAATTTGTTATGTATTTGAGGTTATAATGACATGGACACAACATAGATACATAAATGAGTCAGTATATCAGAAATAAATAAGTTGTAACCGACACAGAATTGGAACTAGTTTTGTGATAATCTAAGGAAGGTTATATGTGTATGACGGGTCCTATTTAGGCTATCTAAGGAAGGTTGTATCCTAGATATATTTTGATATCTAAGATAAGAAACATAAAGTGTATCCTAGAAGTAGGTTATAATGACATTCGACTGGCGAGGGTCCTAAATTTAGGCTATCTAAGGAGGTTATAATGACATTCGAGTGGCGAGGCAGAAATCTATGTACGACATTTGCTATAAAGAATTTGCATTAGTCTACGGTACGATATGGTGATCAGGACATAGTCCCTGCAGCAATTCGACTGGCGAGGCAAAAACTATGTAGCCGTAGATAAAGTTGACTGTCCTTCGACCCCCATCCCTCGGCAATGATGATACGACAACCTATCACTATATCTTTTAGTAGTAGATGATGTCTTAGTATTACATTATGTGGGTTCATCTTGATTCTGTTACATCCTTCAGATACTAGATTCGATAAGAACATATACTACACCATATGTACAGAACATAGATGATTCACACTAATGTATGCTAGAATGAATTTTGGGTTGTGTTCTGAGACATCCGTTCTCACACTTGTCAAAAAATCAAATATAACCTTTTTATATGCTTTCGAAAAAATCGAATATAACCTTTTAACTGCTTTCGAAAATGTGTTCTGAGTCATCCGTTCTCACACTTGTTTCTTTTCTGAAATTACAAAACATATATGAATTATATATTGAGTTTCAATCTTTGCAGAATTATCTTAAAATGGATATGAATTACTATGCGCAGAACCGTTTGTGGAAGTACAATTGTCATCCTGATGACATGTACGGTGTGCGGGATAAATTTATACAGGGTGTGCAACAGTTCCTGCAGTTTGCCAAGGCGTTCCCTCAGTACATGGACCGTACAAAAATTAAGTGTCCATGTGTGAGATGTTGTAACTTGAAATATCATTCGGAAGTGGATGTGACATATCATTTGTATTCGAGGGGTTTTATGTCAAATTATTATCAGTGGACCGCACACGGAGAACTTGTGCCTTTAGCATCCGAGCCGAAGCCTTATGTGGAGCCTTATGTAGATGTCCACGAGCATGCTGATTGCGACCAAGGGTGGACGAACACGATTTTCGATGCTACGGGGCCTAGTTTCGATCCGAATAATCAATATGTAGCTGAAGAGGCACCGAATGCCGATGCTGCAAAGTTCATGGAGTTGCTGGAGAATGCAAGGACTCCTTTATATCCTGGTTGTGATGACCATTCACCGTTGGAGGTGATTACAAAACTGCTGAGCATAAAATCAGATTTCAACATGTCTCAAGAATTGTAATATCACGAAATTCGTGATACGTATTTTATTGCGTATTCGTATTTCTGACCCGTATTTTATTTTTCTTGTCTAGTTAATTGTAGTTTATTTCGTAATCTTGTGGTAGTTTAATTGTCATTTATCATTATGGGTTATCTGGTTAATGACTTCTGGGTTTTGATTGGACTTGGCCTGCATTGTATTTTGCTCAACTTGCAGTATTCTCGGCTTTCGTATTTTGGCTCGAATTTATGTGGAAGAGCTTGGCTTGGTTTAACTTGGTTTGATTTGGAGACTTGGTTCGGTTTTATTTGGTTTGAGATTACATTGGAACCTTTTAACCTATACTCTCCCTCACCTCCATCACACCCCACCATCATTTAATCCCCTCTCTCTCTCTCTCCCCTCTCATTTTTCCCACTTCACAGCCGGCCACCCCCCTCTCCCTTCCTTCTTCTTCTTCCCCAAGAGAGAATCACCCCATTAGGCAAGTGCACCTTGCTCACACTTGAGGGCCAGATTTTATGTGCCCATTAGCTAGTTTAGCACCCTATGAGCAACATTAGATCTTGGGTTTTCTTGATTTGGAGCTTGGAATCTTGTAGATCTAGGTTTGGAGTGTTTTCGGATTTTTGGAGATTTGATCTCCCAAACTTGTTCTTTTGTTGGATTTAATGTTTCCATGTTGTAGAGCTTTCAATTTTACACAAGTTAGAGCTTTGAAAATCCGGATTTGGGTTTGTATTGATGGATTTATGATGTTCCAAAGTTTTGAGTTCCATGGGTTCTCTTCTCGGATTTTTGGAGAAGATGACTTGCTGTTCTGGCCGATGGCGCCTACTTCCTCGAACACGCCTCTTTAGGCGCTGTTCGTTCGACTGCGCCTTCTTAGGCGCGGTTCGCAGACTGCGCCTCCTTTTCGAGCGCGTCTCTTTAGGCGCGGCTCGTTCGAACGCGCCTCCTTAGGCGCGGTTCGTCTCGATCGCGCCTCCTTGGGTGCTGTTCGCCGCCGCCCCTCGATGACGCCTCCTTGGCGTCATTTCCGGCGCGGTTGGCAGACTGCGCCTACTTTCCCAGATTGGCAGATAGCGCCCATTTCCACCTGTTAGGCAGATAGCGCCTACCTTCCCTTGGCTTACCCGACTGCGCCTATATTATCATTTTAGGCGCAGTTCACTGTTCCCTTGACTTAGGCGCCATTTGATCCAATGGATCTAGGCATGGTTTGCCCCATTGGCTCTAGGCGCGGATTGACCTGTCCAGACTAGGCGCATTTTAGTGTGCTGCCTCTAGGCGCACTCCAGTATGCCTGGCCTGCCCTAGTGCCCTGTACCCCTGCACCCCTAATGCCTGTATTGCTTTCTCTGGGCCTTGGTTTTCTTTTCATAATTTGGAGCTTCCTGAGATTTTGGTGCTCACAACACGACTTGACTAGACTCGACACGTCTTGACACGATTTCCTGTATTTGTGTACTACTTTCTTGAATCTTGACACTAATTGGGAACACCTTACCCCTGGTTTATATCCTTACGCCTTTCGACCCGAGCTCGACCCGAACACGATGTGGGCACGATTTGATTAATGCTAGTACGCGTTGTCCCTGGTTTTGTTATCTCTTGTTACATCAGAAAAGTGTTTTCTTATGGTCTTATTTATAAAGTCATGTTTTCAGCCTTATTGTACTTTTCATGCCTTTTACATCGGTGGCCGTTTGGGTGCACTCAGGATTATATTTCTTTTACTTGTAGAATAGTTGCATTGTGATATGCCTTATGGCCCTGATACGATAAATAAATCCTGGCTAATAACTTGTAACTTGTAACCTTAACAACTAGATAACTTGATAGTGGCTCGTGGCGGCGCACTTCCAGCTTGTAACATGACATGACTTGGCATGATAATTTGACAACTTGAGCTGCTGAGGCAGGCTCACTTGACTAGTATAGCTTGTCTTGACACCGTGGGTGTACCTTCTTGTGTTTGGTCAATTCACCAGTCTTGTCTTGCATCATGTCTAGGACATGAATTCTTGATTTCCCACGGTCAGGAATTCATATTGGAAATGAACTAAGATTAACAACTAGCTTAATTCACTAGTCATGACGAGATGTTCCTCAGCTACAGGCGATCCCGTTACCCCCGGCCACAATCGTTTGGACTTGTAGCCTGCCGACGAGTAGGGCGCATTTCCAGCTCACTGCCAAGTGGTGCATCCTCAAGCTACTTGTAATGATAACAAGAATGTAGTCCCTCTCTCTCTAATTGTCACTATACTAATAATCGCCTGGGTAACCTGGATAGCTGCAGGGCTTGTGGCGGAGATACATCTCACTGCATTGTTAGTAATTAGGCTTGTGATAACCCTAGTTAGTTAATGTAGCAAGCAGTAGGCTATGATTGGCCGTGTATTATTGGATGGTGTCCAGCCTTGTCTGGTCTGGTCTAGGACCAGCCCTGATGGGTCCAGCTCTTGATTATTCCAGTCTCTGGAACTTGAATGCTTGACTTGCACTGGATGTGATTGCAAGATTTCTTCTCTGTCACTGTAGTGTAACTCTCTTGTATGACTGTCCTCTAGGCAATAACTGGTCAGTGACTATGTACTGTTTAGGTGAAGGGTTACAGTGGTAACCTGGCTACCTGGTACGGTACATTTGTCCTTACCGTGTTTATTGTGTAGATGGTACTTATCTATGTTATAGCTTCCTGTATATGATTGTTATCTTCAAGCAATAGACTGGTTAATGACTATGTACTGTTCAGGTTTTCTGGTACGGTACATTTGTCCTTCCTTGTTTATTGCCCGGATAACATTTATTTCTATTTTTCATGCATCTTATCTGCCATGTTCTTCGGTATTATTATTATTTTCTAATCAAGTTACTTGTTTCCTTTTTCTGTATCGAGATACGTGCATTGGTACCGCACAAATCTCAATATGCTTTTACTTATTTCTTTTGCTGCTTTTGTTTACTAATGATTTGCTGGTTTTAGTCCTTAAGTGGAGCCTCCTTTGTGGCACTTGCTCTTTCTGGGGTCTGACCCAGCTGGTTTTGTATGGCCAGATACCGGAGCAGCAGCAAGGGATCTACCTGTCTTCCAGCCAGATGGTGACCGCCAGGCGTGACCAAGGCTTCTAGTGGGTTTCTTTTGTTCGCCCACTTTATTGTAAATTCATATTATTTTGAGGCGTTTAGCCGACGAGCACGTGTTAGCTCGATTGCAACTTGTATTTATTATCTGCCTACGGGCGGTAACATGATTGACAAGCCCCGGGGGTTGATCATGTATGACTTAACTCTGAGCTAGTCTCTACATTTTGTTACGACTAGTTTTCATGATCATCTTATATGTAATGTTTGGGACGCCTTACAATTGTATATTTGGTGATCTGTTATCTTGTAACTTATTTTACTTGATGAGATTGAGACAATAGGCCATTTGGACCGTAAGAGACTGTTGGTTTGTAGAATACCCTCACATACTAGACAGCCGTGATCGTATAGCGGGATGGTTGCCGTCCCAATATACGTAGCTGGCTGTTCACGTTCTCGTTCGTCCGTATTCCGGGAGCGGGGCGTGACAAGAATGCTACAATCGAATCCTGAAGTTAATTAAAGATATATTGCTAGAGGGTGCCAAGTTACCTAAAGACTTCTACCGATCTAAGAGAATGGTGAGATCGCTCTGGATGGGGTATGAACAAATTGATGCATGTCACAACGGATGCATGTTGTACTATAAGGACGACAAGGATGAAGACGCCTACAGATTTTGTGGTGTTGATCTCTTCAAGGCAACTAGTACAACAAGGACTTCTGGTGCACGCTTGCCAACAGATTCGATGCACTATTTACCTTTGACGCCGCGGTTGCAGAGGTTGTTTATGGCAAAGGAGACAGCTGATAATATGAGTTGGCACAAGCGGGAATAAATAGATGGAATATTGGATCATCCATCCGACGAGGAAGCATGGAAGCACTTTGATCGAGTGTATCCCGATTTTGCTTCGAGCCGCGTAATGTCAGATTGGAGCTTTCCTCCGAAGGAGAACAAACTACAGGGTATATATGAAGAGCCATGAATGTCACATTTTTATGGATAGGTTAATCCCGATTGTATTTCGGGAATTCTTACCCCATGTCGTTTGGGATCCACTGACAGAGCTTAGTATATTCTTCAGAGATCTTTGTTCTACTAAGTTGCTCGTCGATCGGCTTGAAAAGTAGGAGAAGGACATTGCAGTAACATTGTGCAAGCTTGAGAGGGTGTTCCCTCCTTGATTCTTCGACTCTATGGAGCATTTGCCAATTCATCTTTCTTAGACTACTAGAATAAGTCATATTAGCGACGCAATTAGCGACGTTTTATTAAAACTTCGCTAACGTTTAAGAATTAGTGACGTAATCTATAAACGTCGCAATGCGTCACTATTACCGACGATCGACGACGTTTTGCAACTTTTTTGTGTATAAGAAAACATACGTCACGGATAAGTCGACGAACGTCGCTAATATCACTAATATTAGCGACGTTTACCGACGTAACTACTGCAACGTTGCTAATTTCACTAATAGTAGTGACGTTTACCGACGTACATGTATGACGTCGCTTAGGGCTGCAAATGAGCCGAGCCGAGCCAAGCTTTTGTAAGCTTGAGCTTGGCTTGACTAGAATTATTCGAGCTCGAGCCCGAGCTCGAGCTTGGTAAGTTTTTTATTTTGGAGCTTGAGCTTGGCTCGAGCTTGTTTATATTAAGCTTGAGCTTGGCTTGGTTTGAGCTCGAGCTTGGCTTGAGAAGCAAGCTTGATTCAAGCTTGATAAACAAGCTCGATAAGCTTGAAATCAAGCTGGTCGCTCAACTTTATTTCAAGCTCATTAAGCTTTATTTCAAGCTTAACGGGCTTGATTTCAAGCTAGTTAGGTTTGAATTCAAGTATATGAAATATTAACAATTTATTTATATTAATTAAAAAAGTTCCTTAATATCACTTGTTAAGGACATAAATATAAATAAACACAACCATATTGTTATATATATATATATATATATATATATATATATATATATATATATATATAATTCAATAAAAAACAAACGAGCTTCTAAACGAGCCAGCTCGCAAGCTTATAAACGAGCCAGCTCGCGAGCTCAAACGAGCCGAGTACTTCTAAGCTTGAGCTTGGCTCGTTTATTAAACGAGCTCAAAAATAAAGTTTGAGCTCAGCTTGATTACTAAACGAACCGAGTTCAAACGAGCTTTTATCGAGCCGAGCTTCGAGCAGCTCGCGAACGGCTTGGCTCATTTACAGCCCTAACGTCGCTAAATTGAAAATATAGGGCTTTCAGTTTTTATTCCTGTAACACCCAGTTTTCTAAATGATGATAATTTTGAAATTTTGTAATTTTAATCTTTTATTAATGATATTTAAATCATGATATAATTTTTGGTGATTTTTAATCGTTTAAAACTATTTTAAAATCATGACTTGTGATTTTGATGTGTAGCTAGTGGAACCGTAGAGATAGTCTGATCTAGAGCCTAACCCTGTGATTTGGAATATTTATTTATCATTTTAGCCTAGGGGTAATTTGATCAATTTGACTTATTAGAATAATTTGATTAATTATTGGATTGGTGATTATGATTTTTGACCTTGACTAGTTGAGACTTGTTGACTAGCCTAGAAGCTAACCCTAGCTATGGTGACTCTAGTCTAACCTAAGTTAACCTACTTTTAGTCATTAGAAATTAGTTTTAAAGTAGGAAGGTTAAGTTTAAGTGAAATTGGTTCATGACTTATGGCTTAACTTAATGACTTGTGATTTACCAATTTCAAGACTTGCAATTAAGCCATAGGCCCATGACTTAAGTCCAAAACCAAATTAAACCCACCCATGGCAGCCACAATTAGGGTTTCTCCTTGCCTATAAGTATTCTCTTAGTGTGTTCTTGTCTTTTTTGTTCTTGACCTAGTTTTGGAAGGAGAGGTATTTTCCTATTCCCCTAAAATCCTTTTTTATTCATTTCAACTCCTTTTTAACCCTAGTCTTTTGCAATAGGATCTAATTTTCATTTGTTTACTGATTCTGGAGGTTCACCTCAGTTTGTGTGCCATTTGGAGCTTGGGAGTTGCCATTTGGAATCATTCCATTTGAAGCTTTTCTTGAGCATTGACACTCAATAGGTAAACCATCTAAACTCATTGTTTTTCCTGATTTCTTTGCATATAAGGCTAGGTTTTAGGATTTCCTAGCTGTTCCCGAGATTTGGGCACAATTTGTGTCCATTTCGTGTCCGTATCGGACACGTATCATAATAGGAATATAGGTGTTTGTAGAAATGCTTCTTAGGAAATTATTTTCGTATTTTTGAAAACTAATTACATAGATTTGTAGATCTAGGTGCATGTATGAATGTTTGTGAAGGTTATTTAGTGCTTCGTGTCCGTTTGTGTCGAGTTTTTTTGGCTTGGACACACAGCACGAGCCCTAGGCTGTGTCCTGCATATCGGGGGCTAGAACTCGAGACACAGGACACGTCAGGACCCATTTTTTTGTGGAGAGCAGGGGCAGTGACTGTCACCATGCTCCCAAAATTTGGGAGCATGTCATTGAGTACATGTGGCGCAATCGTGCCCGCACTGGCCGCGCGCGGTTGCACGCAGGCGACTGTACACTTGCACAGGCACGCACGAACGCAAGTTCGTGTCCGCTTTGGACACATCGTGGACACCCCACAGGGTATCGAATGTGTAGCCTGGCACGTGGGCTACACGTGGACATGACCACGTGGCCACACGTGTCGTGTGTCGTATCCTAGACACGAGTGCACGCGTGCACGAGACAGCATGTCTGTGTGTGCACGAGAGTGGTTCATGATGTGTGGACACGCCGTATCCGGCTTTGGGTGACACGAGAGGACTCGAGACACACGTACACATATGTGGCACCTATTACCAACCTTTTATTTGTAATTTAGATGGTTTTTTGGGTTCGAAATCATTGATTCCTAACAAGGGACTGATACTTCACTGATACGGTGCTGAAGTTGATTTCTCCTGATTTTAATTTGTCATTTAACTGATTTGTATGATGTTAGATGGTTAGGTTAGTTCACCCACATGTGTAATGACTGAGGACCATGCTAATTTGTGATTGGTTTGAGCATTGGGTTGTTGGATTCGGTTTTTGGGGTTTACTGATTCATGGTATTTTGAACTGTCATATTGGTTTGGGTTTTTCTTTAATTTGCATTCCCTGATTTTAATCTTCTTTTAAACTGATTTTGTGGTGTTAAATATTGGGATAGGCTTTCATACATGTGTGTTGAATGATGGACATGTTCAATTCGATTTGTGTTGATGCAATGGGGTTTGAAATGTGAGATTGGTTGCACTGCTATGTTCTTGCACTGACATTTGTTTCAAGAATCTGAAACCTGAGATATTGATTTCCTAATCAACTCACGCACACACACTTTACACATTCTAATCTGTCACACAGATGTTTCTCACTTTACACTCACTGTTTTCCTCACAGTTCACTGTCACACGGATTAACACACACACACAGGCCACCCTCTATTTTCCTGCCACTGTTTACAATCTCACAAACATACACATACACACACATATCTAACACACACACCCAATCCATGACGCTGTCACTGATTACACCCTCACACAAACCTGAGAGACTGATTCCTAATTAACATACACACACATATATGAAATTCCTGCTACACTAGGACATTTACACACACACACATCCCACACACAGTCACTCCACACCCTACTTTATGTCCCTGTCACACACACAACTGAAATGAAGTCACACACATTTCCCTTAGCCCATACACATGACATACACACATATACACACTACATGTACACACACACCACACATATGACACACACCTATCTAATTTCTGTCACACTCTTACACACACACACATGACACTACTTCCCTGTCACACAAATCACCATATCACACACACTCACTCTCATACACACACACACACATTTACCTTGATTTATGTATCCCCTTTATATGTATATATATTATATATATTATATATATATATATATATATATATAATATATATATATATATATATATATATATATATAGATAGATATACCTAACCTATGTGTAATGTAATAAATATGTGAAATGTGCTTGTGATTAGGTAATATGAATGGATATGGCATTTGCCTATATAGATAATGTGTAGATAGCCTAATATGATAATGGGTATTGGCCTATATGTGATATGGCTCATTGCCTATGTAGTTAGTCTATGGCATGTGATGTGATACACTTGTGTATCACTAGGCTAGTGTGACTTGTGTGGTAATTGGTTAGTTGACCTAGATTGACTTGTTAAGCCTAGCTTTGACCAATCTAGACTAGTTTGACCAAGTTTAACCTTGTCTGACCAGTTTAACCTAATTAGACTAGAATTGACCTAGTTTGACTGTTAGGGTTGACTAGAGTTGACCAAAGGTTGACTTTAGCCTAGATTGACCCTAAACATCATGTAGATGCATTGTAGCAATCTATTTTATTATTTAGACATGTAGTGACTTGTACTGTTTTATCGGAGACAGACACCACTCCTCGGACAGTATATTCTTTTCGGATATTCAGGATACCAGGCGAGTACATTCTCTGATCATTTCATAACTTGTTTAGGATTATATTTTCTGCTTTAGATTATTTTACTTGATGCTGACACGTTGGTAACACAGATTAGTACTATATGGATCCCTTCATGAGATGTTATCTCTCTCAGGAGCATCAGATACTCTTGTCTCGTGTGTTTCACTTACATCATGTATCTCATGCTTCTATTTTCATGAATCTTCATGTATCAGCTTGTGATTTCTGTACTCTCATGAATCACATAGCCTTCACGAATCTTCTTGAATCACTCTTGAATCACCCTATATGGGCAGTAGTATAGTCATGAATCTTAACGTAACTTGACTGGATCCTTGTGTATTGATTGGGGATGGGGGAGTAGAAACTGAGCATGTGAATAATTCCAAAGTAGAATAGTCATGAATCACCTCTTTATATAGTCATGAATCACCCTCCAGCTGTTCACATATTTATCTTGTACTATGAATCACTAGTCACTGATTAGTTCTCTATTACTGTAGATATTTACTTATAGTCTCTCTCTCTTTTATAAATCATGTTATTCTTTCAGTTCATGTATCTTACTCTCTAGCATGATTATATTTCCTATCCTGTTATGTTTTGTTGAGATGTATGCTCGTTCCTGTCCTGACTGGACCTGTAGAAAATTTTAGAGAGAATGATGAGGCTCTGGTGTCTACCCATTATGGTGCATCTTAGACAACACTTGTGACTTGGACCCAATTGCAGTAGAGGATCTACCACCAGTGGTTTAGACTGCTAGCTTAGACTCTTACCTTGTCTTTCTCATTGATACATTTTTGTATATGTACTGGGAGTTTGTTTTATCTGATGTTTATGGAGATGTCATCTTAGACACTTAGACTTCTATCTGATTATATCTCTGTGGATTTGTTTTGTTCCATATCTATCTATCTTTTTATCGTACTCTACTTTAGATGTGATTGAGACTGTATTGCTGTGTCACCTCCATTCGGAGTGTATATACTGTACAGGTACCTTATATATTGTTAGATGAATGACCTAGGACAGCGTTCTACCGTCGACACTGCGGCGTAGGCTGGACGTACCCACGTCTCGTGCCCTTACTCTAGGTGCGGGTCGTGACAATTTCCCCCATTATTTTTTGATCGAAATTTTCCCAAACGAAAGCGCGCTCCCCCTCGACGACCCTCCCCCCCGGCCTCCGGCGACCCCCTCCCCCCTCGGCCTCCGGTGACCCCCTTCCCCCTTGGCCTCCGGCGACCCCCTTCCCCCTCGGCGACCCTCCCCCCTCGGCCCCCGACCCTCCGCGACCCCGCTCGGCGACCCTGCTCCCACCGACGATCCCGCTCACCCTCATCTCCAGCTCCCCACCGGCGACCCCCTGCCCCCTCGACGACCCGCTCCTCCGGTCCCGACTAGGTAAACCCTAGTCTAAATGTTAGTTCCGTAGACTGATACGATTCTTACATTATTTCTGTATTTTATAAATAGGCTATATAATTGAATGTTGTATGTTGTTTGGGAGTTTGGGTGAGTTCTGAGTTAGGGTTTGCTTTTGAGTTTGATTCCCAGGTTGAGTTTGTGAGTCTATGAGTTAGCTTGGGTTGTAGTTCAGTTCAGTTTGTGGGTTTACATACCAGTTTGGGATAAGTTTGGGTTTACATTTTCATATATATAGTATATGTAGGTATTGTTGGGATATGAGTTATTATATTTATGAGAGGATATATATATATATATATATATATATATATATATATATATATATATATATATATATATATATATATATATGTTGTCCTATATATGGTATACATATGTGCTTGACCTAGTGTACCTTAGCCTATACCCTGAGATATCTATAGGATTACCTAGAAATGAACCCAATAGGCTAATTGAACTTGTGGACTAGAGTTTGACCAAAACCCTAGCTAGTAAGTCTACTATTGATATCGCCGATACCAATACTCATAGGAATAGTCCGATATCGATTCCCATACCTAAATGTTATTGCTCAAGCAGTTTATAGCTACAAATGCGTAAGTGCAACATGAAAATCTTATTTGTTAAATATGTTACCTAAGAGCATCATTAGTAAGGGCAATTCATTACTACAGTGTATAGAGTATCCTAGAAGTGTAGGTATGATTGGTATATTGTATTACATAGAGTGTATAGAGTATCATTTCGGTCTATAAGAGTTACTTCACTCATTTTGTCAAGACAAGTGAACTTTTTAAATGTTGACGGTATATATACCGTCAACATTTGGTTTTGCCTTGTAGCTACAGGCAGTTGCCTGCATTTTGCCTTATAACTTGGCCTTTGGCCTGTGCTTGAGCAGTGTGGACTTCCAGGTTAGGGTGTTAGTTCATGATTAGCATTGTTTAGATATAGTTTCAGTTAAAGGGTTAGTTTAGATTAGGATATTAGTTTATGTTAGAAGGAATATGAGAGTTAGTAGATGTTAAAGTAGGATATTAATTTATTAGTTAGGATAGATAGTTTGAGTTAGGATACTGCTCAAGCACAGGCCAAAGGGTCGATATTGGATATTAATTTAAAAAGTTTTACCTTTCTTGACAACTGGGTGAAGTAACTCTTGTAGACCCAAAGGGTCGATATTGGACAGTTGGGATGAGTATCAGAATCGGTATCGGATTAGTATCGACCGTATCGGATTAGTATCGGCCGTATGTACTTAGTGTCGTGTACTCCTACAAGTACAATTATACCTCGACCGTATGTACTTAGTATCGACCGTATCGGATTAGTATCGGTCTATCGGATATGACACTTTGACACAAGACAGTTGTTTTTGTTCTTCCTTCAAATTCTTTGTTTGTAATATGTGGAATGAATGAACAGTTTATGTTGCGCACCCATATCTAAACTGTCTTAACATTCATTCACTGACTGCAATGTGCATGTATCTATCTTACAGAATTATTCTCAATTGGATATGGATATGAATTACTACTTACGAAATCGTTCGTGGATGTACAACCGTCATCCTGATGACATGTGCGGTGTACGGGATAAATTCATAGAGGGTGTACAGCAGTTCCTGCAGTTTGCCAAGGCGTTCCCTCAGTACATGGACGGTACCAAAATTAAGTGTCCGTGTGTGAGATGTCGAAACTTGAAATATCATCCAGAAGTGGAAGTCACGTATCATTTATACTCGAAGGGTTTCACGCCGAATTACTATCATGGAGCGCGCACGAAGAACTTGTGTCTTTAGCATCGGAGTATGAGTCTTATGTGGATGTCCACAATAATGCTGCTTACGACGATGGGTTGGTGAACATGATTTTTGATGCGGCGGGGCCTAGTTTCGATTCGGACGATCATGATGCACCTGAGGAGGCACCGAACACCGATGCTGCACAGTTCATGGAGTTGCTGGAGAATGCAAGGACTCCATTATATCCTGGTTGTGAGGATCATTCACCGTTGGAGGTGGTTACAAGATTGTTGAGCATCAAGTTCGACTTTAACATGTCGCAAGATTGCTACAACCGTCTTATGGAGTTGCTTATAGAAATATTGCCTGAGGCTGCTAAGTTGCCTAAAGACTTCTACCGGTCTAAGAGGATGGTGAGATCGCTCTGGATGGGATACGAGAAAATCGATGCATGTCACAACGGGTGCATGTTGTACTACAAAGACGACAAGGATGAAGACGCCTGCAGATTTTGTGGTGCCGATCGCTACAAGGGCAGTGGTAGGGAAAGTCTGTCGGTGATAGGAAGCCTACCGATTCGATGCACTACTTGCCATTGACGTCGCGGTTGCAGTAGTTGTTTATGGTGAAGGAAACTGCAGAAAACAAGAGTTGGCATAAGCGAGAACAGACCGAAGGAGTGTTGGATCACCCATCTGATGGAGACATGAAAGCACATTGATCGAGAGTATCCAGATTTTGCTTCTGATCCGCGTAATGTCAGATTGGGTCTATGCTCCGAAGGTTTTACCCCATTCGGACTTTCGGGATCCCAGTATTCGCGTTGGCCTGTGATCGTCACTCCGTATAATCTACCGCCTTGGATGTGCATGAAGACTCCGTATATGTTCCTCACCGTTATTATCCCAGGTCCGAACAATCCGAAAAGAAACATCGATGTGTATTTACAGCCATTGATTGATGAGTTGAATCAACTGTGGGAAGTAGGTTCCAACACGTACGATGTATCTAGGAAACAAAATTTTTAGATACGGACAGCACTTATGTGGACCATCAACGACTTTCCGGCCTATGGTATGTTATCTGGATGGAGCACGCATGGTCGTCTTTCATGTCCGTGTTGCATGGACCGCACTAAGGCTTTCCGTTTGAAACACGGAGGCAAACCGTGCTTCTTCGATTGTCATCGATAATTCCTGCCGAAGGATCATCCGTACCGGAGGAACATGAATACTTTTTGTGCTAGCATTGTGGAGAAGGCTAATCCCCCGCCAAGGTGGCCCGAATACACGATATGGGAAGAGGTAGAAGATTTACCAAGAGCTATTGAAGAGCCTGCTACGGGCTACAAGTATGACGGATTTTCGCACTCATAACTGGACGAAGAGGAGTATATTCTGGGATCTGCCATATTGGAGCACCAATCTGATTAGACATAACCTTAATGTCATGCATCGAGAAGAATGTGTTTGACAACATAATTAATACTGTAATGGACGTAAAGGGGAAGACAAAAGACAATCCAAAGGCTAGATTGGACTTGGAAGAAATATGTAAACGTCCTGCATTGCATTTGATAGAGGACGGGAATGGGAAGTTGAAGCAGCCTAAGGCAATTTTCTTACTGGAGAAGGAGGATAAAGTGAGACTTTGCAGGTGCATTCAAGGTCTGAAATTTCCAGACGGGTATGTTTCAAACTTGAGAAGATGCGTCGAACTCAAGGAGAACAAACTGACAGGTATGAAGAGCCATGATTGTCACGTATTCATGGAGAGGTTAATTCTGATTGCATTTCGGGAATTCTTACCCCCGGTTGTTGGGATCCATTGACCAAGCTTAGCATATTCTTCAGAGATCTTTGTTCTAGTAAGTTGCCCGTCGATCGTCTAGAAAAGTAGGAGAACGATATTACGGTAACACTGTACAAGCTCGAGAAGGTATTTTTTCCTGGATTCTTCGACTCCATGGAGCATTTGCCAATTCATCTTTCCTACGAGACATGTGTTGGTGGCCCGTTGGTTATCGGTGGATGTACCCGTTTGAGCGACATTTGAACCACCTTAAGAGGAAGGTGAAAAACAAGGCTCGGGTCGAGGGTTCTATTTGTGAAGCCTATATTCTCGAGGAGATTACAAACTTCTGCTCGACGTATTTCAAATCTTATGTTGCTACGAATAGAACGAGGGCTCCAAGAAACGACGACGGTTATCAAGAATCTA
>JANAVB010027998.1:4661953-4723387 GCA_029216955.1 Iris pallida | reverse complement strand
TATATATATATATATATATATATTAGATATATATATATATATTGTGGGGGGGTGTGAGTGTACACGGATCAAAAGTCCCGCCCCCTGCACCATATCAGATCGGGGGCCCGCGTAGGACCTGCACGCGCTTGCTCGATCCAACGGTCGAGGGCGACGAGGCAAAGTGTGAAATCCATGTTTGCATTTATTATTAAATAGTGTCTTATTAGTTTTCAAAAATTATTATTATTAATATTATTATTAAATATTTTTGGGTGAAAACGATTTCGAAAATAAATTACAACTTGGACTTTTGATTTTGGACCCAGACCCGAGTCCGAGCCCAGACCCAGGCCCGAGTCCAATCTTCCTATCCAATTTGGACTTGGTTAATCTTTTAAGTTAAAAAAAAAACAATTTGGGCTGGTCCCGAAGGACCAGCAACTCCTCCCTTAGAATTAGTAAGCAGCTACCTATTCTTCCTACCCAAAACACTCTCCTCCATTCATCTTCCAAACGTCACCCACTACTCTTCCCATTAATAACTCCCCACGTTCTCCACACGTTTTGTAACGTTCAGATCACCCACTCCCTTAATATTCCCCCACTTCCCCACGTACTCCCCGTACTCACATCAGAAGAGAAAGTACTTTGGTTATCAACTCTTTACTCTCTCTTTCCTCTCACAAATCTCTCTCTCACTCTCTGAGTCTTCTCCATCTCTGGGAGAAATAAACCCCAACCGAACCCTAACCCTCTACCTAACCCTACCCCCACCACCGGCCACACGAGCTCCCCGAGGCTACGCCCCCGCGCCGACCTCCCACCGGCCTCCCTGAGATCGCCGCGACCGCGGCCGAACTCCCCCCGGCGCCTCCCCGTGGCGCGCCCCTTTCCGCCAGATCCTCGCCGGCGCTGTCCCTGTCCGCCCTACTCCGAGCAGCACCCCGCGCCCCAGATCCGCGGCCTCCTCCCCTGCGCGGCTTCTTCTCCGGCGAAGCCCCCGGCCGTGCGCCTCGTTCTCGCGTGCCGCCACCCCGGCGGAGCCAGCGTTCCGCGGCCCCTTTTCTCCCAGCGCGCGTGGCCCTTCCGGCTGACCACAGCGCTCCCCGTCGCCGCCCTTGTGCGCGCGAACTCCCTGCCGTCCAGATCTGCGGATCTCCGGCCGTCCGCGCCCCTCCCGCGGGTCCAGCGCTCTCCGGCGCCCTCCTCGTCGCGAACCCGAGCCGATCCGTGGCCGTCCGTGTCCGGTCCAGCACCTACCCGTGCCCTGGCTTGCTGTCCAGCACTTCGCACGTGGATTTGGCGCTGCCCGATCCGCTGTCCAGTGCTTCCCGTTCTGCGTTCTTCTGTTCGGCTCCTTCGCGAGTCCCCAAGTTATCCCGCGGCTCACCGACCAACGGATATTGGGTAATTCCTGTTAATCAGAGTAGTTCGTCCCTCCCGTGTCGAGTCTATGATGATATCGGTCCCCGGTTTCCCCTTCGAAAATCCGGTTAGCTACGTGGTAGTTTCTGTTAGCTACGTTAGCATTTTCTGTGATATTGTCTGCTGAGATTGGTGTGTTGTTGGTTTGATTGCGAGAATCCCGGATATTTCGAGAAGTTCTGTGGATTGGGAATTATTTCTGGTGGTGTTGGAAATTATTTCGGTGGAAATATTTTGGGATTATTATTGGTTGGAACAATTGCAGGTTTTCTGTGGCGCATTTCCCAGTTTTGGGTTTGTCCCGAAATAGAGGAAGTGCTGCCCAAATTTTTACAAAAACTATATTTAATTGATTTCAAAATTGGTTTTCGGAAATGAATTTAAAACTGAATTTTTCGGGCGACGACCGTACCGGTCTGTGGGCCCCGGCGAAATGCAAACGCACCGGTCCGACCGGGCGTTGTGGTATTAGCTGGATTTTGATGATGGACCGAGTCTGAGACTCTTAACATTTATTTTAAATTATTTTATTTAATATTTAGGCTATTTATTATAGTCATTTATTACTGCACTTTATTTAGTAATTAGATCTTTTCCTCTTTTGATGTAAAAATAATTGTACAGGGCATAAGCCTACTCTAGGATGTTTAGCTGTGCCCTTGTATTGTGTAGCGTAGATCTTTATTTTCTTTTTGGGTGGATGTGATCTTGGGTGGTTTTGATTAGACGTATAATCGTAGTTAGAGCGTAATTTTCTAATTAATTAGAATTAATTATTGGATAAAATTAGTAAATAACTAGTTCATGATTTATCACTAAAAGAAAACTATATTTTATATATATTACAAAAACACAAAGTTTTCCAAAGTTAATTGATTCTCGTGTTATTTCCAAATAATCCAACTAACCGGCTTAATCAAACGCACGTAGTTGCGACGTAAACGTTAGCTGTAGATTAATACAACTTAAAACCTGACTAGGACTTACTACTAGAGATTGCAACTAGCACACTTAGTCTGGTTATTCAAGGATCTAAGTCGAGTTCTCAATTGTAGGAACTCGAAGTTACAACTGACGTTCCTCCTCGGTACCGACTCGTCTTTCCAGTCAATCTAATACAAGGCAAGTTTCGAACTGTGTATTCCTGTATTTTATTTAGTAAAGTTAAGCTGCATGTTAAACCACACTGCTGGCACGGAACTCTACCGACTGTTACTGTTACTGAATCTGGGACTGGGGGAATAGTGTAGACGTTTATGACCAAAGCCCCTACTGAACTGACTGTGTTAGCTTACCCCTCTCACACACGGGGATAAGCCATATCGTATCGCTAGGATACTACTGCTCAACCCAAGCCGGTCATAAACGTTTGCATATTCAAAACACACTGAACTGTTTTAAACTGCTGAAAATTGTTATTTTAAACTGTTTATCCTGCACTTTCCAATTACTATTTAAGATATGAGATGCATATTTCGTTCTTGCTCCCTCCTGACTGGAGACAACATTTTAGGTATCACTGAGGATGAAGAGCTATACTATAATAGCTATTATGACCCGGTTCTCTACCCTGCGACGATACCGGAGCCGTCTCTAGAGGACGCTGATCCTGGGACTACAGAACCAGATGTTTAGATAGTTTTCTTTTCTGCATTTTCTTCTTTATTTGGAGTTTGTAGTTTTATTTCAGTATTTCCCTTCCAGTTGTATTTCTGAATATTTTATTAAACAAAGTTTCAAATTCCGAATAGAACAGTTGTGACAAATGTACTTGTGTTGTTGTGAATACTGCAATGGAACAGCTTACTGCCGCCGTCTCACCACGGTGCAGGCTGGGCATGGTCCGGTTCGACCCATTAACTTGGGATCGGGTCGTGACATGTTTTCAGTGGTGGCCCATGCAGGTCCAACAACAACTTAGGAAAACCTATCTAGAAACAATTAGAACACTAGAACATTGATTTGTCACGACATAGGTCCGATTCATATATAAATAAATATTTTTGCTTGATTATAGACCGGTAGGCTACCTTGCTTATGTGTGCGTCCTAAACCTTCCAGAGAATGACCGCTGACCAAATCCAGCTGGCGATGAGGTGTCATCTCCGGATCATACCCCATCTCCTCAACCAAGTCCAGGGTCTTTCCCTCGCGGCTGTTTGACCGTCCTCATAGTGCATCCAGTGAAGTTTTCCCTACACTGGCGATTCCTACCTCATCTCAAACTGAGTTGCATTTCCTTGGTGGAGTATTCATTTTGTTGCTCCACCAGTACCAGCAATCATCTTCCAAATGGTTGTTTTATTTCAAGAAATCATGGAGTTCCAAAAGCTCAAGATGAAGCCCAGCAGGAACAGAAGAATATCACGAGAGAAGACATGAAGAACGTCATGATGTAGCCTTAGTTATCCCCAACCAAGTTAGAGCAGAACTTTTGTCCTAGGAAGGATACCCCTGAATCTAGAAGATATTTGGGTCCCATCAAGTACTCTACTTTTCGGCAGCCTTGTCGTAAGAAGCTATGGGTTTGTAACTAATACAAGAGGCCTGGTCATCAGGCCGTTAGTTGCCGCAAGAGATTGGGACAATGTTTGGCATGTGGATCTGCTGAACATCGGGTAAAGGACTGTCCCTTATCTTTCTATCAAACCAGAGCTCATATCCCAGCAACACATGTTAGGCCACAACCTAGGGACCCTCTTCCTATCCAGCAGACCCTGCCCTTACAATGAGGCGTGATGCATACTCGAGGTTCATAGAAAAGAAGTTGGAGACTGCTCATACAAGAGCCAGAACCATGAGGAATAGTACCTAGAACCGTTTAGCATCATCTTTTTGGATGTCCTTAGATCAATCATAAGAGTTTTTGTAATTCTCCACAGGGATAGAAGTTTTTGTTACACCCTTATGGCAGATGTTTTCCTGATAGTCTCTCCGATTATCCCAGATCTAGATATAGGATTCACCCTTGACCTAGTCCCGGCTCTTTCCCTAAATTCTAAAGGATGTTACAGAGTCAACCCAAGGTGGCCAAGAATGAAGGACCAGATCAATAAAGGCTCTAGGATTTATCAGAGTGGAACTTTACCTTAGGGAGTATCTATCTTGTTTGTGCCCAGAAGGTTGGAACAAACGGATGTGCATCAATTACCAGACACTAAAGAACAAGTACTTTCTGCCCGGATCGAGGATCTGTTTGATCTGGTTGTGTGGAGTTAAGGTGTTTGAAGTTTGACTTAAGATTTGACTACCATCAAATCAAAATCAGGAAAAGGACATTTCCAAGACGACGTTTAAACACCAAGTATGGGTAGTTTTCTCTGGTCAGGACGTTAGACTGACAAATACTACTGCTATGTTCATGAATCTCATGAACAGAGATTTTCAGGAGTATTTGAATCAGTTTATCTTCTCCATAGATAAATTCTGATATACTTGAAGACTGAAGAAGAGCATAAGGAACACCTGAGGAAATTTTGGAAACTTTGAGGAAAAAGAAGTTTATGGTAAGTTATCTGAACGTGGATTGTTGACAAGGTAGACTTTTGGCCATGTTGTCAGGAGAAGAAATTTCGATGGAAGATAGATGTTGTTGAAGAGTGATATACCCCAAGTTCAATTCGGAAGGTTCTTGAACTTGGCCGGCTACTATCAGAAGTTCGTGAAGGATTTCGCCAAGATTGCTGAGCCAATGACGAAGCTCACCTGGAAGAATGAAGAGTTCATCTGAACGAAAAGTTTGCCAGACGGCATTGAGGAGCTGAAGAAGAGACTTACCACTACACCAATCCTTGCGCTACCCGCAGGAACCGGTGGGTTCTCAATTTACAGTAATGCCTCTGGAAGAGGACTGGGTTGCGTTCTTCAACAACATGGAAAAGTAATTGCTTACGTGTAGGCAACTACAGACTCATGAGAAGAATCATCCCACGCCTAATTTGAAATTTGCTGCAATTATCTTTACTTTGAAGCTATGGAAGCATGATTTTTATGGAAAGGGAGTAAATATATACGGACTACAAAAGTCTGAAATATGTCTTCACTCAGAAAGGGCTGAATGTTAGACTAAGAAGATGGCTGAAGCAGAAGGATTTTGACTCAACCTGCAGTACCATTCAGGTAAGGCTAATGTGGTCGCTGATGCACTTAGTCGATACTGATGGCGAAGTTCTTAACCAAGGACTAGCACCTGCTAGAAGACATCGAGAAGTTTGGACTGGAGATTATGCTGCCTGGAAATGGAAGGAAGAAGTGGATGCTGATTCAGGGTGATGAAGTTGCAAATAGCTCGAGTCTGATGGACAAAGTCAAGGAGACTCAGTTTCAAGACGAGACACTTTGCAAACTTAGAGATCAAGTGTTGGCAGAACACTTGAAGGTTTCTCAAATCGCCAATAATAGAGCTCGGAAGAATGGTACGAGGCTTTTTGTACTATCTGGCGAACTGAGGAACGAACTAATGCAAGAAGCGCACCAGTATTCCATACATCCTAGCAATACGTATTGGGATATGCGTACTATTATTGGGTATATGGAATGAAGAAGGATGTATTCAGAATTGAGGTTAGATGTTTTATTTGTTAACAAGTGAAGGCTAGTCGACAGAGACCCGCAGGGCTTCTACAGTCGTTGGGCATTCCGGACCGGAAGTAGGAGCACATAACGATGGACTATGTGTTAGGTTTGCCTTGATTCCAAGGAGGGAAGAACACCAGTTGGATTATAGTGGACCGACTGACTAAGTCAGCACACTTTATTCCCTTCAAGGTTAGTTGTTCACCGAGAAGTTGGCAGCATTGTACGAGAAGCACATCTACCGGATTCATGGAGTACCGCGGGACGAGCAAGCAGAGAGGTCAATCCAGACGCTTGAAGATGTATTGAGATTTTGCGTCTTGGATTTTTGGTAGGTCTTGGGAAGACCAAATTGCTTTTGGTGAAGTTTTCTCCTACCAGAGGAACAATCAGTTTTGACGGAGCTGGAAATTGAGGCCAGGTACATCAGGTCATTTGAAGTTTAAGACGAGTTGGAAGTGGCGTACCAGTTAGCTCTACCAGCTAATCCTGAGTGTATGCAACGTCTCCTACGTCACAGCTCAGATGTTATATTTCGGATCCGAGTCACATTTTGGATAATTCAGAGCTGAAGATTGGACTCAACCTTTCAGTGCCAGAGAAACCAGTTGCAAGCCTAGTCAGAGATGAGAATCAGAATTTGAGCCATCACTTAAACTCCTATTCCTTATCCTTTCTTTTTCGTTCTAAATTTGACTAATGCTGCTAAGTTAGCCTAGTTTTGCAAGCTATTTTTTAAATCAAGCTTGATCATGACGATATTTTATTGGGTGCACCCACTAACATATTGTCTAATCAGGACCGGTGCATGATGGTCTGATCAACCTCGTGTACTTTGGTTCGCTTTTGTATTTCTTTTTCTGCGTGGATTATATCATAAAACTTGTCCCTAAACCGTCTCGTCCACGACTGCCTTGAAATCCTTATGGTTGGACCTGAGTTACGGACGCAGTACCCGTACCTGTTTGTCTTTTCCCTAACCTTACTTTAAATTTCGAGGACGAAATTTTCTAAGGAGAATTGTGAAATCCACGTTTGCATTTATTATTAAATAGTGTCTTATTATATTTCAAAAATTATTATTATTATTAATATTATTATTATTAAATATTTTTGGGTGAAAACGATTTCGAAAATAAATTACAACTTGGACTTTTGATTTTGGACCCAGACCCGAGTCCGAGCCCAGACCCAGGCCCGAGTCCAATCTTTTCCTATCCAATTTGGACTTGGTTAATCTTTTAAGTTAAAAAAAAAACAATTTGGGCTGGTCCCGAAGGACCAGCAACTCCTCCCTTAGAATTAGTAACAGCTACCTATTCTTCCTACCCAAAACACTCTCCTCCATTCATCTTCCAAACGTCACCCACTACTCTTCCCATTAATAACTCCCCACGTTCTCCACACGTTTTGTAACGTTCAGATCACCCACTCCCTTAATATTCCCCCACTTCCCCACGTACTCCCCGTACTCATCAGAAGAGAAAGTACTTTGGTTATCAACTCTTTACTCTCTCTTTCCTCTCATAAATCTCTCTCTCACTCTCTGAGTCTTCTCCATCTCTGGGAGAAATAAACCCCAACCGAACCCTAACCCTCTACCTAACCCTACCCCCACCACCGGCCACCCGAGCTCCCCGAGGCTACGCCCCCGCGCCGACCTCCCACCGGCCTCCCTGAGTTCGTCGCGACCGCGGCCGAACTCCCCCCGGCGCCTCCCGTGGCCGCGCGCCCCTTTCCGGCCAGATCCGCCGGCGCTGTCCCTGTCCGCCCTACTCCGAGCAGCACCCCGCGCCCCAGATCCGCGGCCTCCTCCCCTGCGCGGCTTCTTCTCCGGTGAAGCCCCCGGCCGTGCGCCTCATTCCCGCGTGCCGCCACCCCGGCGGAGCCAGCGTTCCGCGGCCCCTTTTCTCCCAGCGCGCGTGGCCCTTCCGGCTGACCACAGCGCTCCCCGTCGCCGCCCTTGTGCGCGCGAACTCCCTGCCGTCCAGATCTGCGGATCTCCGGCCGTTCGCGCCCCTCCCGCGGGTCCAGCGCTCTCCGACGCCCTCCTCGGCGAACCCAGCCGATCTGTGGCCGTCCGTGTCCGGTCCAGCACCTACCCGTGCCCTGGCTTGCTGTCCAGCACTTCCGTACGTGGATTTGGCGCTGCCCGATCCGCTGTCCAGTGCTTCCCGTTCCGCGTTCTTCTGTTCGGCTCCTTCGCGAGTCCCCAAGTTATCCCGCGGCTCGCCGACCACGGATATTGGGTAATTCCTGTTAATCAGAGTAGTTCGTCCCTCCCGTGTCGAGTCTATGATGATATCGGTCCCCGGTTTCCCCTTCGGAAATCCGGTTAGCTACGTGGTAGTTTCGGTTAGCTACGTTAGCATTTTCTGTGATATTGTCTGCTGAGATTGGTGTGTTGTTGGTTTGATTGCGAGAATCTCGGATATTTCGGGAAGTTCTGTGGATTGGGAATTATTTCTGGTGGTGTTGGAAATTATTTCGGTGGAAATATTTTGGGATTATTATTGGTTGGAACAATTGCAGGTTTCTGTGGCGCATTTCCCAGTTTTGGGTTTGTCCCGAAATAGAGGAAGTGCTGCCCAAATTTTTACAAAAACTATATTTAATTGATTTCAAAATTGGTTTTTGGAAATGAATTTAAAACTGAATTTTTCGGGCGACGACCGTACCGGTCTGTGGGCCCCGTCGAAATGCAAACGCACCGGTCCGACCGGGCGTTGTGGTATTAGCTGGATTTTGATGATGGACCGAGTCTGAGACTCTTAACATTTATTTTAAATTATTTTATTTAATATTTAGGCTATTTATTATAGTCATTTAATTACTGTACTTTATTTAGTAATTAGATCTTTTCCTCTTATTTGATGTAAAAATAATTGTACAGGGCATAAGCCCACTCTAGGATGTTAGCTGTGCCCTTGTATTGTGTAGCGTAGATCTTTATTTTCTTTTCTGGGTGGATGTGATCTTGGGTGGTTTTGATTAGACGTATAATCGTAATTAGAGCGTAATTTTCTAATTAATTAAGAATTAATTATTGGATGAAAATTAGTAAATAACTAGTTCATGATTTATCACTAAAAGAAAACTATATTTTTATAAATATATTACAAAAACACAAAGTTTTCCAAAGTTAATTGATTCTCGTGTTATTTCCAAATAATCCAACTAACCGGCTTAATCAAACGCACGTAGTTGCGACGTAAACGTTAGCTGTAGATTAATACAACTTAAAACCTGACTAGGACTTACTACTAGAGATTGCAACTAGCACACTTAGTCTGGTTATTCAAGGATCTAAGTCGAGTTCTCAATTGTAGGAACTCGAAGTTACAACTGACGTTCCTCCTCGGTACCGACTCGTCTTTCCAGTCAATCTAATACAAGGCAAGTTTCGAACTGTGTATTCCTGTATTTTATTTAGTAAAGTTAAGCTGCATGTTAAACCACACTGCTGGCACGGAACTCTACCGACTGTTACTGTTACTGAATCTGGGACTGGGGGAATAGTGTAGACGTTTATGACCAAAGCCCCTACTGAACTGACTGTGTTAGCTTACCCCTCTCACACACGGGGATAAGCCATATCGTATCGCTAGGATACTACTACTGCTCAACCCAAGCCGGTCATAAACGTTTGCATATTCAAAACACACTGAACTATTTTAAACTGCTGAAATTGTTATTTTAAACTGTTTATCCTGCACTTTCCAATTACTATTTAAGATATGAGATGCATATTTCGTTCTTGCTCCCTCCTGACTGGAGACAACATTTTAGGTATCACTGAGGATGAAGAGCTATACTATAATAGCTATTATGACCCGGTTCTCTACCCTACGACGATACCGGAGCCGTCTCTAGAGGACGCTGATCCTGGGACTACAGAACCAGATGTTTAGATAGTTTTCTTTTCTGCATTTTCTTCTTTATTTGGAGTTTGTAGTTTTATTTCAGTATTTCCCTTCCAGTTGTATTTCTGAATATTTTATTAAACAAAGTTTCAAATTCCGAATAGAACAGTTGTGACAAATGTACTTGTGTTGTTGTGAATACCTGCAATGAAACAGCTTACTGCCGCCGTCTCACCACGGTGCAGGCTGGGCATGGTCCGGTTCGACCCATTAACTTGGGATCGGGTCGTGACACAAAGTTAGATATGTGTCGTTAAAGTTAGATATGTGTCGTTAAAGCATTTCTGCGACATATTTGGCTATATTGCACACATGTCGTTGTAGTCTTGTCTGGAAAAGTCTTTAGCGACATGAAATCACCTACGTCGCAGAATGTAATAACTTTTGGCAACATATCATATTTTTTTATTTAAAATAAATTTTGGCGACATGTGTCTTGTATGTCGCAAAAAGGTTATACATTGGCAACATAATACATGTCGCCAAAAATCTAATTCTTTATTTTATTTATTATTATAAAAATATTTTCTGCTACATAATTTGATGTTGCAAAAACTAATTTTAGCCAAATATAAATACACTTCCTGCTACACAATTTGATGTCGTGAAAGTTAATTTATATTTTTATATTAATTTTTATTTCCACATATAGTTTCCAACATAAATGTAAAAATCTTATTTTGAAAATAACTTACAAACATTGAAATGCGTATTCAGAGAACTTGAGAACAAAAACCAAGTTATCATGAACACACCATGATATCCAATATAATATCTTCAAACATCTCTTCATAAAATAATCTAATAATGTAATATTTTAACAACTTAAAGTCGCCCATTCAAAAAGAAACGTATTGTATTCCACAAACGTACTGTACTGCAACTATAAAAGTATAATGTAAACAAAAACACATGAATTGAATGTCTTCCCAAAAAATTAGCCTACAATAGATCTCATGATATGAATGTCTCCCCCAAAAATTGGCTTGTTATCTATGCGATCCTGCAAACAAAAAATATAAAAAATTGTAAATAAACAAAATATATACTAAAAGAATGATAGGTTTAAGAGACTTATATGCAAAAAAAAAAAAAAATCTACACATGTATATATATATATATATATATATATATATATATATATATATATATATATATATATATTATATATATATATATATATATATATATATATATATATATATCCAGTGCAAGTTTAAGGGATTTACATGCAAAAAAAAATCTACACACAAAAAAATTATATATATAGTAAAACAATAATATTAGATTTGCATAAACATGATAGATATACTGCTATAAAATAAATCGTCTAGCTTCATATGTTGAAAAAGAATAACCTATTTCAAAATTTTGTAGTAAACCTTTAAGATATTTCATGTAATATACCTGATTCAAAGTCAGTGTTCCACTCTTATCACTGTAGATTGTTGTTGCTGATCCCATAGTTTCACAAGCAGAATGCCTACGCACTTGAGGCAACACTTTATTGCCATTAGAATTTTTTACTTTTGGAAAGAAAAATAATTATATTTACTAAATGATACATGCTAGGGCCTTGTCTGCCATCATTTTTTGCATCGAGTATGCAAGATTGAGGGAACAAATGATAAGCATAAGTTCATAGATATAATGAGGGACAAATAGTTACATAGCATAGATGACAACAAGAAAATTTTAACACCTGCAAAAGAAACATAAGAATTAAAGCTTCATAAAAGATGGCTTGACTCTCCACGATAGCAGGTATTTTGAAATGGTTTGGTTTATAAAAGGGGATGTCACTACTAAAATAAATCAAATCAGCGACGAAATTAGCGACTCTGAAGGAAGACTTCGCCAATATTTTGCATATTAGCGACGTCTTTAAAAGACGTCGCAATACGACACTATTTGCGACATCCAGCGACGTCTACCGACCAGCTTTAATTTTATAAAAGATAACGTCGCGGAATAGTCGGTAAACGTCGCTATATTTTTTACATTAGCGACGTTTAGTGACTCCAACATAAATATGTCGCTGTATATTAAACAAATGACGACATTTAGCGATGTTTCTATATGTCGTCGCTAAGTTTTTAATATAGGGTTGCATCGGGTTTTCTTTTCCCTCCACTCAATCGAGCCCCAAATTTTCGAACCCCCCTCTTCCTCTCCGACCTCCAGCCCCCCTCCGCCTACAGCCCTCCATCGCCGCCTCTAGCCCTTCGCCGTGACCACCCTCCCTCTCCGCAGGCGCTCCTTCCCCTCCCCTCCGCCTCTGCCTTCGCCTCTGGTTCTCCTCCCCTTCGGCGACCCCCCTTCCGATCAACCCCTTCGGTCTCGGTAAACCCTAACCCCCACTCTTGTATTATAGACACCGACACGACACACCACGATACACACACACACACACTAATATGACACTGACACGACACACACATACTAACATGACACACACTATCACAAACACACACTGACACAGGACACAAGACACAAGACACACAATGACACATGACACAGGACACACAATGACACATTGACACGGACATTTAGTTAAATTCAATTTCAGTTTAATTTTTTACATTTAGTTAATTTTTAGAATATGTATAGAGATTATATTCCGTTTTGGTACATAATGAGGAATTTGTTATGTATTTGAGGTTATAATGACATGGACACAACATAGATACATAAATGAGTCAGTATATCAGAAATAAATAAGTTGTAACCGACACAGAATTGGAACTAGTTTTGTGATAATCTAAGGAAGGTTATATGTGTATGACGGGTCCTATTTAGGCTATCTAAGGAAGGTTGTATCCTAGATATATTTTGATATCTAAGATAAGAAACATAAAGTGTATCCTAGAAGTAGGTTATAATGACATTCGACTGGCGAGGGTCCTAAATTTAGGCTATCTAAGGAGGTTATAATGACATTCGAGTGGCGAGGCAGAAATCTATGTACGACATTTGCTATAAAGAATTTGCATTAGTCTACGGTACGATATGGTGATCAGGACATAGTCCCTGCAGCAATTCGACTGGCGAGGCAAAAACTATGTAGCCGTAGATAAAGTTGACTGTCCTTCGACCCCCATCCCTCGGCAATGATGATACGACAACCTATCACTATATCTTTTAGTAGTAGATGATGTCTTAGTATTACATTATGTGGGTTCATCTTGATTCTGTTACATCCTTCAGATACTAGATTCGATAAGAACATATACTACACCATATGTACAGAACATAGATGATTCACACTAATGTATGCTAGAATGAATTTTGGGTTGTGTTCTGAGACATCCGTTCTCACACTTGTCAAAAAATCAAATATAACCTTTTTATATGCTTTCGAAAAAATCGAATATAACCTTTTAACTGCTTTCGAAAATGTGTTCTGAGTCATCCGTTCTCACACTTGTTTCTTTTCTGAAATTACAAAACATATATGAATTATATATTGAGTTTCAATCTTTGCAGAATTATCTTAAAATGGATATGAATTACTATGCGCAGAACCGTTTGTGGAAGTACAATTGTCATCCTGATGACATGTACGGTGTGCGGGATAAATTTATACAGGGTGTGCAACAGTTCCTGCAGTTTGCCAAGGCGTTCCCTCAGTACATGGACCGTACAAAAATTAAGTGTCCATGTGTGAGATGTTGTAACTTGAAATATCATTCGGAAGTGGATGTGACATATCATTTGTATTCGAGGGGTTTTATGTCAAATTATTATCAGTGGACCGCACACGGAGAACTTGTGCCTTTAGCATCCGAGCCGAAGCCTTATGTGGAGCCTTATGTAGATGTCCACGAGCATGCTGATTGCGACCAAGGGTGGACGAACACGATTTTCGATGCTACGGGGCCTAGTTTCGATCCGAATAATCAATATGTAGCTGAAGAGGCACCGAATGCCGATGCTGCAAAGTTCATGGAGTTGCTGGAGAATGCAAGGACTCCTTTATATCCTGGTTGTGATGACCATTCACCGTTGGAGGTGATTACAAAACTGCTGAGCATAAAATCAGATTTCAACATGTCTCAAGAATTGTAATATCACGAAATTCGTGATACGTATTTTATTGCGTATTCGTATTTCTGACCCGTATTTTTATTTTTCTTGTCTAGTTAATTGTAGTTTATTTCGTAATCTTGTGGTAGTTTAATTGTCATTTATCATTATGGGTTAATCTGGTTAATGACTTCTGGGTTTTGATTGGACTTGGCCTGCATTGTATTTTGCTCAACTTGCAGTATTCTCGGCTTTCGTATTTTGGCTCGAATTTATGTGGAAGAGCTTGGCTTGGTTTAACTTGGTTTGATTTGGAGACTTGGTTCGGTTTTATTTGGTTTGAGATTACATTGGAACCTTTTAACCTATACTCTCCCTCACCTCCATCACACCCCACCATCATTTAATCCCCTCTCTCTCTCTCTCCCCTCTCATTTTTCCCACTTCACAGCCGGCCACCCCCTCTCCCTTCCTTCTTCTTCTTCCCCAAGAGAGAATCACCCCATTAGGCAAGTGCACCTTGCTCACACTTGAGGGCCAGATTTTATGTGCCCATTAGCTAGTTTAGCACCCTATGAGCAACATTAGATCTTGGGTTTTCTTGATTTGGAGCTTGGAATCTTGTAGATCTAGGTTTGGAGTGTTTTCGGATTTTTGGAGATTTGATCTCCCAAACTTGTTCTTTTGTTGGATTTAATGTTTCCATGTTGTAGAGCTTTCAATTTTACACAAGTTAGAGCTTTGAAAATCCGGATTTGGGTTTGTATTGATGGATTTATGATGTTCCAAAGTTTTGAGTTCCATGGGTTCTCTTCTCGGATTTTTGGAGAAGATGACTTGCTGTTCTGGCCGATGGCGCCTACTTCCTCGAACACGCCTCTTTAGGCGCTGTTCGTTCGACTGCGCCTTCTTAGGCGCGGTTCGCAGACTGCGCCTCCTTTTCGAGCGCGTCTCTTTAGGCGCGGCTCGTTCGAACGCGCCTCCTTAGGCGCGGTTCGTCTCGATCGCGCCTCCTTGGGTGCTGTTCGCCGCCGCCCCTCGATGACGCCTCCTTGGCGTCATTTCCGGCGCGGTTGGCAGACTGCGCCTACTTTCCCAGATTGGCAGATAGCGCCCATTTCCACCTGTTAGGCAGATAGCGCCTACCTTCCCTTGGCTTACCCGACTGCGCCTATATTATCATTTTAGGCGCAGTTCACTGTTCCCTTGACTTAGGCGCCATTTGATCCAATGGATCTAGGCATGGTTTGCCCCATTGGCTCTAGGCGCGGATTGACCTGTCCAGACTAGGCGCATTTTAGTGTGCTGCCTCTAGGCGCACTCCAGTATGCCTGGCCTGCCCTAGTGCCCCTGTACCCCTGCACCCCTAATGCCTGTATTGCTTTCTCTGGGCCTTGGTTTTCTTTTCATAATTTGGAGCTTCCTGAGATTTTGGTGCTCACAACACGACTTGACTAGACTCGACACGTCTTGACACGATTTCCTGTATTTGTGTACTACTTTCTTGAATCTTGACACTAATTGGGAACACCTTACCCCTGGTTTATATCCTTACGCCTTTCGACCCGAGCTCGACCCGAACACGATGTGGGCACGATTTGATTAATGCTAGTACGGCGTTGTCCCTGGTTTTGTTATCTCTTGTTACATCAGAAAAGTGTTTTCTTATGGTCTTATTTATAAAGTCATGTTTTCAGCCTTATTGTACTTTTCATGCCTTTTACATCGGTGGCCGTTTGGGTGCACTCAGGATTATATTTCTTTTACTTGTAGAATAGTTGCATTGTGATATGCCTTATGGCCCTGATACGATAAATAAATCCTGGCTAATAACTTGTAACTTGTAACCTTAACAACTAGATAACTTGATAGTGGCTCGTGGCGGCGCACTTCCAGCTTGTAACATGACATGACTTGGCATGATAATTTGACAACTTGAGCTGCTGAGGCAGGCTCACTTGACTAGTATAGCTTGTCTTGACACCGTGGGTGTACCTTCTTGTGTTTGGTCAATTCACCAGTCTTGTCTTGCATCATGTCTAGGACATGAATTCTTGATTTCCCACGGTCAGGAATTCATATTGGAAATGAACTAAGATTAACAACTAGCTTAATTCACTAGTCATGACGAGATGTTCCTCAGCTACAGGCGATCCCGTTACCCCGGCCACAATCGTTTGGACTTGTAGCCTGCCGACGAGTAGGGCGCATTTCCAGCTCACTGCCAAGTGGTGCATCCTCAAGCTACTTGTAATGATAACAAGAATGTAGTCCCTCTCTCTCTAATTGTCACTATACTAATAATCGCCTGGGTAACCTGGATAGCTGCAGGGCTTGTGGCGGAGATACATCTCACTGCATTGTTAGTAATTAGGCTTGTGATAACCCTAGTTAGTTAATGTAGCAAGCAGTAGGCTATGATTGGCCGTGTATTATTGGATGGTGTCCAGCCTTGTCTGGTCTGGTCTAGGACCAGCCCTGATGGGTCCAGCTCTTGATTATTCCAGTCTCTGGAACTTGAATGCTTGACTTGCACTGGATGTGATTGCAAGATTTCTTCTCTGTCACTGTAGTGTAACTCTCTTGTATGACTGTCCTCTAGGCAATAACTGGTCAGTGACTATGTACTGTTTAGGTGAAGGGTTACAGTGGTAACCTGGCTACCTGGTACGGTACATTTGTCCTTACCGTGTTTATTGTGTAGATGGTACTTATCTATGTTATAGCTTCCTGTATATGATTGTTATCTTCAAGCAATAGACTGGTTAATGACTATGTACTGTTCAGGTTTTCTGGTATGGTACATTTGTCCTTCCTTGTTTATTGCCCGGATAACATTTATTTCTTATTTTTCATGCATCTTATCTGCCATGTTCTTCGGTATTATTATTATTTTCTAATCAAGTTACTTGTTTCCTTTTTCTGTAATCGAGATACGTGCATTGGTACCGCACAAATCTCAATATGCTTTTACTTATTTCTTTTGCTGCTTTTGTTTACTAATGATTTGCTGGTTTTAGTCCTTAAGTGGAGCCTCCTTTGTGGCACTTGCTCTTTCTGGGGTCTGACCCAGCTGGTTTTGTATGGCCAGATACCGGAGCAGCAGCAAGGGATCTACCTGTCTTCCAGCCAGATGGTGACCGCCAGGCGTGACCAAGGCTTCTAGTGGGTTTCTTTTGTTCGCCCACTTTATTGTAAATTCATATTATTTTGAGGCGTTTAGCCGACGAGCACGTGTTAGCTCGATTGCAACTTGTATTTATTATCTGCCTACGGGCGGTAACATGATTGACAAGCCCCGGGGGTTGATCATGTATGACTTAACTCTGAGCTAGTCTCTACATTTTGTTACGACTAGTTTTCATGATCATCTTATATGTAATGTTTGGGACGCCTTACAATTGTATATTTGGTGATCTGTTATCTTGTAACTTATTTTACTTGATGAGATTGAGACAATAGGCCATTTGGACCGTAAGAGACTGTTGGTTTGTAGAATACCCTCACATACTAGACAGCCGTGATCGTATAGCGGGATGGTTGCCGTCCCAATATACGTAGCTGGCTGTTCACGTTCTCGTTCGTCCGTATTCCGGGAGCGGGGCGTGACAAGAATGCTACAATCGAATCCTGAAGTTAATTAAAGATATATTGCTAGAGGGTGCCAAGTTACCTAAAGACTTCTACCGATCTAAGAGAATGGTGAGATCGCTCTGGATGGGGTATGAACAAATTGATGCATGTCACAACGGATGCATGTTGTACTATAAGGACGACAAGGATGAAGACGCCTACAGATTTTGTGGTGTTGATCTCTTCAAGGCAACTAGTACAACAAGGACTTCTGGTGCACGCTTGCCAACAGATTCGATGCACTATTTACCTTTGACGCCGCGGTTGCAGAGGTTGTTTATGGCAAAGGAGACAGCTGATAATATGAGTTGGCACAAGCGGGAATAAATAGATGGAATATTGGATCATCCATCCGACGAGGAAGCATGGAAGCACTTTGATCGAGTGTATCCCGATTTTGCTTCGGAGCCGCGTAATGTCAGATTGGAGCTTTCCTCCGAAGGAGAACAAACTACAGGGTATATATGAAGAGCCATGAATGTCACATTTTTATGGATAGGTTAATCCCGATTGTATTTCGGGAATTCTTACCCCATGTCGTTTGGGATCCACTGACAGAGCTTAGTATATTCTTCAGAGATCTTTGTTCTACTAAGTTGCTCGTCGATCGGCTTGAAAAGTAGGAGAAGGACATTGCAGTAACATTGTGCAAGCTTGAGAGGGTGTTCCCTCCTTGATTCTTCGACTCTATGGAGCATTTGCCAATTCATCTTTCTTAGACTACTAGAATAAGTCATATTAGCGACGCAATTAGCGACGTTTTATTAAAACTTCGCTAACGTTTAAGGAATTAGTGACGTAATCTATAAACGTCGCAATGCGTCACTATTACCGACGATCGACGACGTTTTGCAACTTTTTTGTGTATAAGAAAACATACGTCACGGATAAGTCGACGAACGTCGCTAATATCACTAATATTAGCGACGTTTACCGACGTAACTACTGCAACGTTGCTAATTTCACTAATAGTAGTGACGTTTACCGACGTACATGTATGACGTCGCTTAGGGCTGCAAATGAGCCGAGCCGAGCCAAGCTTTTGTAAGCTTGAGCTTGGCTTGACTAGAATTATTCGAGCTCGAGCCCGAGCTCGAGCTTGGTAAGTTTTTTATTTTGGAGCTTGAGCTTGGCTCGAGCTTGTTTATATTAAGCTTGAGCTTGGCTTGGTTTGAGCTCGAGCTTGGCTTGAGAAGCAAGCTTGATTCAAGCTTGATAAACAAGCTCGATAAGCTTGAAATCAAGCTGGTCGCTCAACTTTATTTCAAGCTCATTAAGCTTTATTTCAAGCTTAACGGGCTTGATTTCAAGCTAGTTAGGTTTGAATTCAAGTATATGAAATATTAACAATTTATTTATATTAATTAAAAAAGTTCCTTAATATCACTTGTTAAGGACATAAATATATAATAAACACAACCATATTGTTATATATATATATATATATATATATATATATATATATATATATATATATATATATAATTCAATAAAAAACAAACGAGCTTCTAAACGAGCCAGCTCGCAAGCTTATAAACGAGCCAGCTCGCGAGCTCAAACGAGCCGAGTACTTCTAAGCTTGAGCTTGGCTCGTTTATTAAACGAGCTCAAAAATAAAGTTTGAGCTCAGCTTGATTACTAAACGAACCGAGTTCAAACGAGCTTTTATCGAGCCGAGCTTCGAGCAGCTCGCGAACGGCTTGGCTCATTTACAGCCCTAACGTCGCTAAATTGAAAATATAGGGCTTTCAGTTTTTATTCCTGTAACACCCAGTTTTCTAAATGATGATAATTTTGAAATTTTGTAATTTTAATCTTTTATTAATGATATTTAAATCATGATATAATTTTTGGTGATTTTTAATCGTTTAAAACTATTTTAAAATCATGACTTGTGATTTTGATGTGTAGCTAGTGGAACCGTAGAGATAGTCTGATCTAGAGCCTAACCCTGTGATTTGGAATATTTATTTATCATTTTAGCCTAGGGGTAATTTGATCAATTTGACTTATTAGAATAATTTGATTAATTATTGGATTGGTGATTATGATTTTTGACCTTGACTAGTTGAGACTTGTTGACTAGCCTAGAAGCTAACCCTAGCTATGGTGACTCTAGTCTAACCTAAGTTAACCTACTTTTAGTCATTAGAAATTAGTTTTAAAGTAGGAAGGTTAAGTTTAAGTGAAATTGGTTCATGACTTATGGCTTAACTTAATGACTTGTGATTTACCAATTTCAAGACTTGCAATTAAGCCATAGGCCCATGACTTAAGTCCAAAACCAAATTAAACCCACCCATGGCAGCCACAATTAGGGTTTCTCCTTGCCTATAAGTATTCTCTTAGTGTGTTCTTGTCTTTTTTGTTCTTGACCTAGTTTTGGAAGGAGAGGTATTTTCCTATTCCCCTAAAATCCTTTTTTATTCATTTCAACTCCTTTTTAACCCTAGTCTTTTGCAATAGGATCTAATTTTCATTTGTTTACTGATTCTGGAGGTTCACCTCAGTTTGTGTGCCATTTGGAGCTTGGGAGTTGCCATTTGGAATCATTCCATTTGAAGCTTTTCTTGAGCATTGACACTCAATAGGTAAACCATCTAAACTCATTGTTTTTCCTGATTTCTTTGCATATAAGGCTAGGTTTTAGGATTTCCTAGCTGTTCCCGAGATTTGGGCACAATTTGTGTCCATTTCGTGTCCGTATCGGACACGTATCATAATAGGAATATAGGTGTTTGTAGAAATGCTTCTTAGGAAATTATTTTCGTATTTTTGAAAACTAATTACATAGATTTGTAGATCTAGGTGCATGTATGAATGTTTGTGAAGGTTATTTAGTGCTTCGTGTCCGTTTGTGTCGAGTTTTTTTGGCTTGGACACACAGCACGAGCCCTAGGCTGTGTCCTGCATATCGGGGGCTAGAACTCGAGACACAGGACACGTCAGGACCCATTTTTTTGTGGAGAGCAGGGGCAGTGACTGTCACCATGCTCCCAAAATTTGGGAGCATGTCATTGAGTACATGTGGCGCAATCGTGCCCGCACTGGCCGCGCGCGGTTGCACGCAGGCGACTGTACACTTGCACAGGCACGCACGAACGCAAGTTCGTGTCCGCTTTGGACACATCGTGGACACCCCACAGGGTATCGAATGTGTAGCCTGGCACGTGGGCTACACGTGGACATGACCACGTGGCCACACGTGTCGTGTGTCGTATCCTAGACACGAGTGCACGCGTGCACGAGACAGCATGTCTGTGTGTGCACGAGAGTGGTTCATGATGTGTGGACACGCCGTATCCGGCTTTGGGTGACACGAGAGGACTCGAGACACACGTACACATATGTGGCACCTATTACCAACCTTTTATTTGTAATTTAGATGGTTTTTTGGGTTCGAAATCATTGATTCCTAACAAGGGACTGATACTTCACTGATACGGTGCTGAAGTTGATTTCTCCTGATTTTAATTTGTCATTTAACTGATTTGTATGATGTTAGATGGTTAGGTTAGTTCACCCACATGTGTAATGACTGAGGACCATGCTAATTTGTGATTGGTTTGAGCATTGGGTTGTTGGATTCGGTTTTTGGGGTTTACTGATTCATGGTATTTTGAACTGTCATATTGGTTTGGGTTTTTCTTTAATTTGCATTCCCTGATTTTAATCTTCTTTTAAACTGATTTTGTGGTGTTAAATATTGGGATAGGCTTTCATACATGTGTGTTGAATGATGGACATGTTCAATTCGATTTGTGTTGATGCAATGGGGTTTGAAATGTGAGATTGGTTGCACTGCTATGTTCTTGCACTGACATTTGTTTCAAGAATCTGAAACCTGAGATATTGATTTCCTAATCAACTCACGCACACACACTTTACACATTCTAATCTGTCACACAGATGTTTCTCACTTTACACTCACTGTTTTCCCTCACAGTTCACTGTCACACGGATTAACACACACACACAGGCCACCCTCTATTTTCCTGCCACTGTTTACAATCTCACACAAACATACACATACACACACACATATCTAACACACACACACCCAAATCCATGACGCTGTCACTGATTACACCCTCACACAAACCTGAGAGACTGATTCCTAATTAACATACACACACACATATATGAAATTCCTGCTACACTAGGACATTTACACACACACACATCCCACACACAGTCACTCTCACACCCTACTTTATGTCCCTGTCACACACACAACTGAAATGAAGTCACACACATTTCCCTTAGCCCATACACATGACATACACACATATACACACTACATGTACACACACACACACACATATGACACACACCTATCTAATTTCTGTCACACTCTTACACACACACACACATGACACTACTTCCCTGTCACACAAATCACCATATCACACACACTCACACTCTCATACACACACACACACATTTACCTTGATTTATGTATCCCCTTTATATGTATATATATATATATATATATATATATATATATATATATATATATATATATATATATATATATATATATATATATATATATAGATAGATATTACCTAACCTATGTGTAATGTAATAAATATGTGAAATGTGCTTGTGATTAGGTAATATGAATGGATATGGCATTTGCCTATATAGATAATGTGTAGATAGCCTAATATGATAATGGGTATTGGCCTATATGTGATATGGCTCATTGCCTATGTAGTTAGTCTATGGCATGTGATGTGATACACTTGTGTATCACTAGGCTAGTGTGACTTGTGTGGTAATTGGTTAGTTGACCTAGATTGACTTGTTAAGCCTAGCTTTGACCAATCTAGACTAGTTTGACCAAGTTTAACCTTGTCTGACCAGTTTAACCTAATTAGACTAGAATTGACCTAGTTTGACTGTTAGGGTTGACTAGAGTTGACCAAAGGTTGACTTTAGCCTAGATTGACCCTAAACATCATGTAGATGCATTGTAGCAATCTATTTTATTATTTTAGACATGTAGTGACTTGTACTGTTTTATCGGAGACAGACACCACTCCTCGGACAGTATATTCTTTTCGGATATTCAGGATACCAGGCGAGTACATTCTCTGATCATTTCATAACTTGTTTAGGATTATATTTTCTGCTTTAGATTATTTTACTTGATGCTGACACGTTGGTAACACAGATTAGTACTATATGGATCCCTTCATGAGATGTTATCTCTCTCAGGAGCATCAGATACTCTTGTCTCGTGTGTTTCACTTACATCATGTATCTCATGCTTCTATTTTCATGAATCTTCATGTATCAGCTTGTGATTTCTGTACTCTCATGAATCACATAGCCTTCACGAATCTTCTTGAATCACTCTTGAATCACCCTATATGGGCAGTAGTATAGTCATGAATCTTAACGTAACTTGACTGGATCCTTGTGTATTGATTGGGGATGGGGGAGTAGAAACTGAGCATGTGAATAATTCCAAAGTAGAATAGTCATGAATCACCTCTTTAGTATAGTCATGAATCACCCTCCAGCTGTTCACATATTTATCTTGTACTATGAATCACTAGTCACTGATTAGTTCTCTATTATACTGTAGATATTTACTTATAGTCTCTCTCTCTTTTATAAATCATGTTATTCTTTCAGTTCATGTATCTTACTCTCTAGCATGATTATATTTCCTATCCTGTTATGTTTTGTTGAGATGTATTGTGCTCGTTCCTGTCCTGACTGGACCTGTAGAAAATTTTAGAGAGAATGATGAGGCTCTGGTGTCTACCCATTATGGTGCATCTTAGACAACACTTGTGACTTGGACCCAATTGCAGTAGAGGATCTACCACCAGTGGTTTAGACTGCTAGCTTAGACTCTTACCTTGTCTTTCTCATTGATACATTTTTGTATATGTACTGGGAGTTTGTTTTATCTGATGTTTATGGAGATGTCATCTTAGACACTTAGACTTCTATCTGATTATATCTCTGTGGATTTGTTTTGTTCCATATCTATCTATCTTTTTATCGTACTCTACTTTAGATGTGATTGAGACTGTATTGCTGTGTCACCTCCATTCGGAGTGTATATACTGTACAGGTACCTTATATATTGTTAGATGAATGACCTAGGACAGCGTTCTACCGTCGACACTGCGGCGTAGGCTGGACGTACCCACGTCTCGTGCCCTTACTCTAGGGTGCGGGTCGTGACAATTTCCCCCATTATTTTTTGATCGAAATTTTCCCAAACGAAAGCGCGCTCCCCCTCGACGACCCTCCCCCCCGGCCTCCGGCGACCCCCTCCCCCCTCGGCCTCCGGTGACCCCCTTCCCCCTTGGCCTCCGGCGACCCCCTTCCCCCTCGGCGACCCTCCCCCCTCGGCCCCCGACCCTCCGCGACCCCGCTCGGCGACCCTGCTCCCACCGACGATCCCGCTCACCCTCATCTCCAGCTCCCCACCGGCGACCCCCTGCCCCCTCGACGACCCGCTCCTCCGGCCCCGACTAGGTAAACCCTAGTCTAAATGTTAGTTCCGTAGACTGATACGATTCTTACATTATTTCTGTATTTATATAAATAGGCTATATAATTGAATGTTGTATGTTGTTTGGGAGTTTGGGTGAGTTCTGAGTTAGGGTTTGCTTTTGAGTTTGATTCCCAGGTTGAGTTTGTGAGTCTATGAGTTAGCTTGGGTTGTAGTTCAGTTCAGTTTGTGGGTTTACATACCAGTTTGGGATAAGTTTGGGTTTACATTTTCATATATATAGTATATGTAGGTATTGTTGGGATATGAGTTATATTATATTTATGAGAGGATATATATATATATATATATATATATATATATATATATATATATATATATATATATATATATATATATATATATATGTTGTCCTATATATATGGTATACATATGTGCTTGACCTAGTGTACCTTAGCCTATACCCTGAGATATCTATAGGATTACCTAGAAATGAACCCAATAGGCTAATTGAACTTGTGGACTAGAGTTTGACCAAAACCCTAGCTAGTAAGTCTACTATTGATATCGCCGATACCAATACTCATAGGAATAGTCCGATATCGATTCCCATACCTAAATGTTATTGCTCAAGCAGTTTATAGCTACAAATGCGTAAGTGCAACATGAAAATCTTATTTGTTAAATATGTTACCTAAGAGCATCATTAGTAAGGGCAATTCATTACTACAGTGTATAGAGTATCCTAGAAGTGTAGGTATGATTGGTATATTGTATTACATAGAGTGTATAGAGTATCATTTCGGTCTATAAGAGTTACTTCACTCATTTTGTCAAGACAAGTGAACTTTTTAAATGTTGACGGTATATATACCGTCAACATTTGGTTTTGCCTTGTAGCTACAGGCAGTTGCCTGCATTTTGCCTTATAACTTGGCCTTTGGCCTGTGCTTGAGCAGTGTGGACTTCCAGGTTAGGGTGTTAGTTCATGATTAGCATTGTTTAGATATTAGTTTCAGTTAAAGGGTTAGTTTAGATTAGGATATTAGTTTATGTTAGAAGGAATATGAGAGTTAGTAGATGTTAAAGTAGGATATTAATTTATTAGTTAGGATAGATAGTTTGAGTTAGGATACTGCTCAAGCACAGGCCAAAGGGTCGATATTGGATATTAATTTAAAAAGTTTTACCTTTCTTGACAAACTGGGTGAAGTAACTCTTGTAGACCCAAAGGGTCGATATTGGACAGTTGGGATGAGTATCAGAATCGGTATCGGATTAGTATCGACCGTATCGGATTAGTATCGGCCGTATGTACTTAGTGTCGTGTACTCCTACAAGTACAATTATACCTCGACCGTATGTACTTAGTATCGACCGTATCGGATTAGTATCGGTCTATCGGATATGACACTTTGACACAAGACAGTTGTTTTTGTTTCTTCCTTCAAATTCTTTGTTTGTAATATGTGGAATGAATGAACAGTTTATGTTGCGCACCCATATCTAAACTGTCTTAACATTCATTCACTGACTGCAATGTGCATGTATCTATCTTACAGAATTATTCTCAATTGGATATGGATATGAATTACTACTTACGAAATCGTTCGTGGATGTACAACCGTCATCCTGATGACATGTGCGGTGTACGGGATAAATTCATAGAGGGTGTACAGCAGTTCCTGCAGTTTGCCAAGGCGTTCCCTCAGTACATGGACGGTACCAAAATTAAGTGTCCGTGTGTGAGATGTCGAAACTTGAAATATCATCCAGAAGTGGAAGTCACGTATCATTTATACTCGAAGGGTTTCACGCCGAATTACTATCAGTGGAGCGCGCACGAAGAACTTGTGTCTTTAGCATCGGAGTATGAGTCTTATGTGGATGTCCACAATAATGCTGCTTACGACGATGGGTTGGTGAACATGATTTTTGATGCGGCGGGGCCTAGTTTCGATTCGGACGATCATGATGCACCTGAGGAGGCACCGAACACCGATGCTGCACAGTTCATGGAGTTGCTGGAGAATGCAAGGACTCCATTATATCCTGGTTGTGAGGATCATTCACCGTTGGAGGTGGTTACAAGATTGTTGAGCATCAAGTTCGACTTTAACATGTCGCAAGATTGCTACAACCGTCTTATGGAGTTGCTTATAGAAATATTGCCTGAGGCTGCTAAGTTGCCTAAAGACTTCTACCGGTCTAAGAGGATGGTGAGATCGCTCTGGATGGGATACGAGAAAATCGATGCATGTCACAACGGGTGCATGTTGTACTACAAAGACGACAAGGATGAAGACGCCTGCAGATTTTGTGGTGCCGATCGCTACAAGGGCAGTGGTAGAGGAAAGTCTGTCGGTGATAGGAAGCCTACCGATTCGATGCACTACTTGCCATTGACGTCGCGGTTGCAGTAGTTGTTTATGGTGAAGGAAACTGCAGAAAACAAGAGTTGGCATAAGCGAGAACAGACCGAAGGAGTGTTGGATCACCCATCTGATGGAGAAGCATGAAAGCACATTGATCGAGAGTATCCAGATTTTGCTTCTGATCCGCGTAATGTCAGATTGGGTCTATGCTCCGAAGGTTTTACCCCATTCGGACTTTCGGGATCCCAGTATTCGCGTTGGCCTGTGATCGTCACTCCGTATAATCTACCGCCTTGGATGTGCATGAAGACTCCGTATATGTTCCTCACCGTTATTATCCCAGGTCCGAACAATCCGAAAAGAAACATCGATGTGTATTTACAGCCATTGATTGATGAGTTGAATCAACTGTGGGAAGTAGGTTCCAACACGTACGATGTATCTAGGAAACAAAATTTTTAGATACGGACAGCACTTATGTGGACCATCAACGACTTTCCGGCCTATGGTATGTTATCTGGATGGAGCACGCATGGTCGTCTTTCATGTCCGTGTTGCATGGACCGCACTAAGGCTTTCCGTTTGAAACACGGAGGCAAACCGTGCTTCTTCGATTGTCATCGATAATTCCTGCCGAAGGATCATCCGTACCGGAGGAACATGAATACTTTTTGTGCTAGCATTGTGGAGAAGGCTAATCCCCCGCCAAGGTGGCCCGAATACACGATATGGGAAGAGGTAGAAGATTTACCAAGAGCTATTGAAGAGCCTGCTACGGGCTACAAGTATGACGGATTTGGTCGCACTCATAACTGGACGAAGAGGAGTATATTCTGGGATCTGCCATATTGGAGCACCAATCTGATTAGACATAACCTTAATGTCATGCATATCGAGAAGAATGTGTTTGACAACATAATTAATACTGTAATGGACGTAAAGGGGAAGACAAAAGACAATCCAAAGGCTAGATTGGACTTGGAAGAAATATGTAAACGTCCTGCATTGCATTTGATAGAGGACGGGAATGGGAAGTTGAAGCAGCCTAAGGCAATTTTCTTACTGGAGAAGGAGGATAAAGTGAGACTTTGCAGGTGCATTCAAGGTCTGAAATTTCCAGACGGGTATGTTTCAAACTTGAGAAGATGCGTCGAACTCAAGGAGAACAAACTGACAGGTATGAAGAGCCATGATTGTCACGTATTCATGGAGAGGTTAATTCTGATTGCATTTCGGGAATTCTTACCCCCGGTTGTTTGGGATCCATTGACCAAGCTTAGCATATTCTTCAGAGATCTTTGTTCTAGTAAGTTGCCCGTCGATCGTCTAGAAAAGTAGGAGAACGATATTACGGTAACACTGTACAAGCTCGAGAAGGTATTTTTTCCTGGATTCTTCGACTCCATGGAGCATTTGCCAATTCATCTTTCCTACGAGACATGTGTTGGTGGGCCCGTTGGTTATCGGTGGATGTACCCGTTTGAGCGACATTTGAACCACCTTAAGAGGAAGGTGAAAAACAAGGCTCGGGTCGAGGGTTCTATTTGTGAAGCCTATATTCTCGAGGAGATTACAAACTTCTGCTCGACGTATTTCAAATCTTATGTTGCTACGAATAGAACGAGGGCTCCAAGAAACGACGACGGTTATCAAGAATCTAATGATGGAATACTGAAAGTATTCAATGCGTCCGGAAAGCCTTCGGGGAAAATGAAGAAAAGATATTTGAATGACGAAGAGCTAAGGGTTGTTCATTTGTATATATTACTCAATTGTGACGAGGATAAAGTGGAGATGCTAGAGGGATAAGTAATTAATGATGAGTTTACGTCATCTCAATATAATAGTATAAGCTAATATTATTGTACTAATCGGCGGTTGTTTCGTTGTTTTTCAGCACATATAATGCTGAGTTGAGGTCGGTTAGACCCTACATAACAGACGAAGCATTAGAACAAGAAATGAGACGTCATTTTCCTTCTTGGTTGAGCGAATATATAAGCAGCCCGGTAATTACTGGCCTCTTTTAATGCAACTGCATAATAAATAACTTACTATCTCTTCTTTGGTATTCAGGTCGATCGTCTAATTTCACCCGAGATTGAATTAATTAGAACTCTTGCCAAGGGACCAATTACTTTTGTTACAATATGGCCAAGTTACTGTGTCAATGGCTTTCGGTTCAAGTCGATAAATGCTCTGATCAGAGACAGCTTCCTGGATCTTGATTCCACGAAAAATAGTTGTTTGTGTATCAAATCTTCGAACTACAAAGACGTCGATCCAGGAAATGATTTCTTTGGCATCTTGCGAGAGATTGTGGAGTTGACGTATAATTATGGCAGAGAACCTGCAAAGATCGTGTTGTTCAAGTGTGAATGGTTTGATCCGACTGAAAATCAAGGTTGGAAAATTGACAAGCATGGTCTTGTGGATATAAACTACAAGCGTAGATATCAAGGCTATGAACCATTTGTCCTAGCAACTCAAGCTCAGCTCGTGTACTTCACAGCTTATCCGAGACGGGGAGCAACGAAGTCTGAATGGTAGGCAGTATGCAAGACTAAAGCTAGAGATACTTTTGATGTTGACGAAAAAGCTTATCAGGAGGACGAGCTACCTCTTGTAACCAATATTGTTGATGTGGACTCCACGGAAGTTACGTATTACACGACACATAATGTAGAAGATGTAGAATTATCCGAAGAGGAAGATGAAGCCGACGAAGGCGAAGATGAAAGTGAAGATGAGGAGGAAGATGAGGTTGAGGAAGACGAACAAGATGATTATTCTGAAGATGATTGAGAGAGACGTACTTTCATTTTCTTATTATGTAGAGTTGGTTATTATCTAGTCTTGGTTATTATCTGAATGTACTATCTGGACTTAGATATTTCTTGTAGAATGTACTATCTGAACTTGGATGTTTCTTGTAAAATATACTATCTGGACTTAGATGTTTCTTGTAAAATGTATCATTATATGTTGTCTTGGTTATTATCTTGTCTTTGTTGTACTTTCATATTTCTAGTCTCTATTATTTGTTGTCTTTGTTGTATCTCATCATATATTGTTATCAGGCAAGACAGGTCGTCGCGGATCGTTCCGCACTTTCGGCCGACATGGGGCACGGGGTACTGATGCTGGCAGAGGACAGGGTACTCCTTCGGTACCTACTGGTGGTACTGCTAGAGGACGGGGTTCTTCTTCGGTACCTCCTACTGGTACCGGCTCTGGATCCTCGTCGTCCAGTACTCCTGTGTATCGGACAGTAGCTCCGTCCGCCACGATGCTACGGGGCATATCTCCTGGGACGAGTAGTTCCAGGCCTGAGACTGCTCCCGAGAGTAGCGTTCCTCCTCCTGATACGACGATAGAAGAAGATGAGCAGATGGAGGAGGCTGCGCCGGCGGCCGACCAGTATCAGGCAGATGATGCCTGCGCACCTCCGGAGGAGACGAGGACGGAGATCTGGGCCGACGGTACAAAGTAAGTATTTTGGTTTATTATTTTTTTCTGTGTTTATCATAAATTAACTTTTCTCATTAATATAATATGTCTGTATAGATATCGTCCCCCGTTGGTACAGAGACGTCTAGGCTAGCTCCTAAGGCAAAATTATGGGGGTCCTTGGATAAACTACTCGGATGCTCCGGACGATAGGAAGGCCTACTGGTTTGTGCGCTTCAAGGTTAAAATAGATTTGCTTTTAACATGAATCATTTGATTTATGCATATTATATATTACTGAAAAATATTTGGTTTGCGTACTCTTCTAGGATATGTTTTTCTATCCACCGTACCGGGCCGAGCTGATCGAGGGGATGTTTCCTGTTGTTGCTGCTAAGCTGATCCGCGACCCTATCAATGATCAGAAGGCTCGTGATCATGCCGGAAAGCCGATCCAAGGTTGGATCACCCCTGATCAGTGGGATGCGATGAAGGCTCGATTAAACGAGCCAAGGTACAAGAAAAAGTCCGAGAAGGCCAAGGCGGCTAGGCAGCATGCCTCGAAGTGGTGCGGTGGGTCAATTCCGTTGACGGAACATTTCCGTCGTCTGGTACGTATTTTTCTTTCAGAAATATTATTTTAATGCAAATCCGATAAATTATTACTAAGATAATATATTTAATTAAAAATAAGGAAGGTCGGTAACGTCGACATGGTGACCGTCTTCCTGGCCACCCATCGGAAGGGCGAAGCCCTTATTGACGAGAGAGCCGTGCAAGCCTATATAAGTATTACAATACTATTTGTTAGTTATAAAACTTCGTGTTAATTTTAATATAACTTAGTAAATATGCATGCAAATAAATATTCATGTAGTTAGTAATAATAAGTAATTAATTAGAAATTAGAAATCATAGAGTACTATACATACTTTCTAGGCCGAGTATCAGAGGCTTCGGGACCGGGCGGCTGCTAGTGCACCTACTGCGGGAGAGGACGGTACTTTCTCACAGCCCACTCAAGCTCCGTCAGCGGACGAGCTGTGGATTACCGCCTCTGGTGACCTTCGTAGGGGTACGTACTACGGTACGGGATCCTATGGCGCCCTAGTTGCGAGCCAGTCCTCTAGGGCATCTCCCACTAGTGTGCATGGTCCACAGCCGTCCTAGGAGTCTGCCCGAGTCCACCAGATGATGGAGTATCTCCGGGACGAGCTGCTACGACGGATTCAGGACCAGTCTCAGCACCAGTCGGATGAGCCTGCGCTTATGGCACGATTGGATGCGCTCGACCGCAGCATTATGGAGCTCCGACATGTGACTGAGCGGACAGAGCGGAGCGTCACCGATCTTAGAGCGTCGACGGAGCGCAGCGTATTGGATCTGCAGGCATCACAGATAACCATGGCCGAGAGGCTGAGATTAGCGCAGGATTCGATGGCTGATAGCAGTAATAGAATGTTATCTATCATGGATTCATACCACCAGTGACTTGCAGAGTTGGAGCGTTATCGTCCTCCGGGTGCCTTCATCGTCGTCGACTCCGCCGGCGCCATTGCCTTTTTCATCGACACCGACTCCATCGATGTCACTACCTCCTTCATCGGTATCGATTTCAAGGAGGACTATGAGCTTTTCTTATCCCTTTGTCGCGGTACGCCCTCTCCTGCTCCAGATCCCCAGTAGTCCGAGTTAGGACTGTTTGTATTGAGTGTTTGAGTACTTATTTTTTCTTTGTATTTGTTTGTGACACTTGTTTGTTGGTTGCACAGATACATTGATTATTGCTTGTGTAGACCCATGACGATTTGGATATTGGTTTATATATGTTGTGTGGACTATGGTTATTTTATGTTATTCGTTTCATTTGGATGTTAATTTACCGGTGTTGAGTGTTCCACCGAAGGGGTCGGCGAACCCAGGGATAAAATTTGCTTGTGTATTGTGTTTCAGATTAAACTGCAGGGAGAAAATGATTCTGTGGAGAAAACTGCAAACTGCAATTTATTTTTTTATATTTTTTTCAAATTTTGCGACGTCTTTCGACGTTTGCCGACGCTTTCCGACGGCGCATTGCGTCGGTAGACGTCGCTAAACTGGCATATGTTGCCAGTTTACCGACGTATAGCGACGTCAGGTTCGTCGGTATGCGGCGGTAAACGTCGGTAGACGTCGCTAAATATAATTTTATCTCATTTTTTCAGGATATACCGACGTATAGCGACATCACTAAACGTCGGTACTATATACCGACGCATAGCGACATTAGAAACGTCGGTAATTTTCCCAGGAATATCGACGTATAGCGACATCATAAACGTCGCTATTTTATCGACGAAACGACGTTAAATGTCGGTATATTACCGACGTATTTTTGTGTCGGTAAACGTCGGTGGTGGCGACGATCAGCGACGTCTTTCCAAACAGCGACTAAGGTTTCCGTGATAAGAGGAAGACGTCGCTAAATATGTCGCTACAATGGTTTAGCGACATCTTTTGGCATTTTAGCGACGTCTTTAGGCGTCGCTAAAGTGCCTTATTCTGGTAGTGCTATGAGGCACGTGTTGGTGGGCCCGTCGGTTATTGATGGATGTACCCGTTCGAGCGCCATCTAAACCACCTGAAGAGGAAGGTGAACAATAAGGCACGGGTCGAGGATTCTATTTGTGAAGCCTATGTCCTTGAGAAGATTACAAACTTTTGCTCAATGTATTTCAAGCCTCATATTGCTACAAATAGAACAAGAGTTCCGAGGAACGACGATGGAGATATAGAATATAATGATGCATTATTGAAAGTCTTCAATGCTCTTGGAAAGCCTTCTGGAAAACTGAAAAAGAGATTTGAATGATGAGGAACTAAGGGCTGCCCAGTTATATATATTACTCAACTGCGAGGATGATGAAGTGGAAAAGCTAGAGTGGTAAGTGAAAATCTTCAACGTTCAAGTAGACCATACATTGCAGATGAAGAAGTAGAAGAAGAAATGAGACTTCATTTTCCGTCTTGGTTGAATGCATATGTAAGAAGCTAGTTAGAATCTTCCTCCATTTGTATTTGCACAAGAAATAACTTAACATTGAACTTAATTTTGTATCACTACCAGAATCTGTCGAATCAACGACGTTCACAAACGTCGCTAAACCCAGTTAAAATGTCGCTAAATTTTTTTAGCGACGTTTCTAGCGACGTTATATAAACGACGAAAAAAAGCGTGTCGCTAATCGGAAAAACGTCGTAAAACGTCGCTATGGCGACGTTAATTAGCGACGTTCTTAACGTCGCTAATTCGCGACGTTATTTGCGACGTTCTCACGTGGTCTCTACTTAGCGACGCTATTTGCGACGTTAGTGTGTGGTCGCCGTTTAGCGACAGTTTAGCGACGTTTTGGCGACGATGTGCTGACATCAGATTTGGTGCCACGTGGTGCCACGTCAGCAATTTAGCGACGTTCACAAACGTCGCTACAGTTTAGCGACGCTTATTAACGTCGCTAAGTTAAAAAAACAGAATCCAGAATGCAAATAGAACTGGAGCTTGAGCCAAAATACAGAATCCAAAATACAAAATACAGAATCCAATCCCTGGGTTCGCCGACCCCCCTCGGTGGAACACTCAACACCGGTACGCACTATACATTACAGAATAGACAAAAAATATAAAGAACAAATAACATCCTCAACGAATAATATACTCAACGAACAAAGTCAATAATATCCTCAACGAACAAAGTTAATATCCTCAAATATGTACAAAGTCACTATCCTCAACGAACAAAGTTAATATCCCCAAATACGTACAAAGTAAAAAATATAAAGTACAAAGTCGGAAAATGCAAAAACAAAACTACTGATCGCCTGGAGCTGGAGCTGGAGCCGCAGGAGAAGCGCCACCAGATGATTGTCGTCGCAACGCCAGGATCGTCTGATACTCCTCCGGTGACAACAGGTGGACGAGCATGTCCTCCCGTGCACCGCCGGATGTAGACGATGCTCCCGACGTACCAGCAGATGGTCGCTCCGTAGCCATCTTCTGGAACTGCTGCATCTGTTCGACCAACCAGCAGAGAGGGAGTCACGTACCGGAGAGGGAGAAGAGTCATCGGAGAGAGTGAGAGTCGCCGGAGAGAGAGAGAGAGAGAGCGCCGGAGAGAGTGAGAGTGAGAGCGCCGGAGAGAGAGAGTGAGAGAGTAAAATGGGGAGAAATAAATCGGGGGGGATTTAATTTAATTAGAATTTAGCGACGTTAGGATGAACGTCGCTAAATTAGTCGCTATTAGCGACATCATAGCGACGTTTCGCGACGACTAACTCATGTAACTAATATACATCGTTGTCACGTCGCTATTTTTGTCGCTAGTAGCGACTGTTAGCGACGTTTCAATTAAACGTCGCTAATGTGCACAATTTAGCGACGTTATACGAACGTCGCTAAATTTACGTCGCTAATGGAGCGGATTTTAGTAGTGTATCTTCTCGTGTTTAGGTCGATCGTCCGGATGTCACCCTTGAGAATGAATCTATTAGAACCCTTGCCAAGGGACCAATTTATGCCGTCAAAATATGGCCAAGCTATTGCATGAATGGGTTTAAGTTCAAGTCAACAAATGCTCCCATCAGAGACAGCTTCCTGGATCTTGATTCCACAAAAAATAGTTGCTTGTGTTTCAAATCTTTAAACTACAAAGATGTCACTCTAGGCAATGATTTCTATGGCATCTTATGGGAGATTGTGGAATTGACGTACAATTATGGCACATAGCCTGCTAAGATCGTGTTGTTTAAAGTTGATTGGTTCGATCCGATACAAGATTAAGGATGGAAAATTGACAAGCATGGTCTTGTGGATATTAACTACCATCGTCGATACAAAGGATACGAACCATTTATCCTAGCAAGTCAAGCTCAACTCGTATATTTTACAACATATCCTAGACGGGGAACAACGAGGTACGATTGGTGGACAATATGCAAGACTAAAGCCAAAAATACCTACGACGTCGACAAAGTGGCTTATCAGGAGGACGAGCTGCCTCTTGTACCAAATACAGTTGATGTCGACTCAGCAGAATGTCCCTATTTCATGTCTAGTTGTGTAGAAGAGGTACAAGTATCCGAAGGGGAAGACGAAGGAGATGCTAGTGAAGATGAGGAGGAAGAGGATGAGGAGGAGAAGGCAAACGAAGAAGATGAATTTCAGAGGATGATTGAGAAACTGTGATTTCAATGTATTCATATTTCTGTAATCTTAAATTATGAACTGTGATCATTTATATTAGTATTCAGATTTTTGTAAACTTAAATTATGAACTCCAATGTATGCAGATATTTCTAAACTGTCATTGTATTTATTTATATTTTTAATCATATGTTATTATCAGCATGGCAGGACGACGCGGAGGCATAGCAGGACGACGCGGAGATAGGTCAGGACGAGCCGTGTCCTTAGGTGGGCAGAGAGCTCCGTTACCAGAGGATGGCTCCGGTCGTCTGACCCGAGCACTCCATTGTACCATACGGTCGCAGGTCCGGGTGGCAGTACACCTGGGACGAGCAGTTCCAGGCTTGCTGATACTCCTTCCCCTAGCCTTCCTACCGCTGATGGTAGCATGGAGGGTGGGGAGCAGGTGGAGGAGGTAGACCCTACTCCCCCCTGTGCGGATCCATAACAGAGCGACCCTCCATGCGCACCTCAGGACGAGACGAGGATGGAGATTTAGGCCGACGGTCCTACGAAGTAAGTTAAATGAGTATATATATATATATATATATATATATATATATATATATATATATATATATATATATATATATATATATATATATATTCATGAATATAATTATCGTTGTATGCAGATATCGTCCCTTGTCGGTACAGAGAGCGTTGGGCTCCTTTCTGAGGTCCAACTATGGGGGTCCGTGGATCAACTACTCGGATGCCTCGGAAGAGAGGAAGGCATTCTGGTTTGCCCACTTCAAGGTAATTAAAGATAGTTAATTTAGTAGGATTAATATAATTTTAAGCATTTTTTAGAATTTATTATTTTAATTTGTAATTCTTGTAGAGGACCTATTTTTATCCACCACACCGGGTCGAACAGATTGAGAGGCAGTTTTCTGCCGTCACCGCCAAGCTGATCCGTGATGCAATTGACGATCAGAAAGCTCGTCAGTGCTCTGGAAAGCCGATTGCTGGTTGGATCACGCCTGACCAGTGGACCGCAATGAGGGCTTGATTTGAGGAGCCCCGGTACAGAGAGCGGTCGGAGAAGGCGAAGGCGACTAGGACGAGGGTCGGAAAGTGGTGTGGTGGATCGATTCCTATGACGGAGCATTTCCGTCGTCTGGTATGTAATTTATTGCAATATTAAGATTTTATTGATAGTAGGAAAGAAAATTTTCTATTTTAATAAAGAATAAAATATAACAAACACGCAGGTACAGAGGGGTGAGGACGTAAACATGGTGACCGTCTTCCTGGCCACCCATCGGAAGGACGAGAAGCTCATCGACGAGCGGGCTACTCAGAGCTATGTAAGTACTAATTTAGATTTCGTTAATTTTAACATAACTTGAAGAATATACAGATAACCATATAGTTAATAATAATTAAATACTTTAGACGTTTATTAGGCTAATTTAGGTAAGTACTAATTTATAGAGATGCACAATTTTCTAGGACGAGTTTATTAGTCTACGTGAGCGTACGAGTGCTAGTGCACCTGCAGAGGGAGGGGTTGGTACATCGCAGCCCTCTCCGTCTCAGTCGGAGGACGAGCTCTGGAAGACCGCCGTTGGTGGTATTCATAGGGGTACGTACTACGGTACGGGGTCCTACGGCACATTTGTTGCGACGCATGCATTCAGAGCTTCCTCTGCCAGTGCGCATTCACAGCCCTCACAGGCCGAGTCGGCCCGAGTCGAGGATACCATTGCCCGCCAGATTGCTGAGCTGCGCAATGATATGCTAAGGAGGATTTCTGATCATCCAGGGTCTCAGGCGCAAGGGGACGTTGCGTCGGTCACCGCACGCTTTGACGAGCTCGAGCGCACCGTGAGGGACGTACAGGGGATGCGGGAGTCCATTCACGGCATCGTTACTAGGATAGCGGCTTACATGGAGCAATACAGTGCTAGACTGCTAGCCCTAGAGGAGATGCGGACGCACCCATCTCCAGCGGTTACATTGCCTCCTTCTCCAGCGGCTACACTGCCTCCTTCTACAGCGGTTACACTGCCTCCTCCTTCATCGTCGTCGGTGGTTCTTACACCAGAGCAGTATGCTTACCTTCTTTCCAGGAGCGGTAATGCTCCTCCTGATCAGCCGTAGTCGACATATTGTTGTGTGATGGCCCATTGTTGGGTCTTTTATGTGTTTCTACATACATTGTTATTGTATTATATTTTTTTGATACTTTGTGTTCGTGATTGTGTTTCATATTGTTTGATACTATTGTTGAATTTTTTTCAATATATTTGTGTTTTGCTATTACTATCTTCTACCGGTGTTGAGTGTTCCACCGAAGGGGTCGGCGAACCCAGGAAATTCTACGGAGGGTTGCTCCAGGGCTTGCATTGGCCAGTAAATGCTGCTGCAAATGCTGCTGTAGGTGCTGCTGCAAATGCTGTATTTTTTCCCCAAATTTAGCGACGTTTAGCGACGAAAAGAAACGTCACTAAATATGTATCGGAACGTCGCTAAATATGTGTCAACACGTCGCTGATCGTCGCTAAACGTTGCTATCGTGCTGACTGGCAAAACCGTCATTTAGCTATAGACATCGCCAATACGTCGCTATGTGTCGGTAATATAGCGACGTGCCGACGTCGCAGAACGTTGCTAATGTCCTCATATGCCAGGTCAGCATGGTTATAATGGGCGTCGCAACAACGTCGCTAGGTGATGTCGGTAAAGGCAGTCGCTGTACGTCGCTAGTAGTCGCTATATCAGCGACGCGTCTACGTCGCTAATTGTCGTCGCAATAGCGACGTACGGCGAGGTTTTGGTGTTTAGTGACTAGGTAAATCGCGACTACGTCGAAACTTCGCTAATTACGTCGCCAATTCGATTTAGCGACATATCTGCCTATTTTAGCGACGTTTTCCGGCGTCGCTGATTCGACAGATTTTGGTAGTGTGTAATGTATGGAACGACTATCTCAGCAGCGTTCATTTTATAATCGAGTCAAGCTGTAAGTCCGCGCGACAACTATCGTAATAGAGTCTTGTAAATGATGTTTATTATCAATAAAAATAAAAGTTTCTTATGTTTTAAATGCATTGTTCAATTTTTCTACGTACTCTATTAGATGTTGTGTTTCGGATAGCCTTATGAACTTGCTTTGTGCCAGAGCAACTTAGGTTCGCACGACATCATGTCCGGGGGACGACTATTGATTCTTTGGAATCGGAGCGTGACAGAGAGTGACATGGATATGTGTAGACACATGTTATTTATCAGATCTCCATAAAAGATTAGCACAAACAAGATATATTTTCTTAACAATGCTGCAGCTATTTCGGAGACCAGTCAAATAAGCCACTGTGACCACCTCAACTAATCATCCTGGCATTTAACGAAGCAAACAGAGAAGGCATATGACTAAGATTTCACTAGTTCAAGATACCAGGGGAGAGTTACGAGCTTTCAGTAATCACAAATAAGCCTACAACTCCTCATGAGGATAATGCATATAAATGTATAGAGGTAAATAAAGTATTGATATGAGATGTAATATTCAAATGTATTAATTAGGAGGGTTGATTTTTTATTTGAGTTTATGTAAGAATAAATCAAATATTTTTAAAGTAACTATGAGAAGGAGCATCCTGGAGATGCAAGCATCATCAAGATACTAATTATGACATCTTGAAACATGTCTTTGCTCATTTTCTCATATGAGATTTTTTCCAATAGGTTAAAGATTTTAATGTAAGTCACACCCACTTGGATTCCTGAAAATTTTTATTGGAATATTTTCTTTTACTATAGATTTTTTTTTTCCAAAAATGAATTTACCTTAGAAAAGTTTTTAATGTGGCAATGGTTAAGATGAACATCCAAGGTGCATAATTTGTGAATAAAACCAAATAATGAATGCCCTTATCTCTATTTACAATAATCCTTATCTTATTTTCTCTATATATATTATTAATAAAAGAAGCACATGGGTACGAGGCTACAAATATTCTCTTTCTCTTCCATTTTATGACATCTATAACAAATTTTAATTAAAATATATTAAAATTATATTTAAGCTATTTTAATATAATTTAAATTTTGATCTAATTTTTTCAATAATATAGTAGGTTTTTCATGTGAACATGACTAGTAATAATAAATTTTTTATAAAATAATAATAATAATAATAATAATAATAATAATTTTATAAAACCGAACAATATGAATTTTTTTTTTTTTTGGCACATGTGCTCTTTTTCACTAAACCCCATTGAAAACCAGTTTATCTACAAAATGCTTGATCATAAACTACATGCATACATTGCTGTACAATCCACATCCAACAATCGGACGGTCAAGATTGGAAAAAAAAAATCTCAATTTCTCCAAACTCCATTTAAATTGGAAAGAACTTCTTCCTCTTCTTCTCCTTGTGTTTGATCAATTCCTACATCCATTCTCATCATCGAAAGGTCTGTCAAATCTCCTTCTTCTTCATATTGATCAATCAGTACAATAATTTAATGGGCCATCTCTAAATTTTGGTAACAAGCTCAAATTGCCTTGCTAATGCATTCTTGTTATATGATTGGTACGTGACCAATCTTCAAACAAAAGTTAAAATTTTCATCTAGATTCTTGTTATTATGCATTAATATTTGTTGGGTAGGAGTTAATTTGGGAAATCTGGACATGGGTCTCGAGAAAGTTGGGTTCTTGGCTTATTTTTTGAGCCTTATTATTCAATTTTTCACGATTCTGATCATTAATGAAGTTCTTCTGGTTGTCAGTGGATTGTTTGAATTATAGATATTGTGCAATTAGGATTTCTGAAATATTATAATTTTAGTTGTAATGGTTAGTTTTGGAATCAGTAGATTTAGTTACTGATTTTTTTCCTATTGATCAATCAGTATAATAATTTCATGCTTCACCTCTAAAATTTGATTACGAGCTCCAATTGCATTACTAATTCCTTGTTATTATAAAATTGGTACACGATTAATCTTCAAATAAGAGCTCAATTTTCCTTCTGGATTCTTGTTATTATGCCTCAATTTTTGTTGGGTAGGAGTTAATTTGTTTAATCTGGACGTGGGTCTCAAAAAAGTTAGTTCTTGGCTCATTTTTTGAGTCATATTGATAAGTTTTTCTTGATTACTATCGTTTAAGGAGTTCTGATTATCAATGGATGGTTTGAATTACAGATATTGGGCAATTAGGTTTTATCAAATTTTATTATTTTAGTTGTAATGGTTAGATTTGAAATCAATTGATTTAGTAATTGTTTTATTTTATTTTTCCTATTGACCAATCGGTACAATAATCCAGATTGCTAATTCATTGTTCTTATATGATTGGTACGTGACTAACCTTCATATAAAAGTTAAATTTTCCATCTGGATTTTTGTTGGCATGCCGCAGTTTTTGTTGGGTACGAGTTAGTTTGTGAAATCCTGACATGGGTCTCGAAAAAGTTGAGTTCCTGGCTCATTTTTTTGAGTCATATTGACTCAAATTTTCGATTACAATCATTAATGAAGTTCTGATTGTCAGTGGGTGGGTGGTTTGAATTATTGATATTCGGCAATTGGGATTTATCAAATATAATTATTTTAGTTGTAATGGTTAGATTTGGAATCAATTGATTTATTTAATGATTTTAAATTTTCTTTTAAATTTGTTTTCTTGTCAGGATTTGGATTTTGTGTTTTTGTACGATCACTGTAATAATGAGATTCCGAAAGGGGAACAAGGTGGAGGTATTGAACAAGAGGGAGCTGCCCTATGGCTCCTGGAATGTAGCAGAAATACTCTCTGGCAATGGACATACCTATTGCGTTAGGTATGATCATCACTTGCCGGAAATTGGTTCAAGAACGGAGAGGGTTCCGAGGAAGGCTATTAGGCCCTTCCCTCCTCCGATGCAGGGTACAAGGAGTTGGGTTTCCAACGATATTGTTGAGGTATTAGAGGGTAACTCTTGGAAGCCTGCGGAGGTGTCGAGGGTGGTCGATGGCGGGGATTACTTGTTCGTTACACTTCTTGGATCTTCGAGGGAATTTAGAGTCCATGTGTCGGAGCTCAGGTTGCGACAAGCTTGGGAAGACGATGAGTGGGTTGTGCTTGGGAAGGTAATATCATCTTGTTATGTTGTATTATAGTCTTTTTGTTCTGGTGATAGTTTAATTTCACCTAGCGCGATGATGATGCTTGACGTTTGCATCCTGGAGAATGCTCGTTACAGTTGCGAAGACAGCCTCTCAGAAATGGGAGATGCTTTATTTCACTACATTGACTGCATTATCATTCTATGATACAAATAATATTTTAATTGCTATAGATTTCTATCCATTTGCTTTTGACAGTATCAGTTAATGAGAAAAGAAATGCCTTTCTTAGATGGCAATTTTGTAACCGCACGTGCACGCCCAGCTTACTGACATGTAGGCCAGGTGCTATGGATGCCTGATTCGAGATTGTTGCCCTCACACACATGTCAGCGAGATAGGCGCACAGGACATTACATATCACCAATTAGGAAAATTATTTCTCTAATGGGAAAGCTTCCCTGGAAATACCATTTTGATTATGGTTGCTGATGATCTCATTATCTGCTTACAGGAGTCTCGGAAAGGTAATGATGCAATGTTAATCCTGTCAGAGATAGGGAAGTTCAGCCAATGTCATCCGGTGGTGAAAAAATGTAGAGGTGATGGCAAATTTCTTGGTAAAAGCGACAATTGTTTTATGGAAACTTACCAGCATCCCTCGAGTGGTATGAAGAAACGACGACATTTCAGCTCACCTCATATTGAGACACATTGTGAAACTGGCAGAAAAACGCTAGCGACCAAGAAAAAGGGCAAACGCCAAAGACTAGCTTTGGCACATTCATCTCGATTGCCAGGAAAAGTAGATTCTGTTGCTTCACCACAAATAAAGATTGGTGAAAAATACATGCATGCTTCCTTGAACAATAACATGACTGAGTTGCCCGAATTAGGGACGGCATGGGGAAATCTGGCAGATGAAACCATCTTCTTCTCAGTAGGAAGTTTAGAAGTGAGTGATTCTGAGAGTCTTTCATCTTCTGTTGGGAGTTCCAGTCCTAGTTATGGTCCCTATAGGTCATCAAACCATCCTAACGCTTTACCAGCTCAAGATACGGACCTTCCTTTTGATGATGAAACTCCATCTGGATCAGGAGGAAAACCTTCTCCTGCAAAAGATGGGTTACAAAGTGAACTTCATCAATTGGAATTAAATGCGTATCACTCCACCATGGTGGCACTTTATGCATCTGGGCCCTTAAGTTGGGAGCGAGAAGATCTGTTGACCAACCTCCGCCTAATGCTTCACATAACAAATGATGAACACTTACTGGAGTTGAGGCATTTAGCGAGTATCAAAAGTGATTCAGCTTAATACAAGCAATTTACTGGTGGTAAAATTTACTGTTACTACACATCATTTGTCTGTTCAAAGTTTTCCATGGAATGTAATGACGGTACTATACTTTCATCTACTTCTTTAATCTTCAATATTGATATTTAGAGTTAAAGGCTGTGAATTACTGTGACATCTTTGTAAATCTTCCGTCAATCAAATATCTTGCATCAAATTTTTCTACTACATTCATCGAAGTTTGATCTTATTATATTTTTCTACGGAGAAATCAACTTTGAACTTGCAACATTTCTTACAAGTCATGTTAAAATTCTTTGAAAATTTTGCTTAATAAACTCTAGTGAAAGGAAATATTGTGAAAGAATGTCTTCTGGCACCAAGTAAATTATATACCTCAAGGATATTATCCTCATCCTTGTACTGGTTTGTGAATATTGTAAAAGAAGTACTTGTGATACTGCATAAAGAATGCTTGCATAATAGATGGTATGTGATGGGTAATGAAGAAAGTTCCATAGCAGTATTGTATGGTCTATATTATGGCAGATAATATCATTTTAAATCATCATTTTGTGTAGGTGTTTGTAGTTTTGTCCAATAGGCTTGTGATAAAATAACCGTCTTACTTCATGATTATCTTAATTTTGATTCTAATATGTTTTCAGATTATAAGAGTAAGAGATTGGAAACCCTTGAGTTTGAGCAGTATCTCCATGCTTTTTGTTAGTATGGTTGATGTTCTAGAATAAATTTACATGTTGTCAAGTTTTTCCCTATCAGTGGCTATATATTTGATTGTTATCATGCACTTCTCAGGGCCAAAGTTGGAGGCCTTTAATAAAGTGTACTTATTTGGTCCAAAATGCTGGTGAGCGTTGTCACTTAAAAGGATCTCTCTCTATGTTAGGTCTATTAGTACCATTTGACCATATTTCCTATAAAAATATATGGTCCTAGAGAATGTCAGGGAACAAGTAAAATGTGCAGTGGATTTGGCATCTGAAAGAAAAAAAGGTATGTGAAATGTATGTTACAGCTTTGTGTTATCTTTCCTTAGACTCTGGGTTCTTGTTTAATCCTAGAGACACTTCCCAGGAGTGATTTCTGAAAAAGTTTCTTTGTGCATAATTATTTTAAAGGAATTATAAATTGTTCACATGACGGGCTTAATGGCAGACTGTAGCAACTATGAATGTGATTGTGTCAAGTGTGTCATTACTTATGTCGCACGAAAACGACCATGGATACGGTAAGGACACGATACGGGATGCATACATTTTCAAATAGATAAAAATAAGTAGTCACCTATGTTTCATGAATATGAAGACGGATATGGTTACACCATTTTGCTGTGTCCATGCAACATAGGTTGTTATACTTTGTTAAATATGATGAAAACAGATTACCTATGAGCGTCGAACCCTTTCTTATCTATATAATCTCTAAGTACTAGAATCTAATATACCTCTCCAGTAGTAGATTCTAATACACCTGTCCAGCATACGATTTAGAAAAGAAACTACTATATGATAAATGCTTTAGTAACTTCTCCAAGTTTCACTTACTTTGATCACTTTGATCACTTCGATCACACACTTATTGTTGAAACATAAATCAAAAATGAAGTTGAAAGATGCTTTTGTTAATTGCACTATATTTAATTTGCCATTTTTTAGTTTGATAGTTTTCCTTGATATTTTCTCTTGTTGGGTCTCGGGTAAGGTAAATTCTAGATACCTTCCATCAGAATGACCACTTAGAACACCATTATTAACCTAAAGCAGTTGTTTCCCGTCGTGTATCCCATCAATTGTAGTCCATGTTGCACGTATACGGCAAAATGGTGTACGTATCCGTATCGTGTGCATACCAGTATACGTGTCCCTGTTTTGTGCAACATAGGTGACTACCTTATGTACCTATTTGAAAATGTCCATATCCCGTACCCACATCATGTCCTTATCTGTACCCGTGTCCGTTTCGTGCAACATAGATTGTACTAGAGAAGTTCTAAAGTCGAGAGGGATGAGAAGGCTAGTAACTTTGTACAAAGGTATTCATATTGCATAAATACATTAATTCCTTTGTTAATATCGACTTCTACACCTTAACCTACTCTTGTCAACATGCACATACCAAGTGATGTAAGGAGAGAAAGTACTTTGTTCCTCGTATATACATAAACAGAGAAAATAATATTATTACACGATTACTGATTGGCATTAGTTACATGATATAAGTCAATCTACTTTAGTTCAACTTTTTAAGAAATTGCATATAATTTTCTCCAAAACCCTTGTGTGTCCTATTAAAGTTTCTGTTTTTCATGGTGACAAACTTGTGGAAATTTCCTCTTCCGTTATCTTCTCTGCCCAGTTTATTTCAAGGTCCTAATTTAATTTACCTTATTACATTGATTGTCCCTTTCTACCTGTATTTACTTTTGATTCTACAGGACATGTAACACCACTTTTATATCTCTGCTCCGTAGTTTAGTTGTTCTCTTTTATCAAACTTATATTCTATCCTTAACAACGCGGGGAATGATCAGCCTTCCACTGTTTATATCTCGAAAGCTTTATTATATCCATGCTTCCAACTCAAGTTTCGTTATTTTCGTCATATGTTGGTCCAGTATAAGAAGCCTATCATGATTTATGCCACATGTTGCTCAATAATTGTTACTATACATTTTTTTAATTATTTTTTTCATCCTGTTTGTGAAACTGCAATGCTGCTGATTTTTTATTATTATTAACAGTTATCATTAAGTTGTCTTGAGATAATACTGATTCTGAAATTATGTCCAGCCTAGACTGGAATGGAGTTTCTTTAAGATGTGCCCTTTCCGTCTTTGGGACTCAAAGTAAAATAATCAAGAAAAAGAAGGCAAAGTTGAAACTCGTATCAAGTGGAATACATAGCAATATAGATCCTCTGTACAATGTGCAGGAATCAGGATGCCGTCTAATTGTATTCTGAGGAGAACAAACAACTAGGACATGCTAATAAATATTATCAATATGATTAATGGCTATCTAGTATATCAGTATCGGGTTAAACATTACACTAGTTATAGATAGCCATGATCTGTGCTTGACTCAATTCTCAAGCTAAGTTATTGTGCTACTTGTGCAACATGTATCTCCAATCATCGACCTCGGGCAGGTGGTATGTGATCATGTAAATTGGGATTAGTTTCTTGTGGCAAGTATTATACAATGTATATGTTGTATGCTAAACATCTTGGGGAAAAAAAATCAATGCACTTGGGAGTAGTAAAGATTGTCTCCTGGTTCCCATTTAGGAATAATTTACTTGTGGATTTTTACGGCCATTGGTTTCAACTATTCATTAAGTGTTCTTTATACTGAAACGGAAACATGTATTGCTCATTCCATCTTTGACTTTGAGGAAATGCTTTAATAAATCAGGGACTTATCATATTTGAATACACTTTGGAATTATGTAAGGTTTTCACAATCCTAATAATTATTTCTCTTTCTTCATTATTGCTTTCATATATATATATATATATATATATATATATATATATATATATATATATAATATATATATATATATATATATATATATATTTTTTTTTTTGGAAAAAGGGTAAATTTTATTCCAAAAGAGAAACAATAATCTTACAACATACAATCAAAGTGGGACTCCCACTCATCAATCTCCCATAGCATTTACATCAAAATCGATGTTATGGAGAATGCCTACCGGAGGGGTGACCAGCCCCTCAAATATCCGACGATTTCGTTCCCGCCATACATGCCAGACTGAAGCAGCCAGACGAACTCTGGCGGTCCGGAACCAGTCCTGCCCTCGACCCCTGTTATCCCGGAGCACCGTGATGATGTCCCCAACTCCCTTCCCGGAGGCGTACACTCCCAACACTCTACTCTGCTCCGACCAGATCTCCCATGCCAGTGCGCACTCGAAAAAAATATGCTTAATAGATTCCTGCTCCATACAGCATAGCACACACTTGGGATCCGGAACCGGCACTCCAAACGAACTCAGGTGATCCCTCGTCAAAAGGCGGCCCAGGAGAAGCTTGTAGACACAGAGCTGTATCTTCATGGCCAGACCCTTGCACCAAATGAACTCGTAGTCAGGACTCTGAGGGAAGGTGCGCCGAATGAGGTTGTAGCAGCTCCGGAATTGGAACTCCCCAGTTCCCGGAGTAGCTTCTGACGGCTCCCAAATCCACCGATCAGCCGGCAAAGCTAGATCAATGACAATAGTACTAATGATCTCACCCAGCTCCTCAGTAAACCGATATGACTCCGCCCTCCACTCTCCATCGCGTATGATGCGACTACACTTCAGACCACGCCTGTCCTCCTGATGTGTCGGGGCTCCCCTGATGTCCAAAAGCGAACGCCGATCTATCCAAGGATCCCGCCATAGGTCTGTTCCAGACCCATCCTTCATGACCTTCCGGATTGCAGTCTTGAGCACCCCCCTGTGTCGCAGGACAGTCTTGAACGTCACTGAGTGATTGTTGTCAGTAGCACACGTCCAAAAGTTGTCCTGCTTCACGTATCTGCTGTGCATCCAGTCCGCCCAGAGGGACCCTCTGTTGATGAATCTCCAAGCCAGCTTAAGCGCGGAGGCCTCCCTGATCTCCAGCAACGGCCTGAGCCCCACTCCTCCCTCCTTCCTGGGTCGACAGAGCTGCTCCCAGGAGATCGCATGCATACCCCCCTCCAAACGAAATCTGCACATAGCCGCTCCACTTTTCGAATAGTGGCAACAGGGAGGAGGATGGACTGTAGCCAGAAATGGGTCACAGCCGAAATCACCGATCGTACCAGCTCAATGCGTCCGCCAAATGACAAACCAGCGGCTTGCCAACCTTCCACTCTCCTCTGGACATACTCCACCAGACTATGGCAGTCCTGATCCCGCGCATAGTTGACTGTGAGAGGAACTCCTAAGTATCGCACCGGAAGCTCACTCCTCGCGATACCCAGCACAGCAGACCTCTCCTCCTTCTGGGAACATAGGGAGCTGAAGTAAACCCGACTCTTATCCCTGTTCATCTGGAGGCCTGAGAGGGAATTCAATTCTTCCATAATCGTCGCAAGTGTCTGCAAACCCTTCGTCGATGGCTGGATGAACACCAAGAGATCATCTGCATATATAAGGTGGGTAACTGGGGGATCCACCCTCCGAAACAAAGGAACCAACCTCCCCCGGTGCACTGCCAGGTCCATCATGCATGTGAAGTATTCCATAACAAGCGTGAACAGGTAAGGGGACAAGGGGTCACCTTGCCTAAGCCCACGATTGCTCTGGAAGTACCCATAAGAAACGCCCTGGATGAGGACAGAGAAAGTAGGAGACGTGATGCACTCCCGGATCAAAGCAACCCAGTGATCCGCGAATCCCATGGCGTTCATCAGATGACAGAGGAAGTCTCGATTTACCATGTCATACGCCTTCCTCAGGTCCAGTTTCACACATGCCTTTTCCCCTCCGGGTTTGTTAAAGCCTCTCACCATCTCATGCGCCAGGAGGCTGTGCTCAGCAATCGACCTCCCCTTGATGAATGCAGCCTGATTCGGAGATACCAAGTCCTGCATGATCCCCTCCATCCGTCGGCACATAAGGTGCGTAATTATCTTATATAGATAATTACAACACGCAATAGGTCTGAAGTCCGCCAGTGCTGTCGCTCCCTCCTTCTTCGGTACCAAGGTCAGAAAAGTGTGATTAAGCTCTTTCAGAAGCTTTCCATTGGTGAAGAATTCCTGCACCATCTACAAGACCTGATGCTTCAGCATGTCCCAGTGGCGTTTGAAGAAGCCGCTGCTAAAACCATCCGGTCCAGGAGCCTTGTTGGAATCCGCCATCTTGACAATAGATTCTACCTCCTCCAAAGTAACGGGAGGAAGAAGAATGTTATTCCCATACAGAGTCACCAATCTCTTCGTAACAACCTCTGGAAACACAGACAGGTAATCAGTCTGAAAATATAACTCAGAATAGTACCTGACAGCCTCGCCCTGGATCTCAGCCGGCGTCCCCACCAGAATGCCATCCGCGTTAAGAAGCTGGGAAATGTGATTCCTATGCTGTCTTGTACGGATAATATCATAGAAGAACTTGGAACATCGGTCGCCATCCTTGAGCCAGGAACATTTGGCACGCTGAGCCGTGTTATCTCCTTCTGTAGCCTCAGGATGTTGACTTCTTCGATCAGCTCCTTCTCTCTAGCCGCAAGGTCCCCATTAAGCATGTCAGCCTGCATGTTCTGCTGGATGGCCCGCAACTCCACCTCCTTATCTTCCAAGGTAGACTTGGGCAACCCCTTCATCCAACTCCGAATAGCCTTCTTCGTGGCCTTGAGACGGCGAACTAAGCGGAACTGGGCCGTCCCCTCCTGACAACTAGTAAGCCCCTTCGAGACAGCCTCCAGGTAACCCTTCGACAGAAACAAACTGTTATTGTACCTAAAAGGGCGAGACTTCCCCGGAGACCGAGAAGTGAAGCCAACCATGATAGGGGAATGATCGCTCGTCCCAGCAGCCAGACCCTCCGCTGAAGAGTTTAGGAAGTGCCGGAACCACTCTCCATTGCCCAGAGCTCGATCCAGCTGACATGCAACCCTGTTACGGGTAGCTTTGTTGTGCCAAGTCCAGATGAATCCTGAGCGAGACCCTGGAGTCCCGCATGGAGGAGGCGTCTTTGGAAATCATACAGAATAGAATCTGGAACTGGGCGACCACCCACCTTCTCCCCTCGGTGCAGAAGGGCATTGAAGTCCCCGATCAGAAGAAGTGGGAGGCACGACGAATCAGCAGCAGCGGCAACACGGAAGATGTCGCTCCACAGGGTCTCCCGTCTCCTTCTGTCATTGTGGCCGTAAACCGCCCCCAGCAAGAACCGAAAGCCACCCTTATTGAAGAAGGAGATGGCAATCAGTTGCTCCGTCATCAAGATAAGGTCACCGTCCCAGCTCTTCGAGTCCCAACGAACCCAAATCCTGGCTATATCACATAGAGCCAGGTTGTGCAGTTGGGCCCAATGAGATGGGTCCGCCGAGCAAGAGTCTTTTCACCTTTGATCTTAGATTCTAAAAGAACAGAAATGTCACATTTCTCCCTGTGAAGCACCCCACAAATCTCTCTCCACCTCCCTAGCGAGCACGCCCCCCTCACATTCCAGGCGATGATAGCCATTAATTAATGAGAGGATGAGTCCCTCGAAAGAACACCCGGATCGGCACCTGGGGAATGTGCCACATCCGTCGCTAAAATATCCTCCTCCATCCCCGTCGGAATGGCCTGCTGGGGAGCAACCTGAGAGAGCACCAACGCCCAGGCAAGATTATCAACACACACCGCCTCCTCTCTGTCAGTAGGATCCCCCCCTCCCTGGAGGGTCCGTCCCTCAACGACCCGACAGCACGTCTCTTCCTACAGTAAACTTGCCCCTCAGCCGAGCCGTCACCTCCTCGCGCCTCAATCCCCGACTCCACCATGCCTCTAGTAACTATACTACTCTGCCCCGGGCAGGTGGTCAACGCCCCGCACGTGGGAGCAAGCTGAGTGGAGACAATGAGGCTCATCCCACCATCGCTATCTGTATGAGTAACCTCCCCCACCAAGACCTCCTGTCCACTGTCATCTCTGAAATCCATGTCGCAGGGAGAGTCTGGTGCCCCACTCAGGGGAGTAGTAGGCTCCACCTGAGGACCGACCGCCGAACAAGCACTGGTCAGATGCCCGAAACAGGAACAACGTGAACAGGTAGGTGGAACCCATTCGTATTCCACCTTCTGGGTAAGCACCTCACCAGAAGGGATCTCATACTCCACCAACTCTGGTAGTTCCCCCAGCTCGAATCTCCACAAAAATTCTGGCGTACATCAACCTCGACCGAAAGGCAGTAGCTTCGTCTGCCTTGATCGGGGTACCCACCAAGCTCTCCAGCCGCATCAGCAAAGGAATACTCCAAAACCGGACAGGGAACTCAGGGAAGCGAATCCATACAGGGATGGCATTCAGAACTTTCTGCTCACATCGAAGCTCCGGGGTCCACTCCTTAAGGATGATAAGCCTGCCGTCGAACGTCCAGGGACCGCCTTGGAGGATCCTAGCGACATCCTCCGCAAGTCCGAACTTCACATAATAGAAGCCGTTCTCGCGGGCAAAGAACTCCATACTCCCCTTAGGCTGCCAGACCCGCGCTGTATAACCCCGGATCTGTCCGTAAAAAGGCTTGTTGCCTAGGACATACAGAACGAGGGTATTCTTCCAGTATGCCGTCACCTTCTCTATCTCCTCTGCAGGGAAAGAGGCCCGGAGACCCCTCCATGCCTTGATCGGCGGCACGTACTCCATCGATGTGGGGCTTTTCGGCCACATAGGCTTGCAGATATCTGCCCAGGACCGTCCAGCAGGTCGAGTAGATATCCCATGAGGCCTGGGGGCTACCTCCGGACGGGGGGACCCAGATCCCTGAACACCAAGGTCCACCACCTTACTCTTTCCCTTGTCCGCCACGGTCGCCTTTGGCCGCCAGCCCACCGATCTCCCAGCAGACACCACAGAACCACGGGCCATTGGCCGCGCCCCTGACCCGCTCTGTCGACTGTCCGCAGGACGGCGATCCCTAATATGACCCTGTCCTTCTCCTGTTTTTCCTCCGATCTTCGCCACGCGACGGCGCGTAATCGTCGTCCATCCTCCTCCCTCCGTCTGGTTCCCCTGAGATCCAGAACCTGCTCCGAATTTGAAATTAGGGACGAAGATGCCCCCCCGCAGGATTCGATCCCCTTCCATCAACGGAACCGACCCCCACCCCCCCCCCCCCCCCCCCCCCCCCCGGCCACCTTAGGGAGGCCGCCCGACCCCCCTACCTTCGTTCCCGCGCTCGACGCCGAACCGGAGGGTCCGCCCGAACCCCCCTTTTGTGCTGCCCCCCTCCCCCACCGCCTGGGGGGGCGCCGCCGCTCGCCGTCAGTCCAGGACTGCTCGCCGCCGGTCCAGAGAGTCCCCCCCCCCCCCCCCCCCGTGCTCCCCCCCCCCCCCCCCCCACCGTCTGGGGGGGGGGGGGCGCTGCCGCGCTCGCCTAGACGGGGGGGGGGGTCCGCCCGACCCCCCCACTCAGCCCTCCAGTGTGGGCTTGATATGCATAATTGCCTTTGGTTTGCATAATATCAGATTAAGTGCAAGTCTTTAGGTTAGTATTTATGTTCTTATGACATATGGGTGAAATGGCATTCTCGTCATGATTTTTCGTGGTTGCTTTCATTCAAGACATCTGAAGGAGCTAGTCCTTATCAATGGCTAAAGCACCATACTTCTTTTTGAGCCTTTCTTCATTTTAGCGATAACCTCAGTAGCGCTCGCCTTGGGGACCGGATTGCTACCAGAGAGAGGAATGACTATAGGCATGTAACTTGCTTTTTACCCTTTCTTTGCCCCTTGGTTCGCTAGCTGACTTTCCTGCCCTAATATGCAGGGCTAAAACATGGCATTGAGCATGCTTCAATCCCGTAAGTGTTAATTATTCATTTGTGCTATTGGTCTAAGGAGTTAGTATGGGATGGTTCATCAACTTCTACTGAAGAAAGAATAGAAGGGCACCAACTATCCATTTTATTCCTATTCCATTTAATCTGACTACAGTATTTGATAGGGAAGATATTATAAGAACATTCTTACCAACTGAGATTTGAGTTGATCTTATGAATACTACACTCAATGCTTCATCAGGTTTTAAATGAATCTCCATTAAAGGAGCACGACGCCATTACGTTGCTTCTTAGATTTACAATGTTCACAACTCTTATTGTTTTTAGGGATTGTTATTCGTTCACTTTTTGGTTTAATGTGTCATATAGATAAATGCAATTCCCGTTGTTTTTTAGATTTACAATGTGCACAACTCTTACTGTGTTTGGGGATTGTTGTTCTTTCACTCTTTGGCTTAATGTCTCATAGAGATGAATGCAATTCCCGATGTTTCTTAGATTTACAATGTTCACAAATCACTGTTTTTAGAGATGAATGCAATTTCCAACAACAAATTGTATCATCTTACTCTTCGTCTAGGCTCTTTATTGTTCAGAAAAACTTGGAGGGTGCTCCTTGGTTGCATGAGCTTAAAGAGCATATCCATAAGGTAGGTTTATATACTTACCAACTGGCTCCCTAGGTTCTATGTCATATTCCTCTCATGATTGGCTGTTGGAGTGGGTGGGGTTCCCAACCTATGTGGAGAATACCCCGGAGAGCGACGAGCGCCATCCATGTGTCGGAGAAGCTCTGGGAGTGCATAGATCCTATTTTGGAACATATATGGTAAGAAAATATATGATTGGATTTTCATATTTACTTTGATCATATATTTATGATTGGACCCTTCATATAGTAGCTTTCCATATAATTGGACTTCCAATTATGGCAAGCCAATTATGATTGGATTTCCATTAAATATATGATTGATGCATATTGGAAGTTTCCATATATATTGGCCTTCCATGTATGGATTACCAAGGACTTATAAAAGGGTGATGCATGCCAGTTGAAAATTATCTCAAAACAAGAGTGCTTTACAATCTTTGAGAGAGGATTAAGGACTATTGTGAAGGAGAGATTGCTTCGAATAATTTTTTCGGCATCTCTTGTTCTTCGGAGTCCGCAATCAAATTTTTTTTTTCTTTCAAGTGAGTTGTGGTGATCCGTGTTGGATCGGGAGGAGCTTGTAGAGGGTGTATTCTCTTTATTCCATTAGTGGAGGTTCTTCAGGTTTGGACTCCGATCGTCCCGTGGTTTTTTCCGCAAGGGTTTTCCACGTCAAAAATCTTTGTGTCTGCGATTATATTTGGCATTTTTGGTTTGTGTGCTTTTGCTCGGTTCTCTCGTAGGACTTTCTGGTTTGGGGGAACGGTTTTCGCACTTCGTTCCCAACAGAGTGGTATCAGAGCTTTGGGTTCAAAGAAGTGTCAGGAGTTGACAGTCAAACCAGGAAGCAGAGATGGACGCGAAGCCGGTGCGCATGGTGAACCTGAACGGTACCAACTATCATTATTGGCGGAGCAAGATGAATGATTTGTTGTTCGTCAAGAAGCTGCATCTTCCACTATTTGCATTCGAGAAGCCCAGTGACAAATCCGATGAGGACTGGAACTTCGAGCATATACATGTGTGTGGGTACATGCAGCAGTTCGTTGACGAGAACGTGTACAACCACGTTGCCAATATTGAGCACGCGAAGACGTTATGGGATAAGCTGAAATCTTTGTACGCGAAGAAGACCGGGATAAACAAGCTGTTCCTGATCCGGACGATGATGGGTCTGCGGTACAAAGATGGGACATCCATTACGGATCACTTGAATGAGTTCCAAGGCGTGGTGGACCAGCTATCTTCGATGGGAGTCAAGTTCGACGACGAGGTTCAAGGACTTTGGTTGCTATGTACATTGCCAGACTCGTGGGAGACCGTACGAGTATCTATGATCGCTTCTGCTCCGGAAGACGTGGTTAGTATGGAGTTTGCCAAGAGCGGGGTACTGAATGAAGAGATGCGGAGACGTTCTCAGGGCACTTCATCCACATCCCATCACTCAGATGCACTAGTTTCAGAGAGCCGCGGAAGGGACAAAAGCAGGGGTCCAGGTGGTAGTAGAGACAAAAGTAGACAAAAGTCTAAGGGTCGGTACGAGGACTCGGAGTGTTACCACTGTGCCAAGAAGGGCCACATCAAGCGAAACTGTTTCGCTTGGAAGAGAGAGAAGAAGGGCGACAGGGGGAAGCAAGATGAGAACACTACAGCGGCGGCTTCGATACATGGAGGCGATGTGATCGTCGTAGGTGATGAGGTTATCACAAACCTCGCCTGCGATGACAATTCTTGGCTGGTGGACTCAGGTGCTTCAGCGCATGTATCTCACAACAGGGCACTATTTGTCACTTACACGACAGGTGACTGTGGAGTGTTGAAGATAGGCAATGGAGATGTGTCAAAGGCGGTTGCCGTTGGAGATGTGCATTTGAGGACGAAGACGGGTGCAATTCTTGTTCTCAAAGATGTTCGTCATGTCCCTGATATCCGTTTCAACCTGGTGTCGGTTGGAAGGTTGGATGATGAGGGATTCTTCAGTCTCTTCGGAAATAGTCAGTGGAAGCTTTCCAAAGGTTCGATGGTGATTGCCAGAGGAAGCAAGAAGTCCGGTCTCTACTATATGGAGGGGAGCGCACAGGGATCACAGGAGGTGAACGCCGTCAGTGATGCGTCTACCGAGTTGTGGCACAGGCGGCTCGGGCATATCAGCGAGAAGGGGATGAGCTACTTGGTGAACAGGAAGGTGATTCCAGGGCTCAAGTCTACAAAGTTGGAGAAGTGCACGCACTGCTTAGCTGAGAAGCAAAATAGGGTGTCTTTCCAAAGTCACCCAAGTTCAAGGAAGCCGGCATTGCTCGAGTTGATTCACTCGGATGTTTGCGGTCCTATGAAGGTAAAATCTATTGGCGGTGCTTCTTACTTTGTAACTTTTATTGATTACTGTTCCAAGAAGGTTTAGGACTATGTCTTAAAGACCAATGATCAGGTGCTGCCTACTTTCAAAGAGTTTCAGGCCTCTGTTGAAAGAGATACGGACAAGAAGTTATTGTGTGTTCGGTCCGACAATGGCGGCGAATATATCGGTCCCTTTGATGCTTATTGCAGAGAGCAAGGGATACGACACCAGAAGACTCCGCCCAAGACACCTCAGCTCAATGGTGTAGCGGAGCGCATGAACAGGACGCTGATGGAGAGGGTGCGGTATTTGCTGTCAGAAGCAAACTTGTCGGGCAGTTATTGGGGTGAGGCTCTTCTCACAGCTGCTTATGTTATTAATTTATTTCCTAGTGCTCCTTTGCAGGGTGATGTGCCTGACAAAGTATGGTACGGAAAAGAGCCGTCATACAATCACCTGCGAGTGTTTGGCTGTAAGGCCTTCGTGAATGTACCGAAGGACGAGAGGACCAAACTTGAGCCGAAGACGAGGCGATGCGTCTTTGTCGGCTACGGTCGGGATGAGTTTGGCTATAGACTCTACGACCCGGTGGGAAGAAAGCTCTACAGAAGCAGGGACGTGGTATTCGTCGAGGATCAGACCATGACCAACACTCAGGATTCCGAGACGCCTTCTGAGGCTGAGGAATTGTCTGAGTTAGAGTCATTTCGCTTCGAGCAGTTTCCAGAGGACATCGCAGAGGATCCAATTATGGGGGAGCCAGTACATGGAGTTGCTTCCAACCTTGATCACCAGTCTGCTGATAGTGGTCAGGGTGTCCCTCAGGAGGATGAGCATGCCGGGGAGGCGGTTCCTGAAGAGGAGGAGGCTGTTGGTATACTGAGAAGGAGCAACAGAGAGCATCGACCATCTACGAGATACTCACCGGGTGAGTATGTGCTATTGACTGACGGGGGAGAGCCCGAAAGTTTTGCAGAGGCTATGGAAGACGAACACAGGCAGGAGTGGATGGAGGCTATGCAGGAGGAGATGAGTTCCTTACACGCCAATTCCACTTATGAGCTGGTGCGGTTGCCAAAGGGTAAGAAGGTTTTGAAGAATCGATGGGTGTTTAGAGTGAAGCAGACAGATGATGCTACTCGCCCTCGATACAAAGCGATGCTGGTAGTTAAAGGCTACGGTCAGCGGAAAGGCGTAGATTATGATGAGATCTTTTCGTCTGTCGTCAAGCATTCGTCTATTCGGATGGTGCTAGCATTGGCAGCCAGTCTCGACTTGGAGGTCGAGCAGATGGACGTGAAGACGGCATTCCTCCACGGTGATCTTGAGGAGGAGTTATACATGGAGCAGCCAGAGGGATTCTGTGAGAAGGGCAAGTCACATTTGGTCTGCCGGTTGAGGAAGAGCTTGTATGGTCTGAAGCAGGCTCCGAGACAGTGGTACAGGAAGATCGAGTCATTTATGGGAGAGCATGGCTATGCACGGACGACGTTGGATCACTGTGTATTTGTGAGGTATTTTGTCGAGGATGATTTCATCATTTTATTGTTCTATGTTGATGACATGCTATTAGTGGGTCGGAATGCCACTAGGATAGCGGAGTTGAAGCGCCAACTGGGCGTGGCCTTCTCTATGAAGGATTTGGGTGCGGCAAAGACTATTCTTGGGATGGAGATCAGCCGAGAGAGAGAGAGAGAGTCCAAGCTGCTACACTTGTCCCAAAAGAAGTACATTCACCGAGTACTTCAGCGTTTCGGGATGGACGGATCGAAGAAAGTGAGTTGCCCCCTTGCGGCTCACTTTAAGTTCACTGAGGAGCAGTGTCCATCTACCGAGGACGAAAAAGAAGATATGGAGCGGGTTCCATATGCCTCAGCTGTGGGAAGTCTTATGTATGCTATGGTGTATACGAGGTCAGACATCGCTCATGCAGTTGGCACAGTTAGCAGGTACCTTTCAAATCCTGGAAGGGTACATTGGAGTGCGGTCAAGTGGATTCTACGATACCTTCAGGGCACTACTGATTGGAGACTTTCTTTTGGTGGTGACGAGCCGAAGCTGGTTGGGTATACCGACGCTGATATGGCTAGAGATGTAGACACGAGACGATCGACTTCGGGCTATGTGATGATATTTGATGGAGGAGCGGTATCGTGGCAGTCGCGGTTGCAGAAGTGTGTTGCCTTGTCGACGACAGAGGCAGAGTACATTGCGGCGACGGAGGCTTGCGAGGAGTTGCTGTGGTTGAAAAAGCTGTTGCAGAAAATGGGGCTGAAGCAAGCGCAGTATACTTTGCTTTGCGATAGCCAGAGTACCATTCACCTTGTGAAGAACCAGACATTTCATAGTCGGTCCAAGCACATTGAGACTCGGTAACATTGGATACGAGATGTGGTTGAGAAGAAGGACGTGATGGTTGAGAAGGTCCATACTGATGACAATGGAGCGAACATGCTCACGAAGGTTCTACCAAGGGAAAAGTTTGAGTACTGCAGGCGGATCGTCGGGATGACGAGTTCCTCCACCTAGTTGTGAAGGGGGAGATTTGTTGGAGTGGGTGGGGTTCCCAACCTATGTGGAGAATACCCCGGAGAGCGACGAGCGCCATCCGTGTGTCGGAGAAGCTCGGGGAGTGCATGGATCCTATTTTGGAACATATATGGTAAGGAAATATATGATTGGATTTTCATATTTACTTTGATCATATATTTATGATTTGACCTTCATATAGTAGCTTTCCATATAATTGGACTTCCAATTATGACAAGCCAATTATGATTGAATTTCCATTAAATATATGATTGATGCATATTGGAAGTTTCCATATATATTGGCCTTCCATGTATGGATTACCAAGGACTTATAAAAGGGTGATGCATGCCAGTTGAAAATCATCTCAAAACAAGAGTGCTTTACAATCTTTGAGAGAGAGAGAGGATTAAGGACTATTGTGAAGGAGAGATTGCTTCGAATAATTTTTTCGGCATCTCTTGTTCTTCGGAGTCCGCAATCAAAAAATTTCTTCTTTTAAGTGAGTTGTGGTGATCCGTGTTGGATCGGGAGGAGCTTGTAGAGGGTGTATTCTCTTTATTCCATTAGTGGAGGTTCTTCAGGGTTGGACTCTGATCGTCCCGTGGTTTTTTTCGCAAGGGTTTTCCACGTCAAAAATCTTTGTGTCTGCGATTGTATTTGGCGTTTTTGGTTTGTGTGCTTTTGCTCGGTTCTCTCGCAGGACTTTCTGGTTTGGGGGAACGGTTTTCGCGCTTCGTTCCCAACATTGGCATCAACAGAGAGGGTTGACGTCAGGTTGACAGTCGGTCATTTTTTTGTCATATCTTTCATAAAGTTTTGTTCTGTTTCACATCCTAACTCTATTCTGACGGAAGAAGGCTTGGATGATGATAACAACTCTTAATGTTTCTCACATGCTTCTGGAACCGGAAGACAACTAGCTTATCTAATTAGGATCAGTTGTAGGCAGGGGCGGGTCCATGAACTTTAGTATCAAACATAGAAAGATTATATTTTAACATTAGAAGTTGAGCGCTCTAGTGGTTAAGATTTTGCTTACTATTAAGTAGATACTTGGTTCAGATCCTTAGAAATGCGTCTTTTGCCAAATTTTTTCTACAAGACTTGTGCTGATTTTTTTCCTTCTAAAACCAGAAGGAGGGAAAAGGGAGGGGGGGGGGGGGGGGGGGGGGGGGAGGTGAGGGGGCGTGGGGGTGTTTAATATATCCACCCCTTGTTCTGGTTGTAGGTGGATGGCAGCACACAAGGACCAGAATGTGATCCATTTTGGATTGAAGCTTCTTCTACTGTGTCCCATGAGTGCTTACTCCAACTTCAACAAAATTAAGGGGGAAAACTATTTCTAGCCTCAATGTGGTGGTAAGCTTGTATATACATGTGCATTTGGTACAGGTAAACCACAATGTACTTTTTATAATTTCTGATTGTGGGAACAGGAAATATCCATGGTTTTATGACCACAGGTAAACCATAAAGGTGTTTGTGGATGAATCTCGAGCATTTATCTTTAGCTTCATGATCTAGCTTTTCAAAGTTTTCTTTTCAAGGTAATTTTTCGGGTAGTCTGAGGAAGTTATAATAACAACATCATGATTTTCAAAATGTAAATGTTCAAAGGCAGTCATAGTTTTTCCTGCTTTTGATTTGTGGCAACTTGTACTTTTCAGAAAAATGGCTTGTAAGAGTTTGGACCAACCATCAAAGTACCAGTTGTTCAAGTGTTTAGTATGAATGTCGAACACTTGTGTCATTGTTGAGAAGATGGTATCGTACCTGCTGGTTAAAATGTGTTTAAGCAATGACCTATTTACCTTTTAAATGCCATAGATATGAATGTGACTACAATAGGACAGAACACATTTTGGCCAAGATATTTGTTTCAGTGTCCTAGTGTAGTTTGCAGTATCCGGTAAGTGTCCGACACGACATGATACAGAGATGCATCCATTTTTGTAGTGGCTGTGCTTTCGAGGATTTCTAGGACAAAACTCTTGTAAAAAAAGGCTTTGGTAACATATGTACCATTTACTTAACTCTTTAAGGTTATCTCTTGTCCAGAGTTGTGCCTTCTTCAGTTGAGGGGCTCTTCCTTTCAAAAAAAAACTTTATAATGTACTATCTCCATTATAATGTTGTATCTCCATAGAAAAAAAATATCTCCAATGGAAGTTTCTCCATTTTGGGTACATTCTTGTATCTTAACACAACACTAAGGACCATGTAATTGGGATTGATATTGATAAAGGTTGTCAAAAGATATTATGCATTTTGCGAGTTGTTTTCACGAGCTGAACCGGTAGTCAAGAGATTGCTTATCACGACTGTTTCTGTGTATTTTTTTTTTTGAGAACAAGTGCCAAAATCTGTTTGGTACCAGCAGCCTATACAAAAACTTTTGAAGAATCACTTTAATTTCTTAGAGCATCATTAGTAGTTGGGACTCTCCAATGCAATTTGGAGCCCAAAATTTCAAAAAAAAAGGTAAATGTAGAATGGGTTGGGTTTGTATGAGAATAGTAGGAAATGATAAAGTGAGTTCCGGTCCCAAAAATTGTGTGGTCAAAAATTAATGTAGGAAAAAAATAATATAAAGTTTAGAATCTAGAAAGTTGGGCTCCAAATTGGAACTTACTATTCTACAAAACGAGTTTCTACAATCTAGAATCTAGAAATTGGGAGGCCCAATCCTTAGCACCCATGGATGGGTTGGGACCGAAATTGTAGAAATTGGAACTAGGGATGAGACTTATTATTCTACAAAATGAGCTCCTACATTCTAAATCTAGAATCTAGAAAATGGGATGGGCCTTACTAATGATGCTTTAGACAACATGCCATTGGGTCTATGTTTTGTTAATTATTACGTACAAATTCTTCCCACCCTTTATTCTAAAAAAAAACAAGCTCAATTTTAGGACAGTTTATGAAAACAAAATGGGAGGTTGCTTAAGCTACTTGTAGTTTTTTTTTTTTTTGCAAATTCTATTGGCACTTCAAATTTTACTTGAGGACAGTCTAATTTTTTTAAATTTATTTATAAGTTTACGATTTCAAATTTTTACCTGAGGGCAACCCACGTATTTGAATTTGGACTGCTGCCAACAAAATTGGCAGTCCTAATATAAAATAGGATTGTCATTGGCAGTCCTAAAGAATTTAGGTAATTTGGATTTGGACTGTCAACAAAGTTGACATTCCTAAAGGGGGGTTGGGCAGCCTAAAGCAAAATTGGGGCTGTCCTGAGTAAAAATTACACTAAGTTGGACTGTCATGAAGTAAGAGACTATCATGAAGTAAGAGATGTCCTTGAATAAAATGTGGTATGCCTATAGAATTTGTCTTCTTCTTTTTTTTCTTTTTTTTTCTTTCCCTTCTTAAAGACGTTATCGCGTCGGGCTATCGGGTCAAGTAACCAATAATTATACTTATCTTGTTCCTCTTCATTAATTCCAAAATGACTGTTCTTCCTCTTTGCTTGGATTGAGGGGAAAAAATAAGCAGAGTTAAGTGGGGTTAAATGAGGGAGTGTTAAGCGAGGGGGAGGAAAGTCAATACATAGAACCTTGTTTGGATTGGAGGGAGAGTTAAATGAGGTGTTTTAATAACTCTAGCTTGGATTGGAGGTCTTGAGTGAGAGGATGATTAATAAAATTATAATAGTTACCAAAATAACCTTATTAAAAAAAAAAAAAATTATAATATTTTATAAAACAAATAAGTGATATTTATGACTTTTTAAATAAAATTTCTCAATCACCTTCGTTAACCCTTCGATTTGGGGGTTAGAAAAATGGACAAAAGAGGGTGAAATAAACTCTCATTTAACACTGTATAACTTTCCCTCCTAACTCACCACCCTCAAACCAAACATTTTTATTTCTCCCTCACTTAACTTTTCCTCACTTAATTCTCTTAACCATCCATCCAAGCCGACCTGAGAGCAGT